>OZ005744.1:154484133-154667858 GCA_963930735.1 Dioctria linearis | reverse complement strand
CAACGAAGTGCAACCATACGAGGAACTACGCTGGGTTGTGAATGCTAGTGCCGGACAATACTGCATTTATTTTGTATCTTTCGTGTTGCAGATATTATGATAATGTTAGGCGAAAATTGGATAGAGTTTCGAACGCTTGATGGTACAATATCATGAAACAATAAATAACGTTTGTGTAAGTGCAGTAGGAAACTCTGGTACCTCGCTTTATGCATATACATATGTGATTGCATTCACTTTGATGTGCTAGTAATTCGTAATTTGAGATTTGTAATGAGTTTCTTGAATTCTTGTGAAATGAATTTTGAGGTAAAATAATCATAAAATCTTAGATATTATGAATGCAGAATTTGGCTCCTTGTGTTTACTGGATGAAATGCATTTAAGATTCATTTATAGATTTGGCGATTGCGTTTTAGGTTATGAATCCGCGATTAGGTAGTTTGGTGTGATTTCGTTTAGTGGATTCGTAGTAACTTAAATCTACGCATGATAGCTGAAAAGTAAGAAGTGGGCCGCGTTGTTCCAGTTATGGATTTTTATATTTCCCATTTAGTTAGCTCTATATTTCATTTGTTTTAAAGATTACTGTATTATCAAACTTCAAAATTATTTAAACAGGTGAAAGCAAAAGAGATCTTATAATAGTTGGTTTTATTATCTTATAAGTTAACATAAAAAAAAACATTTGTTTTAGACTGAGGTTAAAAGCGGAAGTTTTCTTGCTATCAACCAAACTACTACCCTTGATTCTAGCTGTAAAACCCTAGAAGATCGGGGGAAGGGCGCAGTGTTGTCATTGGAAATGTTTCTAGTGTAGATTTTGCTGGAACGAAAGTTTTCTAAGCGCGGTCCGAAAGTGGTTTGAGTAGCCATTCGTGAAAAAATTACACAAAACTTGCGATCTTAACAAACTTTGTCTTAAATTTTCCTTTTTCATAACTTAATAATAATGATAATAATAAATATATTTGTGGGTCTGTTAGTGATCGTGTAACATCTGAACGACCTGACTGATTGAGGTCATATTCCCATGGGACGACGGTTCATAGCAATGCTAGGATCTGATAGCGCTGTAGTCATGTTATTTCATATGTCTAGGATCTGATAGGTGGCGTTGTAGTAGTAGTTATTCTCCAGATCAAACTCGTCAATTATTCGCCATATTTTTGACAACATACTTTCCAATAAACTCAAGTGAATTACAAAAATATGAAGTATCAAGGAGTGAAGATATATTGCACAGAGTTCGAACAACAAATCAGGACGCAAGTGTTCAGATCACACCAGAAATTCATAACGAAGCATTGAATGTGAAGATATGAGCATAATCATCTCGAATGAGCTACTCATAAATATGGAAATGCCTTCACCTAATCGACTAGACTTCGATAATATGGACATGCAACGTGAAAAACAATTTAATACTAACGATTTGGCTTTATTTGTTACGACAAATGAACAATTGTTGTCAAATTTACAAAAGGCCATTTATGATAGAGTTATGTTAGCGACTGCAGCAAAGGAAGGAGGGTTTTTCTTTTTGGACGTCAGGTGGAACATATGAAACGTTTTTAATTACACTCACAAGGTAGCATCGCATAGGAATTGCTTCATCTGGCATAGCTGGAACTTTGTGAGATTCTGGAAGAACAGCCCATTCGACTCTAAAGCACCAGTAAATATACAGACCAATGAAAATTTATTTTGTAATTTCAAAAAACACTCAGGCATGGCTGTAATATTGCAAAAATGTGATATTATTATCTGATCCATAAACATTCATTGAAGACATCAAAACGAACCTTAAATGATTTAAATGCCAACGAAAGATTTTTTGGTAGCACTCTAATTTTATTGTCAGGTGATATCAGACAAACCTTTCCGGTTATTCCGTATTTAACGAATTCGGATGAAATCAACACTAACGCATATCTGAACTCATCTATTTTGTGGCATAGAAAGTCGCAATAAACATGCATGTTATTTTACAAAATCATTTATCCGCTGAAGTATTTTCCAAACAATTGCTACATATGGAAAAATGTAAAACTTGGTTTTTATTACAAATACACAATTTTAGATTATCCATATAACAAAATGGGTAGGCTATGCTGTGTGAAATTCGTGTATACGTGTATGAGGATTGTTTTGCAGGGTGGGAGGGGAGATGACAAGCGGGGTTGTGCCTTATGTTGCTTCAGTTCGACATTTCTGCTTCATACCTAACATTTCTCATTTTACGAAAACAATTCCGGTTTTAGTGATTGTTTGTGTAAGAAATTGATTAAAAGTGATAAATATTTTATAATGTAATTTGTGAAATTTAGTTTTGTGGAATACATTTTATACAACGGAGACTCTGGAGTCTTGTATTATAGTGATAAAGTGCGCTGTTTTCTGTTGTATAAACAACCGGAATTGCTTGCTGGAAATTATTTTTCTGGCAAGTTTAACCTGTTAACTGCGTATGACGAAATATTTCGTCATACCTGGATCTTCAATGGGCATGAAGATATTTTTTGACATCGAAAACAACATATTACAAGTTGAACGCATTACGCTTGTGGACTATAAATCCTAGGGCGGTTATAAGCAAGCATATTTTTCATGAGTGTTGTACATGTGCATTCACGTTTTGCAATCTGTAACTTGAACGCTATTTGCTTTTGTTCCCTGGTTAACAGGTTAATTGTTTCAGGAATAATTAACAGTGTCTTAAATCAAATAAGACTGAAAAAGTTATAAAAGCAAACAGCCGTGGAAAAAAAAGGTAATATTTTCAATTCCGCTGTGCTTGCTTAGAATTGAAATGTAATTTTTTTTTATTACTGACGTTAAATGATATCAGTCATATAAAGGCAACGCCAAGAAATATTATCAGGAAATAAATGGGGCACAGGAAAAATTCTTAGATATTTAAAAAATAATAAAAAATTACGAAATTTTAAATTTAAAAATAAATTTAAAAATGTTGTGATATAATTGGATTTCTTCTATTGAATTTCTTAAATACTAAAAAAAGTTTCAATCACTAAACTATGGGCCCGCTCCGAAAATATTGTTGTTTACTACATCCATAACTAAACAAAAACATCGATGCGGTCCTACTACATGAAGAACATGCTTAAGTTTTTCTTCACAATCTACACAATAAACTAAATCGCTTGAAAATGTCGGCAACTTTGTTGATTCGAAAATGCATTAATAGAAAGTCTATTCCAAATATATGAGATAATTATCATAACCAGTTAACGAGCGATTTGGGCTGCTAAAAATGAACTTCAAAATACAAGCCATATTTCCCAGCGAATTTGTTTTAAACTAGTTGACACAGTGGTAGATGAAAATGAAAGCGTAAATTATCCCTCTAAATTCATGAACTCACTCAATTTACCAGAATTTCCACCACATATCTTACGTTGAAAAATTGGCTCTGCGATAATTTTGCCAGAAACCTTGAATGTACCGAGACTTGGTAATGGAACGAGATTAGTTATTAAAAAAATTATAAAATATGTAATTGCATTAACCATATTAAACAGAACGTTCAGAAAAGACAATGTTTTACTGCTACCCATTTCAATGATACGCACCGACGCACGAATTCATTTCAAACGATTACAATTTCTCGTACGGTTAGCCATTGCGATGACCATAAAAAAGCCGCAAGAATAAACCATAACGATATGCTGATTGGCTTTGGAAAAGGTTTTTCTCACAGACAATTATATGTGGCGTTGTTGGAAAACTATCAAATCTTTTTCTTTATACACCTGATGGACTAACAAAAATTATTGTTCATGACTTAGCGTTAAGATAAACACAAAATAAATAATATATCATTAATCAACTTTTATTGCAGGTTAATGTACTAAAAGTTTCGTACTTAAATAAAAATGTTTATATTATGAAATAGATGTATTTATGGTTAACATATTTTACATCAAATCATTATACATAGTTAAAGTAGAAGCATTTTGAACTTTCATTTCCAATATTTAATTATCAAAATATTTATTTGATCTTTTCATTTATAATAATTCTTTGTTTTCAATCCACATTTTTGAAATTATCTTTAAAAATGTCCATTTGATGTCTCATCTTCAAATCCAAGTTTTATTTTCAAAATTCTATACACGAACTTTAAGTTTGAATTGTTGTTGTCAGGCAGTTTATTTTTCTTCATTCAAATAAACAGCAATTTTTTCGCACTTACGAATTTGATCCATGGCATGGCGATATTTTGGTCTTCGGCCTGTCCTTTAATCGCGTCAACGATCTCTTTTGTCCAGACTTTCTTATACTGGAATTTTAACCAAATTAAACTTAACTGCCCACATACTAAAAGAAAGATTATTAATCATATCATAAGATATCATAAGATCTCATATCATATCGGTTCCTTTTTTTTAAGAGTATCTACCAGACCGTGCTAATAAATTTAAAACTAAAGCATTGAATAAGCAAAAGCCGACAGTGGTCTAAACATACGAGTATAATCCCGCAGTAGCCATTAGTATTTTTGATAATCAGTATCGTGTATGGCTAACAATCGACAGCGAATTAGGTCAGAAAAAATAATACCACGAACCCCCCCTTCCCATTGATCCGCAACTGACGTTTAAATAATAGTGTAAACTCTGGAGGACTAAAATTCAGATACATTTTAATTTCCCACATCACGACGTTTAGAGAATATCGTCTTGGGCAGACAGATAGAACAACGCAGAAGTGATCTTGTAAGGGTTTTCCGATTTGAGGTACTAAACCCTAAAGCCTAGTGCTAAGGTCGGCGCTAAGCTAAATTTTGTATGAAAATTTAGCAAGCTAAAAGATATTGGCGAAAATTTATCCTGAATTTTAGTGAGAGCGGTACTAAGGTCAACGCGCTAAATTTGTCTTTGGGTTTTGATTAGAGATGGCACCACCAGTAAGTCTCCAAAAACTTTAGCTTGAATTTATCCGCCCGGGCCGTTCTTTAGCGCGCTAAAAATATTTTTTGTCAGAGTTCTGAGATTTGATAAATTTATTTACCGGATTTTTGTAGTTAACGTAGTTTTGCAAGTCTTTGCTGTAAGTACGGATGAATTTGATTTCTTCTCGTGGCCGTATTTTTAATATCATTGTTAATTTTTTTTATTGTACCTATACATTATGCATATTATTTTAATATTTTTAATATTTCCAAATAATTTTAACTACCTGTTTTTAGAAAAATTATGACCGCATGTTGTATTTCAGTAAAAAAATTGCAAAATGCTTCTTCTTGTTGTTTTCAATATATCTTTTCTCTGAGTCTCCGCTGTCATATTTTAGCTGCTAAAGAACGGCCCGATATTGGAGACGCGCTAAAATTTAGTTTAGCGCGGACATTAGTACTAGGTTTAAAAGCACAAAAAGACAAGATTCGAACAATTCAATGAGAGGACACAACTATCGAATTGGAAATCGGTCGAAGTGGAAATAGTTCTTCACTGTTTTCCCAAGTAATCCAATAAATGAAATAAATTTTAGAAAATATGTGCAGAAAATTTGAGTACATAACAATCTTTCCATTTTTGCAGATGATATGAGTCACCACATTAAATTAACAAAAGCCAAGACTCTGGCTATAATAAAAAAAAAGTAAATTGAAATAAGAATCCCATTCTAAGAACTTTAGCTAGTCCACATACAATAGATAAATTTGTTGATATAGAAATTAATGTCTACTATGGAATGTAGCAATCATGATAACGAGACAACAAAAAGTTAGCATCTTCCCCACAATTTAAGTAGTTGACTACTCCATTATAATCCCGGTATAGTGGGCCAAAAGGCAGCGTAATTAAAATCGGTGAGATTATGAAGCAATTCGAATTGCATGCCGCGTTGTTATGGAGTATATTCCGAAGAAATAACTAATTAAAACTACAAAATAAACGGCGAAAATATATCTCATTGACGAATTCCCGCATTAACATCCACACTGTCCCATTGTTCACAGTCTAACCATCCATAAAATATTCATAAGGCAACAGGCTGACTTGGATAAGTGCGCTACTGCATAGATCATAATATTAATATCATGTGAATCGACGTAAAGAAGAGAACGCAATGCTGGTCCGAAGAATAGCAGCCTTTATTAAGTATGAAACGTCTTCGCCTCGGTAATAATTTGTTATGGTAGTAAGGTGAGTGAGTCTGGCTTGACCTGAAGTCCAGACTATCAGCCGAAGCTGATAGCTTACGTGGCTACCAAACACGAGGTTTCGTAGTTTCCAACGAGATGATCGATGTTGGCCTACCGAAGTTCTGCAGTCCAAGTTTTGTACACACAAGAAATTGAAAATTACTTGATTAGCCGCTCTGGAATTAAGAATTGGTCAAAGCATCACTGAACTTGTAATCTTGTAAACAACACGCATAAGATCAAAGGAGAATACATAATTATTTTAGGGTCGCAACAACATGAGTACGACGCAATTCCTTTTACGCCTCTGTAGCTCTCTACGTTTTGTTAACCTTTCTGGCACGATATGTTTGAAACTTCCACCTCCACCGTTAGGGTACAAAGTGTACCCCACAGTTATTATCATGAATGAACCTATATAAATATATTATTTTACTTTTAACACTTACATATTGCACATAAACACTTTTTTTAAATAATAACACAGTAAAAATTAAAAACAAATTATTTTTTATATAATTTAGGAAGCACTTAACAAAGTATACTTATATTTTAACTTAAAGTTATAAAAATATATAAAAGAAATTTGTTATGCTTCATTCTCACATAAAGTGCAACTGTTCCTTTTTTGTAATGCTGTGATCAGGACAAATCAATCTTAAACAACGTTGGCATGTTTTTCGGCATTTTCTGTCCTACCTTGGGGGGCAAATGTACACCTTCCAAATGGTTTCCGCAGCTCTTCCTGATTTGACGTTTTTCGTTCTATTTCTGGAACTAGTTCTGACGTAGCTTCAGAAATACGTTTAGGTAAATTTATCGGTCGTTTTTGGAGTCTTTCTACAATGGCACTACTTCCTTCGATAACCCCAATTGTTTTTCTGACGTGGATTTTTTGTAGTCCATAGAACGAAGCTGTTCAACGAAGCAATATCCAAACAGTTTTGGAACAATGCAAATGGCCATCTATTGCTGGTCCTTTTTACTGTGTACTTATTGACCATCTTATCCATAGTATCAACAGATTCCTTAGTGTGATTATAATGCAGAATGTTGTCGGGTTTGAATTTGTTCGTTACATCGCTCACAGCATTATCATGATGTTCGGTACTTACTACAATCACATGTTTCTTGGCTTTTGGTACATACGAAACCATCGTTATGTTTTCATGGAATGCAAAAACTGAAGATCCTTCTAGTCTATTGTTGGTGGATAGCAGCGCTTTTGGGATATCGTGTTTATTTTTTCGAAGAGTGCCACAAAGTGTTAGTCCAGGATCATAAAAACTTCTCGCCAAAGGTATACTTGTAAAAAAGTTTTTCGTTGTAATACCGTAACCACGGCCAAGGCACTAAACTAAATCCAGTACTACGCGTTTACCCTGATCTTCCTCAGGCCTATCTGCCTCTTTACCAGTAGATTCTTTGCATACGTAGTATCTACATCCACAAGTGCCCATATTTTTATGCCGTATCTGGCTCGCTTTGATTTCATGTACACTCGAAATGCACACCTCCCTCTGAAGGGTACAAGTTGTTCATCGATTGTAAGGTGTGACCCAGGGTTATAGTTGCTAACACAGTTTCCAACAAATACCTCAAATAATTCCCTGATTGGTGCCATTTTGTCAGTATTTCTACGCTCTACTCTAGTCAAATCGTCAAATATCATAAATGAGAGAAGCTGAACAAACCTTTTGCGAGGCATTGTGGCACAAAAAATCGATCTAGAGTACAGTTTATCTTTACACCATAAAAATTGTACTGGTTCTCGATTTGCTTTGAGAGCACCCATTATAATTAGAAGGCCAAACACAGCATACATTTCTGTTGTATTTGTTGGAATCCATGTTTTTTTGCTTTATTGGATTGTTACTGTTGAATTCTTCGTGTCATTTTTGGGCTTTTTGATTGGTAAATTTCACAATAATGTCCGCTATTTTATCACCTATAAACTTTTTAAAACACTCAACAATTCGTGATACATTTGCTCATTCAGAAGTAAGCCCAGGTTTGATGGTTATTATATTTGCAGTCTGTCGGCGAGTTATTCGTGGAGGTATTTCTTTCCATATTGTTCCATTCTTTGAAACAAATAGTGGATCTTCTGATAATTCATCTTCTTCTCCGCTCTCGACTTCATCACTTGTAACAAACTAAGGATATTTTGTAAACTATTATAAAGAAGTAAAATACACATATGAAGGATTCTCAACTCGTCTTCGCTTTCATCATCATCAGCTATCAAAAAGTCTTCTTCTTCTGAGCTATCAGATAACGATAAGTTTTCAATACTGTCATCATCGCTTTCATCTAACCACTGTAAGCAATTGTCCCTCTGGGAATCACAAGATAAACTGGGATTTTGCCTTTTCGACGTAACGTATAGCACTGAACAGAAAAACACACTCTACTCACTTGTTCGCCCAAAATTAGAATGAAATATCAGAAGTATAATCTGCTTCCTTATACTCAAAAAAGCGAGCCGAGTTCAGGTCAATATAGATTATTTACTCCGGTGTGTTTTTCCTGAGGGCTGTATCATACCATTTCCCTAACTTATATTTTATTACTTTGTTGCGGCCGTATACTTGAGACGGCATTTCTCTGCACCTTTCTCGGTAAGATCCATTGATTGCCAGACTGCTTTATTACTAATTGCCTGTATTGAACCGGTGACAGCGATTTAGGACATTGGTATTCATGTTTTAGACGAATATGTTAGTCTGTCTCTTTACCTGCTTGTCCTTGCTTGCTACCATTTCTTGTGACACGTTCATTTCAGCCAATAAATGAGAAATATCTCCTGATAAAAGGTTATGAAGCCACGCTATAGTGAGTAACCTGAAACAACAAATTTCAGGAAAGTTTGAAAGTGATTCAGGTATCAGACTCGTCCTACGTTGTATTCGCATGTGTATGCAGATAGTTACGCTAATTACAATATGGGGTACGAAGTGTACCCCAGCTGCTTTCTTTGCTTATAAAAGCAAATTTTTACATAAAAATAAGTAGGTGAATTGCTTAAAATATTTGAAGTTTTCCAAGAAAGGCTTTGAAGAAATTTCGTTTCATAATTATGAACTGTTTTATGAATATCACAAAAATTGTGTTTTTGGGGTACAAAATGTACCCCATGTCGTGCCAGAAAGGTTAAAGAATTCTATGATAATCTCCCGCCCAGTCCCATATAGGTCCAAGAACTATATCTGCCACCTAACATCTATAAATTCTAAAATGAGGAGCTCAAAAGCAGGGGGGTACAAGTACACTTTTCACACTTTTGAGATATAACACTTTAAAGTTGGTTGGATCTTAAATTCAGTGTAAAGTCTTAATTTTATGTAATTATACTAAAAATAAGCCGAATATCTTAATAACCTTTTATTTTGGTTAAAATAATTTTCGACCGTTTTTGGTTTAGTAAAAAGTTAAGTAAGTAAAATAATTTAATCCCTTGCAATCACTTATACCCATTTTCCTGAAAAAAAGTGAACTTGTATCTCTCTGCTTTGCAGGTTTTATTCAAATATTAAAAGGAATATTTAATATTTTAACAAATTAGTTATTTAAAAAAGTACAAAAGGAAATAAATCCTAAGGAAAATATAAGTGAAACTTTTAAGTTGATTTTAAGTTCAGAAAAGAAAAAATAAATTCAATATTGAATGTGTAAAATCTTCATGTACTCGTTTTTTTGTTATCAAGAGTGTGATAATCATTCTAGTCCGAGTATAAGATATTATCAACTTCACTGACAAGTTCCCCTTCCATTTCTCCTTCTGGTTCGCTACTATGGTCTGATGGGCTCCCTACTAGATCGCGCTGTTTACTCTTTTACCGCCGAATTCATGTGGAAGGGACTTGAAAAAATGGTGGTGAATTGGAGGTATAAATGGAAGGAAATGCATTAGATAAATTCTTATACTTGGCTAATATAATTTTCTTAGCCCTTTCGTATCGTGGAAACAAGTCAACATGGGCTGCTCTGACAGTTTATTTATAGAATAATGAGAAAGGTGTAGACTTTAGATTGCAGCCACTGCACTTGTCGTATGCCTGATATGTTATCTTTTATATGCACTGCCATTGGTTGAATTGATTTAAAGTCCCCTTGCTTAAACTTAAGTACCGTAAATTTCCTGCTGGATTTCGATTCAATAGTACACCAGTCATCAGGAACAAAAGCGTGTGAATTCCATGAAAGATTGGACAGAAACTAAAAATCTATGGTCAACGTACTTAATAGTGGTATATTTCACTACGTAATACCAGAAGTTAATGATGTTTTTGTTTTGTCCGCCAGCACTTTCGCTAAAGGCATCATTGTGGATAATTGTGGAAGGATGGTTGATGATAAACCGCAGGAGGCATGACGTATCTTCCTGAGAGCCTCTTGACGCTTCATTTTCCGGTCAGATGAACATGATTCCATAATTGTCTCAGGTAATATACTTTGCCACAATTGAGTTGATCACAATCAAAACAAGTCTTGTCCAAAAAATAAAAAAAATGAATTATATATACCGTTTTGATTAGAATGAGATATCCTATTACACACGTAAAGATTGAACATCATAATCAATATGGCCCGTGTCAATCTTGGGTGGCATTTTAGCTTATCTTCCAAAACTAGCATTGTGCTAGGCAGTCAGTACTTCAAAACAGGTTTTGTCCATGTACCAAAATCTAAAATATGCGCGCCGAAAGTATCACAGTCCACTTGATTTGTAATTGCAAGTGAAAAATAGGTTCCAAAACTATTTTGGTCCCATAATAATCCTGAATAAAAAATCACCATGTTTGTTTCTGGAACATCGATTGTAGTGGTGTCCGAATAACGGTAAAATTATTTCAACTTTTAGGAAATATAATACCGACTTGATTCTTTAGTGAAATAGTTATTCATGTTTTTTAAAATTAGTGAAGGAAATGCGAATTCAAGTGCGGAAAATGCAGTGCGTCAAACTGAAGTAATACGCGCAGTACCTAGGCATGAAAGGAAGAAAATCGTCGACCCAGTCGAATTGGAAAAAAAGTCATCTAAAACGAAGAAGGCGAGACACTTCTGTTGTTTTCCATTACAAGATGAGCATTCAAGTGAAAACTCGTAGGGTATTTTCAGAAAAAGGTGCGTTGCCGATCTTTATAAGTTTTGGCATACAGAGAAAATTTAGTCATAAAATCGTAGAATTTAGGAAATTTAACACTGACACTAAGAGTTAAGTGTTTTTATTGTAGTTTTTACGACTATTTTTAATAGTGATTTTGTTATTTTTAGAATGAATGAAAGACTCAATTTCAGTTATTTCAGTTATTTTAGTTTTTGGAAACATTTGCACATACTATTCTGTGCCAAGTATCTCAAAAACTAGTAACGCGCCTATTATCGAAGCTTTACCGAATGTTGTACCTAGTAGTCATTTATGTTGACTTGCTCAAAAAACTATAATTTTTATTGCACGTATACAAGCAAATCTTTTCCTCCCAAGATGCACACACAGAAACTTTCGTGTCCCAAAGCAATAAAATAGCGGAAAATCGAATAATTAATCACAATCACTAAAAGTCTTTAATTAAAACACGCTCGGAGTTTCATTGAAACTATTAAGCCAGTCGAGTCACATTACTGCCGAGAGAATTCATCTCGAAAGTATATATTTAGCCAGCCATTTAACAATAAATCAATTATTTCATAGTAACATTGAAATAAGTAAAAAAGCTAGAATTGGTCTAAGACCAATTCTTATGATACCCTAGATGAATGCCCGTGTAAAATTTCGTATGATCACCGATCTATGCAAGTTTGATTTTTGAAGTGGTTTTTCGCATATATTTCTAGAACGGTTTGTCGGACAGAAAAAATGATAATAACCAATTTTATAAGATTTCGTATTCTGAAGAAGTTTTTAGTACAATAAAAATGTCTCGGACTGATCGTTTTCACAGTATACGTTAAAATCAAAAAAATTTATATGGCAACACCAAGATGGAGTTGCCCGATTTAGTCCATTTTTGAAGTTTTATTTGCTACTACAAAGAAAATACCACGTACCAAATTTCAGCTGTCTATATCGATGCGTTCTCAGGCAGTGTCCAAATATATAGTGGAAAACGAAAGTTTTGTATGGCAACCAAACGAAGAAGTTGCCCGATTTGTCTCATTTTCGAACTTGATTTTACTTTTTTTTTTAAAGTCCGTGTACAAAATTTCAGCTCTCTAATTATACGTGTTCTCGAGTTATCGTGCGCACAGACGGACGGACGGACGGACGGACATGCAAAAATCAAAATAACTTTTAATATCATGCGTGGGTGTCCAATCCATTTTGCTCTACCATCATTATTTCGAGGTGTTACAAACGGAATGACAAACTTAGTATACCCTATAGATGCAACAGATGCTTGCTCAAAATGTATTGAATTAAAGGGACGAATTAAGTTGGAGAGAGACCAAAGCCTACAAAAATCGCTGCTGACTGAACTAAAAGTTCATAGGCTAAGATCTCAAGCATTATTGTCTTCCTTAAGGAGACAAAATAGTAACAGAGAAGTACTTTTTTCGTTCGACTGTCAAAAAGCCATGCCACTTCCAAAAATTCCAGATTAGCGCGCGTTTTACAGCCGTCAGTTATACCTGTATAACTTCACCATTTGTGGGGGCAAGTCAGAACATCAATAGGACCTTCATTTACACCTGGACTGAGCTAGATTGTTATAAAGACTCAGACGAAATTGCTTCGGCTGTATATCACAGATTAACAAATGCTGATTTAAATGGCATCCATACGGTTCCACTTTTTGCGGATGGTTGTGGTGGCCAAAATAAGAACATGATGGGGATGCTTTCTAAATGGACTCTCCGAAAAGTTTTAAAAATATAATTTCTATGTTTCCAGTTGTTGGACACATTTCTGCCTCCTGTTCGAGTTTTCAGAAGGATTGAGAAAGTAATAAGGAAAATGACACTATTATACATCCTAACGAGTATGTAGATATATTTCGCAATTGCGGCACTGTTTTTGTTAGTCATGATGCTTGATTTGAAGACGGCAGTATCTTCAATTTTAAAACCACCTTCTTTCTGCATGGCATTTCCAATTCGCGCTATCCAAGGTTTTCATATTAAATCGATTATCAAACGGTAATGTGCACGTCCAAGAAGAGGCTTTCTACAGGTCGGAAGTCGGAATGGTGAAATCTGTTTGTAGGCTGGTGAAAGAAATTGAGCGACATAAAACCCAACACAACTAAAAGCAGGAGTTCTTGTTAAGCATGCAAAGTTAAAATATGTGGACAATCTCAGAAGTTGCATTTTTTACTGCATTATTAAGTTTGTCGTCGCAACTGTATTAAGGAAATACATAGAGTGGTCGACTGCAGATTCCTATGTAATACACGATCCATAAAACCTTCATGGAGAAAATTTCTCCTATTACTACACTAATTGTAGGTCGTCGCGACTGTGTTCAAGCCTTATGGTGAAGAGCATAGAGGGTAGAAGTGCACTTGTACCTTTTTGCATCTAATAAAAACCCCTGCTTGAAAGTCGTTAAATTAATGGCTACTATAGTTAAAACAACAGAGGATAGGAATTTAGTAATATCCGTTTTTACAAACATTTTGGGTATATCTAGCTTACATTTATGCACTGATCTAAATTTTTAAAATGTTACTTGTACCCCTCTACTTTTGAGCCCCGAAAATTAATTAATTGAAGAATGGTTCTAAGAAGCAGTTCATCATTTGAGATATAATTTAGATTTAGCAGAAATAATGTTAAAATCACTGTAATTCAGTGTTGTTACACACTTTAAAATCATGCCTACTTTTCTTGTTTTTCTTGAAATCATTCTGACATAACTACCAATTCATATTGTAATCGGATAGGATTGTGAACGGAAGCATTAAATTAAAATTCGAAATCAAGTCTTTATTATTTTCTCCCACAAATGTGCGCAACAAATGGTTTCCTGAATGCCATATGAATCCTTGTTAAATTAAATAAAAATAAATTCAATGAAAGGTATACCTAACGCAAATTATCTTTGATCAAAGTTTCACTAGTCATAATTCATGAAATGTTCAACACAGAGATATGGTCAGATGAGGCCAGGAACCAAGAACACTAGAATATTTAACCCGGACAAAATTAAAGAGGTTAAAAAATGTTCATTTATTATTTAATCGTGTTATATTTCACTTAGCGTCGAATTTTTTCCTCCTGTATTTAACTATTCTGGCTGTTGAACAATTTTGACTTTGTCACGAATTCTTCCCTCAAAACTTTAATCACACTAAAAACGGAAAGGAATTAAATGTAAAAAGTTAAATCCATTAAAAAAATCTGGAACAGTACAATACAGACAAGGCTCTCTGAAACTTGAAGACAGACGGATTCTGTACATATATATGTACATACAGTGGTGGATATCAGATCCTAGCGGCAGCCACAAAGTAGAAGTAATTAAACTTAATGTGAATGTCGTCATGCTTCAGCTTCATGACATTTTAAATTCTCTTTCCATTCCATTATTTCATTATAGCTTTGCTGGAAATGTTATTACTTATGCAGAGAATGTACCCGGTCAAGTAATAGCAAACCTCACAATTTCCTTCTAACATTACCAGCTGCAATTAAATTTTCACAGAATTTTTCTTATACATTTTTTCGTAGAAAATTTATAAGACAATATCAAGATTTGCAAGTTTCTTACATTTTTCAATGCGAATTTCATGCAAACTATTTGTAGCAGAATAATTATTTAGATCTTAAATTAAAGGTAATGAAGAAGCCTACTAAATACCGTCGGAAAAATTTAAAAAATTGTGTTGGAATGGAGATATTAGCTCGGAAATTTCTAATAAATATTAAAAATTGAAATATCTTAAATCAAATTCCTGTTAGTAGGTATTCTCATTTCTTTAGATTGTGATTGTTGAAGAAAGATAAAGCATAGATCTAGTGAATAACGTCGAATATTTTTACTTTTAGTAGGGTAAATACACCAATTTGCTTACACTACCCAATTCGCGTCCGCATCATTTTATAACATGCCATAAAACGACGTATTTTATATATCTTCATGTTCGTGCATATGTCTGTGGTTGAGTTTAATTTAAGTCGTCAGAGCTTAGTTCATTAGGAGCCGGCATGCAAATAATGCGAAAATGCAAGAAAACATATTTTTTTTAAACGTACAGCTATGAGTTTGAAATGTAAGAGACTGCGTCATTTATGCCATTTTTATACCCTAGATGAAATCTATAAGGTATACTCAGCTTGTTATACCGTTTGTAACACACAAAAATAATGATGGTAGAACAAAATGGATTGGAAACCCACGCATAATATTAAAAGTTATTTTTATTTTTGCATGTCCGTCCGTCTGTCCATGCGCACGATAACTCGAGAACGCGTTCACTTAGAAACTTAGAAACTTAAAAACTTCTTCAGAATACGAAATCCTATAGAATTGTTTATACTCATTTTTTCTGCCCGACGAACTGTTCTTGAAATATATGCGAAAAACCACATTAAAAATCAAACTTGCATAGTCACCGATCTACGAAATTTTATACGGGCGTTCATCTAGGGTATCACAAGAATTGTTGTTAGAGCAATTCTAGCTTCTTAACTTTTTATTCCATAAGAAGGTTTTTTAAGTAGTAATATTTCAAATAAATATAATATTGTTTGAAACTTAAGTTAATTTTCGGAATAACCACATTAATTTTAGTTGCCGCGAAATGGATCAATGATGAGTTCGCGTGTACTCGTGGCTGCAAATTATAGCTAGGTAAAACTCCAAATTTGTAGGCCGCAGCACTTCATTAATTAGTCTGATTTAATGCATGGCATATAGGGAAATATGGAATCATATACTACTACAACACTAAATGAAGTATTGTCAGACATTCGATAAGGAAACTTTTCTATTAGAACAGCATCTAGCATCAAATTAAATATCCCAAAAAAGTTATTTATTAAAAGTTTTTTTAATATCATTTATTTTCTACTTTTTGTCATACATTCTATACACTCTCTCGACTCTCGAATTTTGTCTCCCAAATCTCGGCTCTCAAATCTCGACTCTCGAATCTCATATCTAGATACTCGACTCTCGAATCGAGGCTCTCTAATTTCGACTCTCGATTGTCGACTTTCCAATCTGGACTCTGAAATCTCAACTCACGAATCTTCAATCTCGAATTTCTTATCTCGAATCTCGACTCTTGAAACTCGACTCTCGAATCGCGCCGCATATCACACACGCCCCAAATTGCACAACTTCAAGGGAGGTAGTTACCACCTCCATTCCAAAACCTCCAACACGTAAGAATATTCT
Source organism: Dioctria linearis (assembly GCA_963930735.1). Lineage (NCBI taxonomy): Eukaryota > Metazoa > Arthropoda > Insecta > Diptera > Asilidae > Dioctria > Dioctria linearis. Next base: position 154,651,335 of record OZ005744.1, on the reverse strand, counting down.
ACCCCATCGGAAAGCTCCCATTCACCCATTCTAAATAAGACAAAACCCATGTAAATCCATCCACGTTTACTACCGTACAACTCTTTCTTTCATCACGAATGGCACTCTCTGGTGCTCAGATAGAAATTATCTGAGTCAGGGGCCTGTAAGTTTATAGAAATTTATTAAAAAGAAAAAGGAAAAACCAAGCCGTACTGAAGAGTATAAGGTTTCTGCCAATACGAAGTGCTTATTTTTTCATTTTTTGTTGTTAGCCAACTACTGTCTTACGCGCGCAGGTTCGATTCTTTCGAATTAGTTTGGATTTTTAATTTTTTTTAAATAATTTTTTTTCTCAAATTTTCCCTTTTCAGTGTTCCGTTCCCAAAGGGTAACAACGGGAACCCTATTACTAAGACTTCGCTGTCCGTTTGTCCGTCACCAGTGTGTATCTCAAGAACCGTAATAGTCACATAGTTGAAATTTTTACAGACTGTGTACTTCTTTTGGCGATATAACAACAAATAATAAAAATAAAATAAAATTAAAGTGGCCCCCATACAAGAAACATGATTCTTTCGGCGTTTTTTCCTCGTTTTATTCTCATTCATTATTCTTATCATAAGTAGGCATCTTTTTTCTTCAAATGACAGCATTATTATTATTTTCTTTAAATGACACCTACTCTCATTTGAAAAAATTAAATAAAAAGTACATTAGTGTAAAATTTTGTACGATTGTACGGTACCTTCGTGCGCGAGTGCGACTCGCGACTCGCGACTCATTTCTTTCCGTGGAGCCACATTTAATTTTTTTTTTCCATTCAATCATTTTCGCTATTTGGGACCTGGTGATGAGTCAAAACGAAGGCGAGAATCTTGTCACAGAAAAACCAATGGGCTGTGTGATGAAATAAAAAAAAGGCGAAATTATTTTTGTTCGTTTTGCTGCTGTGCCTGAGAATCTACAAATAGCCTTCTTGAACTAGTATTAATTAGTAATTAGTATTTTTTACCTTAAGTTTTGTACTGGTGCGTTACCTTGTTGGAATATGTAATTTCTTCCGAAAATACTCTCCGCATTGTTCGGTATTTCTTCCGCCAATAATTTAATGTGTTCTGTTCTGTTAATTTTCCCCACTGTATACCATATATTCGTTTTTCTGTTGCAGACAATAGTAGCCCAAATCATTACTCCAACACCTCCCACTCTTCTTCCTTTATTACAGAGTTTATCTTTCCGTAAATCGTGGAAATGACAACTCCCTCCATCTGGCCATCCAGACGCTGTTTATTCTAATTGTTGTTATTTGTAAAAATGAGAGAAATGCATATAAATACCTCCCTGATTTACTTGAATTTGTAATTTCCGAAAGCCGCCTTTATACTTTATTTGCAACATTTAGCAAAGCTTCTTTCAAAGGTTAAGAGCATCAAGATTATACTAAATCCAACGTAAAACAACATAATGATTTACAGAGCATCATTGCCAAAAGTCTGTACTAGAATATATTCGAAGAAATCTTTCCAAAAGATAGATTAAACAAAGGGAGAACCATAGAAGACGCCTTTAGATAAGTTAATTTCCAAAAGTCATGGTTACCAGAGATTCTAGATATGTTCGAACGAAACGAGAGACACACAAAGTCACAAACATCAACCCTCTATTTCGGATGTTTTATGCGTCCTCTGTCCTCTATTATCAGAATTGTGGGCTTACACGTTTGTTGGTATTTCTGGAGTCAAAGGATCGGAGTCATCGTGATTACATTTACTGCTTGAGCTTTTGCCCTTTTCAGGCCGAACCGAAATGTCACATTTCTACAGCCCAAGTAAAGAAAAGGCGCGAGAAGGCTGTTATTTATTTGTCACGATTCAACTCAATAAATGCTTGGATGTGTTCCTTTGTTAGTCCCCTATAAGCGCGACACTGCTGAAATCTGGATGCGAGCGAATTGCTTTTTTCAAGGTTTTGGTAAATTTCTCTAGAAAAGTTCAGTGCGATTAGTTAATGTTTAAGTGCGTACATATATGAGCACATCAATGTAGGCGTGTAATGGTAAATAATGGAAATGACATAAAATTCTAGTAATTATCTTCTTCTTTTCAGTATATTAAGGACTTGATTATATTAAACGTGTATAGCTGTGTATGTATATTCTAGAAGACCGACACTTGACTCTTACATTACTGAATTAATATTCAACTAGAATAATTTCGGTTATATATATGCAAATCAAAATACTTCTTTGCCGTACCTTATTGCAGAACAAAGTTACACTTTTCTTTCATTGATAACTGATATAGGTATTCTGTAGGATTGGAGCTCATTGATTGGAAATATTGCAAATGGGAGTTCGAAATTCGCTATTTCCGAGAAAACACAATAGGAAGCTATTTCGTGCAAATATTTTCTTTCAGCTCGCTTAAAATACCCCACCTTTCTATTTTCCCTGCATTTCCTGTTGAAGATTAATACCGCAGAAAATTATGGTGAAAATTTAAGGTGTCTAATTATTTCATGAAAAGAAATTTGTATTGTATAGCTTCAGCTAGTAATTATTACATCCTATTAATAATTTATTGAAGAATAGTAGGTTAGAATCGACAAAAAAAAGCACGCTTAGGTATGTCCCGTATTACATAGGTACACGTAGGTACATAAACAAAACGTAATACAAAATGGAAAAAAAAGTTTTGGGAGAAATAAATCCCAAAAGTTTGTGCGCGAGTGCTAAAGGTACGTACATATGTATGAGATGATAGTATTCGCTTACTTTTATCGTCAAAGCAAATCCTAAAAGAATCGTCCAAACCAATCCTTTGAAATTTGCGGTAAGGGAAAAAGAAGACATTTCCTTAAAGTAGGTATACAGCGTGTCCCGTCGAGATGATAAAAAGTGTTAAGGGTCGAAAGTACAGCTTATGTCTGATTGAAAATGTTATATTACATTTATTAGATTTTTGAAATTTTAAACCTTAAGTCACCTTTTGGCCTATAACTCCGTTCAGACTATCTACAGGACGACCGTTTTTCTTTTTTTTTTTATTCGTATCATTACACGCTCTCATTCGGTGTAACTTAGTTTTGAAAATGTTCACACATAATAGAAAAATTTGTGATTTGTTGCTGAAACATTTTTTTCGTCAGAAAATTCATCTATTTTCAAAGTCAGATTTCTCGAGAAGTAGCCCTGCCAACAAAGAATCCTGTTCTCATAGAAAACATCCATCACCCCCCCCCCCACCGCCATTTTTTAAAAGTCCAACACAATTAGGCTACATACCACGCATAACTAGAGCAAAATTAATTCTAATTGCAAAAGATCTTTTAAGGATGAAAGATACAATGTAACTGAGGCAAAAACTCTCACAATTCTTTAATTATAATACACAAAATTCATTTGTGAGACTGTTGGGAATTTATTTTCCATCATAAACCCTAAACGGTATTTATCAAACTAATGTTGATCTTACCTGCGAGTACATCTACTGAGACCTCTAGTGAAGGTGAAATATGATGAAGAATATTTGTAAAAGGAAACAAAAGCGAACTTTTTTTGCATTTAAAAAATCCGGGTAATACATTGAAAGTAAAACTCTAAAGTAAGGAGGGCTTAGGGATCAGTTTTGCGACAGAGATACACCTTCTTTCGGATAGCAGGAGAACATTGCACTTCGCTTCCAGGAGCAAGCTGTGGATTGAACCAGAGAGAGATATGATGGAGTCTGGCGGGAGTTTCAAAGATAATTCGGGGCATGTAGTCCAAGACAGAGATTATCAAGGCGCTATATATATAGCATTCTCAGATTTATTTAAACCATTAACAAATAAATTTAAACCTTGAACAAATGATTTTAAACCCTTAACAAATAAATTTAAACTTTGAACAAATGATTTTAAGCCCTTAACAAATATATTTAAACCCTTAACGAATGAGTTTCAACTGTTAATAAAAAAACTTAAATCTTTAGCAAATATATTTAAACTCTTAACAAATTTATATTTAAAATATTTTATTTCCACTTAAGTAAGCATTTCATACAATTTCTTTTCTCAAATTTTGGTTGCATATATAATCTGCAATACTTCTGACTTTTCAGTGCAACGGTTGACCATCTACTGCCTTAGGAGTAAGTAAACCAAATGCAATATATTGTTGGAACAGTCATTAGGTTTGATATGTTGCAGGCTATCTTCGATCACTGAGTGAAGTTTATGTTCTCTACTCATGTCATTGGATGAATTACGCTACCACAAGCTCATTCGTTTGCAATTATGTATTGCTTGTCATTCCTCTTGCCGATAAGTGTGCTGTTAGTGGTGATTTTCCAGCTATTACTGTCAGATGTCATTTAATTTCATGTTTTTAACAGATTGTCACTTTAATAATACATTTCAAGCGTTTCAAGGTAAATTTTTAATGTTTTTCAAACCGAATAATTAATAAATTTATATCACATTATAGATGGAAAAAGAGGATACGAAGAAGAAAAAAGTGAGATCGAGGAAAACCGAGGAAATGTACAAGTTGCGCGAAATGTGGCCTTTGTTTATTAACGATTTAAGGAGGGCGCGAAGAAATGGCCATATCTTTACGGATATCTCCATGAAATTGAAAGATATGGGAGTAATCGCCACACCCAACGAAATGAGAGTAAAAATAAATAACCTGATCCAGAAATACAGTATATGAAAAATAGTATATGTAATGTGATGAGATTTCAGAAGCGAGAAAAAAGTGATTGGCCTGTCTGGGGCTCACTATCGACATGGGAGTTTTTTAATGAAGAGAATTCGATTGTTGGGAGCTGCATGTATAATGACGTGAGCAGATTGCATGAAATCATTGTATTTGTATGTAATAAAACAAGTATTAATTGCTATTTGCTTAATTGTGTTTTTTTTTACCATCCGTTAAAATTGTAGTAATCCGTTGCATCCACTTTTGGTGGCGCTACTTCTTTATGGCATCCATCCAAAGTGAATTTAATTAATTTTTGTTTTACTTAATTAATTTTAATTAATATTAATTTTCGGTACCGTTTGGTATTCAGCAGATGATGAAAGTGCATAAATTGCAATAGCGATACGTTTTTCGAGAGATATCGCTTCCCTCATATTTATGTCACTTCTTTCCAAATTTTTCATTTTGAAAACGAGTATGTTAAAAGCCGCCTTAGACATTCGGAAGATCTCTTTAAATATTCTGTCGACGTAAGTACGGACTTCATTTTCCAGAATTTGCTGGTTCGTTCCTAGATAACACATTATTAATTATTATAGCTAGTTATCATATTTTATATTACTTACAAGAGTCCATATTTTCCTGCGCACTCTTTTTTTTTAATGTAACAGCCGCTTTTAATGCCTCTAACTTGTCTCTCGTACACGTTTTAATTTCATCACTGCAACTTGTTCTAAGATTTCTAATTTTCGTTTATAACTATTTATTTTATTTATAATATTTATGCCATCTAATACAATGCTTGATTCCATTTTTCCAAATTACTTATAACTCACTGTTTTTAATTTACAAAAATGACAACTGTCATCTCTCAAATTGAATTACTGTCAATATATCATCGTGTGCTTGCCTTACCAAGCAACGATAATTCGATCAATTACGTAATTGCATCAATGATCATATTAGCGCGTCGTGTGCCTAGGGTATTACACTGATAACGCTTTTCAACACTACCGTTTTCGTGAGCAGTCTGAGCTTTGTTTGTGAATATCGATCCAAAAATTCTTAAATTACAAGCGAGATAATTAATTTTTAGTCAGCAACTTTGTGATTTGAGTAAAATAAGTGAAATAACAAGCGAGTTTAAAATCACAATAAAAATAATAATACTAGTTTTTACTTCTGAGATAACAGATAACCATTCAAGAGTTTTCTATTAAACTTAAATTACATATATATTCCAGTTTGACAAATTTGAAAGATCAATCCTTCCTGGGAGTAGAATGAAAAGAAAAAGTTAACTACATAAAGCACTGGCACTTGACTAAACCCATATTTCATTTTCCTTCAATTCAAAAATCGGAAATGGGTTTTCCTTTGCTCATTTCTTCTTTCCATTTTATCCTCACTTCTTTCAGCTGCTTCAAGCTTCTCTTTTTCCACAGAAACTTACTGAATTTTCTGTGAATTCGACTGAAAAATATTGTTGTAATATAAATGACATCGAACGAAGAAATTTAGAGAGAGGGTTAGTTAGAGACGGCGGTAGAAATCGTGTACCGTTTCATGAGAAAACCGACAGCCCCATACCACTCACTACCTGCATTGTAGCTATGTACAACACTATCCCAAACATCCAGAGGGATTTATCCTGACTGCGTATAGTCCTGTGACCAAAATCCTAAATGCTGGTTTAGCTTGGAATCAATTTAGTGAATTGAAAAAATCAAAGATTCTTTTCGATAACGAGGGTGCCTTACCTGTTCCTTAAATGTATTTCTTATTTCCTTTTCATTATGTAGACTTATTCAGCTTTAGCCTTCCTTTTGCCTGCCATCCCTGACTTTTAAGGGTATCTGCTCCTTCTACACAATCTTTATTAATGAGTTCCATTTACATTGAATTTGCTTTTTTATATTTCTCCCTTTTGTTGTAGTCTCATTATTATTAAAATGACTGATACTCGATAACTATTTACTAGATGGGAGGGTGCTCGATTCATTCGATTGGAAATTGCATACGTTCGATTTGCAATTAATTAAATTAAGAAATAATTTTTTTGTTGATTCGATACTTATTTTATTCAGTTTCGTAAAAACGCACAAGTCACGCTCCCTATTTTTTAACAGATCACTAAAAAGCGCAAAAAGCAAACCCTATTGCTTCAAAGTGTTAATCTTTAAGGTAAGTTTTTGTAGCATTCATTCTGTGGAGAAAAAAAATGGTATTCACGTTAATATCGTGACATCAATATCCGAAAATTAACATATAAAGTAGAATATACTCATAAATCCTTACCCTTTGGAGCAAATAGCACAGCCAATTAATCCAAGTAATTCAGCATACAAATGACAATTGCAGTTAGGCAGGGATAATGAAAATCTGTTGATAAAGATGGCAAATAGGAGCCGGCCAAGAATTAATTTTTGAGGAATGCCATTAAGATTAGCGCCGTCGGCATCTCAAATGTTAAACTAAATGCACGTTTAGACAAATTAAAGGTAGAACGAAGCTTTAAGTCCAATTTGGCATGAAAAATTGTGCCCACTGCCAACTGAAAGAACGGCGAGAACGGGAACAAATAGTAGATCCAGTAACAACAGGAGGTACCTTTGATGTACTATAGCAGCCGCACAGCAAGAAGATTGGCAGATCCTGGCTAGACAATGGGGAAAGGCCGAGAAGAGAGCGAATCATCAGCGAAAGTTCCAAAATGGGGAAAGGCCGAGAAGAGAGCGAATCATCAGCGAAAGTTCCAAATTAAATTCATTTTGGGCTCGGTGGGAGTCACTGCGGATCATAGAAAATGTTTTATACCTCATACATCATGGAGAATGAGAAGCGTTACTAAAAGTGGCCCCAGCAAGCCATATCCATCAAATTCTTCATGACCATCATAATAAGCCAGACGGCGGACATTTTGGCATCCGAAAGACCACCGAGAAAGTCAAAGAAAGCTGGTTTTGGCCTAATCTGCAAAATGATGTAGAGCCATGGTGTACCATTCGAAAAGAGGCCCATTGCGCAAAACACGCGGAAACCTTCAAGTACATAACGTAGGAGCGGCATTTGTAAGGATAGCAATCGATGTAATGGGGTCCACTACCGAAGTCCCACAGAGGAAACCGATATGCAGTGATCGTAATGGATTATTTTACCAAGTGGCCAGAAGACTTTCCAACGCCTGACCAAAAAACGGAAACCATAGCGGATGCATTCCGATCGGGGTCGTAACTTCGAGGCTGAATTACTCCGAAAAGTGCTAGAACGTTTTGTTATAGAAAAATCCAGAACAACGGCAATACATCCCCAATCAGACGGAATGGTGGAGCGGTTTAATCGAACGTTACTGAACTACTTGTCCAAATTCGTCGGCAGCTGTCAAACAAATTGGGATTAGTATCCCCCGCTAGCCCTTCTTGCTAATCGATCCTCTACTCATGAGAGCACCAAATACAGCCCCGCGCAGCTCAACTTAGGCAGGGAACTCAGACTTCCACCGGATATCATTTACGGTCCAGCACCTGGAAGCCCCAACATTACTACTGCTGAATACGCTGAGAGACTCGCCCAGTCCCTCGAAAAGATCCACTCCTTAGCACGGAAAAGTCTAGCTCTCTCATCTGACCATATGAGTACCCAATATGATCCTGGGGCAAAACCCTTAAAATTTTCAGAAAGCGAATTAGTTTGGATTTATATCCCGAAAGGACGCAGAGGAAAAAGTCCGAAACTCCAACGTGACTGGGAAGGCCCCGGAACTATTCTGTCCTGCCTTAATGACGTACTCTATAGGGTCAAGTTTCCTGCAGGAAAAATAAGGAAGTACTTCATATTGACAGACTATCTAAATTTTATAGTGAAAATACTCAAACTAATAACACCTTTAGCGTTGAGGTCAACTCATGTATAGATAACACAAATGAAATTAGCTGTATCGCACCGTGAGTCAAAACAAAACAAGTAGCGCCAAATTTTCTTATAAAATGTGATTTCGAGATAGGGAATGGTTTAGGTAAGAACTTGCAGGGTAAAGTCGAACCAAATACAATCTCGAGCCGGTTTCGACTCAAATGCCGAAAAATGAACTAAATTTAACTAATTCGTTGTATCTTCATTGTTTTCTAAATGATTTTTGGATAATCAATCGATAATGTGCAATTGTCTCTTTCCGAGATCCTATAATATACGTCCATCGCTCTATCCTAATTGTGACATCGAAAACTAATAAGCGTGTGAACATAAATAGCATAGCTTGAATACCTAACTTAAACGATAAAAGGCTTTGCACCAAATCATTCTGCAGCTGGCAACATGGTGATAGAGTAAATAGTATCTCGAACTCATCGCTTAGTTGGGTATTAGGCCGAATTACTGAACTGCATCCAGGAGTCGACAAGTTAGTAAGAGCTGTCAGTATTCAACCAACGAACGGAATTCTAAAAAGGCCCATCACAAAATTTGTCATTCATCCTTTAACCTGAATGATGTTCTATAGAGCTAATGAGAATAACAATTATTCAAAGTCCAAAACAAGCTGTCATTAAAAACCCCAAAGATCCCTTTTATACAACCTCTTGTGATCATATACAATTAATTTTTTTATTTTATTTTATTTTCTCCTAATCAAAATACCTGAAGTAATTTTTTGTTATTTTTTTTTTTTTACAAAAATGTCATCTCAAAAATTTCATCTACAAAATTTCAATTTATCCCCCAACCACAAAATTGCATTCTCAACGTTATAAAAAAAAACCCGTTAAAATTGATAGCTAAAATTTTATCTCGGCGAGAAAATTTCAAACCTTCTACAATTCATCGCTATACAACGATCGAAATTCCAATCGTCGCCATTGCATGCACCTATGTATGTACAGCATTTGTTGACATCAAAGTATATTGCGTAGTAGAGTGACTAAATTGTATTCTTGCTACAATGTATCACAACGGACCGTTAAATTGATAACAAATTTTCGACTGAGCAAGATTTGTTTCAATTCAAACACATAACCGTTACACTAATGCCCAGCCGGATCATGAATAGTCAAGAGGACCCGTTAGGTCTCTTTAAATATCGAGCTCATTGCCTTACCAGCCACAGTCGAATTTGTCCTTTTTAAAAAATGGAATCGTTCAACAATTATATCAAGGAAACCACCAACTGGCCGCCAACACCAGGCAAGATATTGGGCGCGAGGTTAAGGAGATCTGGGAGACGTAAAAAGCAGCTTAACCAGCTACAAACGGCCTCGCAGATTCAAAAGATTGGCAGATGACTGCAGTACCTGAAACTAGAGGAATCGGAGGTGATCGATATAAACGATTCTCCACCACAATCACCAAGTCACTAATTCGACACAGTGCCAGTACCATCGGGATCAGCGGCCATACTGGATGAAACTCAGCAGACACCATCGTCCAAGATCAATATACTGGAGGATATTGTATTAGTACCTGCCGACGAACCGACCAATGATCTCCTCTTGATAGTGACAGACCACCACAGAGGAGCCGTTGAAGATATCACCATTTCCTGGGATGCTCTGCAAAAACGCAAGCAACGAATAACAACCAGAGATGGTACCCGATACAATGTTGTTAAAAGATGGGAACATTAAAATTTTAAAATGAAACATCACAAAAAAACACTGTTTATTTATTTTTTTTTCTTTCTTCACTGCATAGACCAATAATTTCCATAATTTTTTGTTTTCTCGAATCAGCAGTTGGGGCTTCACAATGTTTGTTTCGGATATCCGAGCTTATTGTAGGTACTCGGTCGGACCTTCGAGTCTGAAGAAGGGGGCAGTGTAGCGAAATCACTAGGATTGTGGTTTCGTTTGAAGAATCGTGCTATCAAATCATAGGTTTTTAATATTCCATAGATATTCATTTTATTGACGAACATGCCGAATGTTTTTACTGAATCTCTTCCATTTAAGAAGCTGAAAAAAAATGGTATTGTAAAAATCGTGCTCAGTTACTAGTCCACTTGACCGTTCATCAAACAAACAAAAAAAATTTGAAAGAGCTGCATTGCAAATGATACTGCCAAATAATTGTTACCATTTTCCATTGCTTGGCTTAATAGTAAATCAAATCGTTGCATGTTCAAGTAATGTGATGAAATACGTAGCTTAATAGATTCCAGATTATATCTGCCTTCTTCACGACGATCGAGTATGCATTTTGTGAACGCTTTCTCTGTTAATGATGCTCCGAAAGCATTGTGAAGAATATTTGGAATACGTAAATAAATAAATCTGTAGAGATGCATTTGATCAACATGTTCGGGTATGTTTCTAAGGCGATCTATCAAACCTTCAACAACCTCGGTTAATGCATTAACTGCATAGCTACCACGGCTTCCGCTCCTCGGTGGCATTAACCCTGAAAGGAAGAGAAAGGACCCCAAAGAATCAATCCTAATTTTAAATTATAAATTTATTCACCTAATTAGATTTCTTTCTCTCGATGTAGGTAAATAATGTCGAACGAACGGCGCACTTGGGGAAAATTCAAGCCAATCGCGATTTTTGCTGGTACGATGCAAATTTGTGTGGCAAAACACCGAAATATAATCAATTTTTGCACTTTGAGCTTATGAAATAACATACCAGCCGATATTCTATAAAAAAAAATAATTATCAAGAGGTGTAACACTGATAAGACATGTACATACGTCAGAACGAACATTCCGCGTAAAGAAGAAATTGTACTAGAACGCAAAATGGAAATGAGGCACGTACTGGAAGGAAACAGCAGCACCATTTCCACCGAGTATTGCTTAAGGCGTACACGCTGCTACCATGCAGTAAAGTTTACAGATGAAAGAGCAGTAGTATAAAATAAATCTAAAAATTTCAGGTTTCAAACTGCAGCATACGAATACGCAGGCACACCATTAATTTCAGTTATCATACAAAGAAGTCACTGCGCAGCAGAGTATTGTGGTGCTACATCTAGAAACAAGGGCAGCAACTCATGCTTGCTGCTTCCCTGCTACGTGTAAGTCAGCTCAATGTACTGTTTTTAATAATGTACAAATTATTCTCGGTAAGTAAAAATAACAAAAAGCGAAAGTTTTGTTTTGGTATTTAGACCATATTGGATTAGAAATAAATTGAATTTACTAAAAATATTTTTTATTTAATAAGTTGATAGCAGCTTGTTAACAACAGTAACTAAAATGGTAACACTTCATGAACAATGGATGAAGTGCAGTGGTATGTCAAGTTATTGTTGCTATGCCAATATTGTTGCCAGGCGACTTTGACTACCATTCTTTGGTGCCGAGTGCAAACTCTGACTATATAAACAGCAATCTGACTTGAATCGATCTCTTTTTCAGCACTACCTCGCTGAGCCTCAAATTGAAATTTATATCGACCCTTTTCAGTGGTGGCAGTCTGGCGAAAAGAAGCTCCCCAATTAGCGCAGTTAGCAAAGAAGTACCTGTGTATTTCCGCAACTTCTGTGTAATATGTGTAAGTGAGGCAAATTTTAGCTGAAGATAAGACAAGACAAGAAGAGTGCGAAATTAGCCTTAACAGTCTTCAACCACGTTGCGTTTGAAATCTTACATTTAAAATATTCATATATTTATATATTCTTATCTTAACCAAAAGACTTGTGTGTTTTGTCTATGTTCCGAAAAACTCAAATAATCTGTAACTTTTTCAAAAATTAGTTTAATTCACCTCGAATATTATTATTTAAACTTAACACTACAGAGCAATGGCCAGGGAAAGTTGTGCCTTCGAAGAGTCGAAGCAATGGTAAAACATGCATACTTCGAAACTTCGACAAAACGCTCATATTTCGAAATATTCGACTTCGAATAATTCGAAGCTTCGAACCGCCTGCTTCGAATTTTATCAACACCCTATATTTACAATACAAATTAATAATTAAAAAAATTAGGTATTTGTTCTTAGATATAATTCTTAAAAAAGTCCACTTTGTTTTTCCCCTGGTGCCATCAGCAAAAAGATTTTGGAGATAATTACAGGTTTTTCTTCATTTTCTACTATGACTTCTTCATCACATGCTTCTCTATATATCTGGTATCTGGTCTGTACTTTACATATATGTATGTACATAGGTATAAATACTTAACTCCACGGAACCTTGACTTAAGTAATCCGAATGCCGTTCGATGACGACTCGAGTGGTAGACAACTTTTTATTGTATAATTTTTGAGATGCAGTTAAAATTACTCGTTTTTAAAAGGTACCAAAAGTATATCTAACACGAGGTATGCTGAGTCTCCAATCATATGGGTGCCACCAAAAAATAGGAGAATTCTCTACTCTTGAATCATTTCGTACAGAAAAGTTCTTCGCAGTATTCAATTCAATTCAATTTATTTATACTGGTTGACTGTACAATAAGATTTACAATCATTTTTGTTTGCACAATTGATTTTAATAACTACAGAATAATAATTTTAATTGAGTTTCAATGTAACAAAAATATAATTAAAGCTAAGTGACTACGTTACTAACTAATTAGCAAAAATATAACAATTCAGATGTGGATGTGCCGGAGGTGGAAGGAAGTAAAGAAACCGTGTAGAATAAGAGCAGCAACACACATGTAAACTAATCATTGGGATATATTTAAAAATATTTTTAAACTATTTCTAAATCGGTCCGTTGAATACCCGCAGGTAGAGAATTCCATTCCATTCCATTTGTTGCATGCGCAAAGTAAGAGCGCTGCCCAAGTACAGAGAGAAAGCGAGGAATTAGAAGCTGTCGGTACCTTTCAGAACTGAGGAAGTTTAAATGTTCATAAATATACCTAGGTTCTTTCGTATATATAATTTTATGCATGAAGATTAAACGCTTTTATGTGCGATAAGTTTGAATGGAACATCCAAATATTTTGTGCTGATACAGACTGATGTGTTCAAAACGTCCCAATCCATAGATGAAAACGTACACAATCATTATGGGCTACGTCCAGTTTGCGACTGCATACAGAGTCCAGTGACGGAAACATTAGACTACCATAACTAAGGTTTTTATAAGCTTAAATCTGGTTTTTATGGATAACAACGCTGCAGTCAACCATAACTGTCGAAGACAGCCATAGACTTTGCTGATAAGAGCCTTGATAAAGTCGCAACAGGTCATATGATCATTCAGCATGACACCGAGGTTCTTAACTGTTCTCATGTACGGTAAAAGAGAATCATTTAGTTATCGGAGGTACATTATTTACATCAATGTCATTTCTATATTGCAACATACAGCAAGATTTACTCCCATTGAGTGCCAGATTATTTTCGATTGACCATGAGGAGATTCGTTGAAGATCGTCATTCATACGTTGTACGCCATCCTCGATCAAACCAATCGATCTATTAAGGTATATTTGGACGTTGTCAGCATACAGATGTACTTTTGAATCTTTAACAACACTAGGGAGATCATTTATATATAAGCTAAATAGCAATGGTCCCAGAATTGAGCCTTGTGGGACTTCACAGACCAGTGGTAATAGCTTAGAGCAATCATTCTTTAGTTTTACTTGTTGGAACCTATTAGGCAAAAAACTCTTTATGCTTGCAATGGCTGACGAAGAGAAGTTATACAAAGAGAAATGCTTTTTTAGTAATTTAGAATTCGTCACACTGTCAAAAGCCTTCCAACAGCGACAGCAAACAAATTTCACCTTTATCAAGTGCAAAACGAAGATCTGTAGTCACCTAGTATGATGGTTATCCTATGTCCACGCTAATAAATTTCAAGTTTGAAGTGCAGACCGCTTGCACATTTATAGTGTGAAAGTTTTTTCTTGAGATGTATGATTCTGGGTGCTTCGTAGGAGCAGTAATAGGTACATATATGTGATTAATAGCACCTACTACGCCAAGAAAACCGCATATCTACCGGAATTTTCTCATTTAGCTTTTGCCTTTTCACCTTTTATCCACTGTATAAATTCCTTCCTGTTGTCTACCAGAAAATTACAAATGCGAAAAACTGACTGCCAACCGGTAGATAAACGTGCTCCAAACGCATCAGCCACTGATCTAAAGTAAAAAGGTTTGTTAATCCCAGACCGGAAAATATATCGAAATGTAGAGGGAACCTCTAGACAACCTGATTGTCCAATATCCATATGGTAATTTTCAGCTGAATTTTTATTGACGTGTGCGGATTAATTCAATTTTAATTTAGATTTCAATTTATTCAGCAATTGGCATTGAACAAATGAGAATATAAAATTCTTTTGGGTTGCACAAGTTAAAGAATACAATAACTAAAAGAAAAACAAAGATTTTTATACTACATAGTACCTCAAAACTTATATCAGACTTACAAAACTACAAGGCTAAGAAAGATGAAGGAAAATAATTAATTTAAGTAGAAAGAAAATTTAAAACTAATTTATAATAAAGAATTACTCTAAGAAGAGTAGTAAATTAAAGCATTGTGATTGAAGGTGCCCAACGTGCTTGACATAAGCTATCTTCGCAAAGAAGCTGGCAAAGAATTCCATAATTTGATGGCTTGGATGAAGAACAGGCGTCTACTAACAAGGTAACTAGCATTAGGCCAAATAAGAGATATTGTCCGGGTGGACTGAGCGAACGTAAGTAAGTCAAACAAATATTTGGGCTGCGCAAGTTGAATGATTTTAGCTACATAAGTAATCAATCGAAACTGCAAGTAAGCTTCAAGAGTACAACCGAAAACTGCAGAAGCATGCGGTGAGACGTGATCAAATCTACGAAGGTTATATATGTACTCAATCATAGAAATAAATGTATTTAAAAGCATCCTTCAGCAAACACAATCAAGCCTGCCATAGATTTCACACCCATAAGTTATTAAGGAAACCAGTAGTGGGCGCACTAAATGCAATCTGGTTTCAGTAGGTGTAAAGAAGCTTGTGGCCTAAAGCGAACGAAGGCCACCGTAAATTCTACGCATGATAAACTTAATGTGGTCGTTCCACTTCAAGGTCTTATTAAAAATTACCCCAAGATTACGAACCGATTCAACATATGGAATTGTGCTATTATTAAGAAAGATCGGAGGAAAGTACGACGTGTCAATAGAAGTCCTGTAAATAACCAAAGCTTTCGATTTCGCTGGATTAATTAGAAGATTTTTTAGGATGGTCCATTGGTGGATACTCTCGAGGTCTTCATTTAGGCAGCTAACGCCATCCTCAATTAAGCCAATAGGCCTTGAGAGATACGCCTGCACATCATCTGCAAACAGGTGCATATGACAGTGCTTAGCACAGGTAAAAATATCATTTATGAACATAGCAAAGAATAATGGACCCAGGATTGATCCCTGAGGAATCCCAGATACAACAGAAAGTGGGGATGAATACATATCAGCTGAAAACACCATTTGTGCACGATTAGAAAGGTAAGAATAGACAAATTTCGTAGCCTGCAACGAGAACTGAAAATTATCAACAGTATCGAAGGCCTTGGAAATATCGAGAAAAATTAACCCCACGAACTTATCCTCATCAAGAGCAATTCGAGTATCATTAGTTACCTTCAGTAAAGCAGAGGTACATCTATGGTTGATTCGAAAGCCAGACTGACAATCATGTATCAAGTTGTGGGCAGCAACGTATTCAGATATTGGAAGAAAAATTACTTTTTCAAATATTTTGGAAAGAAAAGGAATAATACTAATCGGACGATAGTCAGTGTGAGCAGAGCTTTTAGGGATCCGTATGACCTTTGAAAGTTTTCAGTAAATGGAAACTGGCATCTCATAATGCATGTATTGCAAATATGAGCGAGAGGTGCAAGTAGATAAGGAAGCAGAATACGGATAAATCGTGGATTAATGCCCTAGATACTTTCCGCATTTGACTTAATACTGGAAGCTGCAGTAAATATGTCAACTTTGGTAACGCGAGAGAAGCTAAAAGTATTGGAAGCATGGGGAGTCATCAAGGAGATATCAATTGCATTACCATTATACAACCTCGCATGAGATAGAAACTGCCTAGTAAGCTCATCAGGATTTTCTGTGCAACAAAAATTATTAGAGGAATCAATAGAAGGAAGATTGACGTTTAGAATAGATGAGAAATATATTTTCTTCTCTCGACGGACGGCATTGGTAACCTGATTGCGTAAGGACCGAAATTGGTTCCAAAAAAATGTAAGTCGGAATCGTTTCCATACAGAATATGCCCTATTGCGCAACTGAATCAAGCGTTTAATATTTTCGGAAAACCAAGGACAGTCCCTTCGCCTAACACATTTAGTGACAAGAGGCACATATTTATCGTGGAGATAATTGATCGCATTAATTACCAATTCAACTTGATCGTTAACATCATCATGATAATTAGCGGTATCCCAAGAAAAGAAGGTAGCCTCGTGATGAAGCTTATTTAAATTAATTGCATTATAATTACGGAAGGAAAGGAAACTCTGAATAGAAGGTGCCTGCAAATGGAGATTATATATGAGTAAAATTAGGTGATGGTCTGATATACCCGGCAAAGATGCCTGGTTCATGAAGTTGATTTTGGATTGATCAGCGATTAGAAAAATATTAAGGAGCGAAGAACTTGAATTGGTAAACCGTGGTGGTTCGCTACTGGGTGTGTAAAGACCTACAGATAATATAAAGTTATCAAATTGATGGTAAAGTCGCCACAGATAATGACAACACAAAACTGTGGAACGATGTGGGAAAGATCATTTTTGAGATTATCAAGATTGATGTGAGGTGGTCTATATACACAGCCAATCAGACATTTATCAAGACCTGAACCAAGCTGACAGAATATATAATCGGCACCAGCAATAGAGCTTTCACTACACAGGACAGGTTTCCAATGATATCCTCTCCTGAACTATATAGCCACACCGCCACCAGTGCGGCATGAGCGATCATTAGGAAGAACTTCATATCCAGGTATCTCAACAAGCCCATTATTCAGATCAGGCTTAAACCATGTTTCAGAGACACACATCACGTCCATATCAGAACCCTCGAAAATCATCCGCATGTCATCAATTTTTGGAAGCATGCTTCGTGCATTGAGGTGACAGATTTTCAACCCATTCCTTTGCCTAGAAAGAATATTAACAACTGTGCGAATATTACCTGATCCATCCAAGCGATTTATGTCATCCACCATTGGAATAAAAATCAACAATTATATGCACATCGCCAATCCCAATGAATGCAAAAGATAATAGATTAATTAATAACGAGAACTTAATGCTTACAATAATAGGATAAAAGTATTTCATGGTGTAATAAATACGGAAAACTATCTTAATTAGGTAAGATGAGGTGCTAAATAGAAATCTAATAATTAAACTACATGATTGATTAAACAATATAAAACAATCAGATAAATCATATTTGAGTAAATTCATTAAATCAGTTAACCTAGCCCTAAGAAATACGTGAAAACTAAAAACGACTGAGAAGTGAATCATCCTCGATAAAATCATTAGGCACCGCGTCCAGCATTCAAAATCAATTCAACATATAGAAGTCAATTAAAGAGCATCCAAGGTCAGAATTCTTTCAGCAGCTGCTCCATGAGGCCTATGAACCCACACATAGCCCGACTGAGAATAAACACTGAGTAGTTGTTTTTGTTTTTTTAGTACAAGAGCCTTGCGCAGAATTTGGTAATTTAATGATGTCAGACTCTCATTGATGTAAGTCGGAACTGGTATCCATAGCATCCATGCCGACATCACGCAAACACAAACATTTGTTTTTATTATTATTCCTCCGCAGAAATATGGTTTTTCGGGTTGCTGCGAGAACGGTGTTTTTATCTTCTGGGCAATTGAATTTTATTATAATAGCAGAATCTTTAATATTGTCGTTCCCACGTCCGACCCTGAAAATACGGTTAGGCGTAACACCTTCAATGCTAATATTTGAGCAAAGAGATTTAAACATTTTAGTTAGATCTTCATTCCTCAAGAATGGAACGCCGGTGATTACAGCATCAGAAGCCTTATGGCCACGCTCGATAGACTCCAATCTGTTTTGCAATAGTGTTTGTTGCTTTTCATGTGACGAGATTTTAGCTCACTAGTTTTTTGATTAAAAATATCAATGAGTTTAAGCTCCAAATCAGCAATTGAAGTTTTAAGACCCTTAATGGCCTCGGGAGACTTTGTTAATGGTTCTTTGTTGTAAGAAATCCAGTACTTTCTCAAACGAACTTCTCTTCAAACGGAAATGTGCCTGGAAATCTCTAATAATGCGCTTAAATAATTCTTGTGCAAATAAATAACAAAATATTTTACTTGAATTGAAATACAGCTCAACTATTTTATCACTGTATGCGTGGATATTGTATTTGCGCTCACTCGAAACATTCCCAATTAAAACAATATTGTCTTCTTCTTCAATATTAACCAACATATTAGGGCTGAAGCATGCAATTGCAGCAGCTGCAATTTACGCGTCTCGGTCATTTAAAAATTTGGACGTTTGTTGCTTCCTGTGCGCAAAAACACGAACCTAACACAACGGGGTTAATGGCTTTTTGACAAGGCTCTGATGTGTCCCCAGATGTTCCAGGTGTCACGTTCTAGTAGCAAAAACAAACACATTTTAAGTGAACGCATTCTGGAGTTGTCGTTAGGTTGGACTGTCAAAAACTTAACGGTTTTTCAATCAATGCAATTTAATTGGCTCTAGGTATTATATCAACATGCTATCTTGAAAGTCGTCAGAGCAATGGATAAAAAATGCCGGTCAACAAAATGTGTGTTAAAACCTATGGGTGAAACTTGGGTAGGCCTGGCCCCCCTAGACAAAAGTCCTAGTTAAGCCAATGGGGATGAGGGGGACGGATTTCAAAATTTTGGAAATTTTCTTCCATCAAATTTTGTGATATTGGAAGATGTTGTTCTACATCAATTTTGGTTTGTTGACTTGAATTAAAAAAAATTCCATCTGCAGTACTTGAAAGAATTACAGCCAATGTAATTACATATATATTTTCAGGATTGTATAGAATTAACATTGGTTTTTATACATATGCAATAATTTTATCCATAATTTAAAAATGCATACATGTTTTACAGTATTTGTATATGTATTCTTACAAATCAAAACTCGCACGGAAAATATTTGCTAATTTGTAGGCCATTCTTCATTTTCTAAAAGATGAATGCACTTTTTACTGGTAAATGCAATGAATTTTAAAATACCTATCCAGAAAGTGGCTAAAACATGTATTAACAAGAGACAAATTCTAATTCCTTTTGCATATTTTTATAGAATATAAAATAATATTCTATTATCTATGAGGAAATTATTTAGAAAATTTGTGTACGCAAACCTAAGTACTGAGCGGGCGAAAGTTAATCAAAATAGAGATGATGGCAATCAATAAACTAAAAACTATTCCAAAATATACTTCACCTACTAATACTAATGTTAATCAAAAATGTCCCCATAGGATATATCCTCAGAATGATCATATTTTACCCTTAACATTTAATAACACGAGGAGATAAATTCGTTTGTATATAGATTTAAATCAATTTCAAAATACACACATGTGTATTATTTTCCCGAGAAAATCCCAATGATTCGTGGGCACAATTCCCTGAAGGACACCACATAGTCAATAATTTTATAGAGCAAACGACGACATCATGAATGTGATGGGGTCTTGGGGCGTGAAAATACCAATCAAGTCGGAATGTTAATTTCAAATGCCTTTGGATGGTTAGATGAAAGGTTCCTTTATCCCAACACTGTGGTCGAGATGAGAGATAACGAATGATTGAGCACACCAGGAGTTATAATATGTTTAGGCCGAAGTATATATGCATTAACATTCCATTGAAAATGAAATATTTTTTATAGAAAGTATGCAAACCGCAGTGAGACAAAATTGGATATGAAAATCTATTTATACTTGTAAATAATTAAGTCTTATAATCGTACAAAAACGCTCAATAGAATCATGAAAGTAATACTTCAGACGTTCACGCAGTCCCGGATCTGGGTAATTTAATACAAAATTGGCTGTACAACACATAGCGATAGAAGCTAATTTTTTCCCTGCAATCATGTAGATAATTATACTAGTGCTAGCAGGGTTACGTTTAAGAATCAATCTAAGGCAGCTTTTGGGGTTCAAGATTTCTGCAAAAAGCTATTAGCTGCACAGGAATAGCCGTTTTGTACAGATCTTCAATTTAAGCTATTTTAAGGTGATGACACAATGATCGCATCAGCATCGGCATCAATTTTATGCCGATACAGGCCCTCCTTTTCAAGACATTGCATTCCATTCAATTCATTTATTAATCAAATTAAGTACACAAGATGTAAATCTTAATTAGTACTCTATATAAGTGAGTCAAGCTACTCTGAAATCAATAAAAAAAAATAATAATTTTTAGAAAATGTCTAACATAGCTAAGAAAAACTAAACAAGCCACAAATTTTTTGAGGAAGTAAAAGAAAATTAAAACTAAATAAAATGATGTTAATAACAAATAATAAAAAAAAAAGAAATAAGAAAATCTTGCACAGTCATACCCAACATCCCATAGCACGCAAAGGATACAATCAAACAAATACATTTTGAATGCGTTGACAGAAGCCGCACACTAAGTATTGTGAGGGAGGGAATTCCATAGACGAACAATTTGGACAAAGTAAGATCCCTCATAAGTCAATGTACTAAAACGCGGTATACGTAAGCTTATTCCCCCCTTAGAATGCAGAAATTCTATTTTTTCATAAAGATACATGCACCGTAAAAAATATCTATTGATACCTATTAAAAATTCCGCTACTATAATAGGCAACAAATTGTCAACAATGCATAACCTTATTAAAGCAATTTTGCACTGTATGTAATTTTACAATTATTTCTGAATTCTTCATTCCGTATGTAAAGTGTACACAATATGTAAATTTACCAATAGTTATGTAATTTATTTCAATTGCCAATATAATGTTTCGTACAGACATTAATAAATTACATACATAAACAAGTAAAAAAGCTAGAATTGGTCTAAGACCAATTCTTTATGACCATGGCACTAATATGTAAGTATAGATTAACAATAAACACGTAAAAGAAGTAATACTAGTTACAATGCTAACAGCTATCTAAGAAATCATAATTTTAAAAATCAATAAACATTTATAGGTATGCAGTATTTCCATGTTTGAGTTTTTTTTAGCGAAATTCAATTATAAAAATGCTGCGTACCCTAAAAATATTTTTTTATTTTTAAAAACGGTTTTTAAGGTAACTGTTAGGATCGAAACTAGTAACATTTCTTTACATGTTTTATGATTATTAATCAAACTATACACTGACCGGCGACCGCATTCTGATATAATTTCCCGTCATTACTTATGTTTTATTGAAATTTCTTTTTTAAATATGGGGAATTAAATGAAAATTAACGGTATTGTCTGGAATTTCACGTAAATTTACCGTACGATATAAAAGTTTTGTATGATAAATGTAAAATCACAGTACCTACTGTATGGAATTTTAAACCCAAATTTAAAGTATGACACAAAAGTTTTGTGTAAAATCAGAGTACTGTATGTAGATTTACACAAATTTACAATACGATACAAAATTAAATGTAATTAAATGTAAAATCACATAAAATATCTAAAAAATTACTTACTTTACTTATTTTTGCATATAAAAGTAGGAAGTTTGCAGATTACGTAAAAAGTATTTAATTTCTTAATGATTATGTGTATATACATACATTTTAAGCGGTAGTGACTATTTTAAAACCATTGTAATTTCCCACAAAGTTACTTCATGATTTTTTGCGATGTGGGCTTCCTAGTATATATTAAATAGAGTAGGAAGTTTAATGCCTTGCGTTTGAAATAAGTTTAAATTGAGCATCCCAGTAATCAAAACTTAACAGGAGTAATGTGGGCAGATCTACGCAGGCTCAAAATGACTTGCAAACACTCATTAAAAGCAGCGTCCACCTGACGTTTGCACAAAGAGTTAAGCTTCGGGAAAAATAAACAGCCGTAAGTAAAATGAGGCAACAAAAGCGTCTTGACCAATCTCAACCGTGAATTTGTAGGTAAGATATTAGCAAATAGCCAAATTCTTCGCAAGCCCCCCATAAATATTACCCAACATACCCTTAACATGATCACAGCATATCAGGCGGCTGTTGTACTTCACTTCCAGATTAGACACCGAGTCAACAAATGGTATAACATGACGTTATTGAGAATAACTAAGGGTGTATCATCGAAATCAGGAGGTGAGCTGCAGGACACCACCAAATATTGCGATTTATTAGGATGAGAAAAATCTTACTATCAATTGACCATCTGTGAATTGCAGCAAGATCTGCAAGCACAATCCTCAATCAACCCAAGAGGTTTGCTCAAGTATAATTGAACATCATCGGCATATAGATGTAACTGTATCATTAGTGTATAGACTAAAGAGGAGAGGACCTAATGCAGATCCTTGCGGAACACCCTGAAACAAAGGTAAGAAGGAGGAGAGAGTACCATCAACATTTACTTGTTGAAAACCGTTTGTTATTAACTTGACCGTAGAAGAAGAAAAGCAATAGTTAACATACAATTGACGGAGTAGTGTAGAGTACACAACCCTATTAAAAGCTTGAGAAAAAATCCAATAAGACAAGCACGCCAATTTCACCGGCATTAAGAGCCAAACGGAGATCATTAGATACCTTTAGGAAGGCAGTTTCAATTGCATGGAAACCAGATTGATATCACGTGAACAGATTATTTTGATCTTAGAACCAAGGTACGTAAATGCTCGCTCACGAGCGGCTCCTGGTGCGGCTCCCAGCTCCTCGCTCGCGAGCCGGAGCCAAACATTTTTTTTAATGCTCCCGCTCGCCAGCCGGAGCCAACAAAAAATTTTTTAAACGCTCTCGGTCGCGAGCCGGAGCTATTTAACGGCTCCGGTTCGCGAGCGCGAGCCATTAATTATAGAGCTCTGACTCCTCATTTATAGAATAAGAATTCACTATGCTATATTTAGTTTTTTTTAACTCTTTATTTTTTAAACTATAGTTATATGTATTAATTAAATGAAAAAACAAAAATACTTATATATATGATTTATCAAGAATTAAAGAAAATGTTTTTGTTACTTACACGTACCTAATTAACACATGTCATAAATTTGGTTTGGTAAGCTTTCGAAAAATTTTTTTTTTCATATATCTCAAACTCTAAGATTACATCGATTGAGTAACACAGTGAAAAAACTCAGCACTTGTATATATAATGATGAAGAGCTGGAGCGGTACAATGGCTCGCTCGAGAGCCCGAGCTATTTAACGGCTCTGGCCCACGAGCGAGAGCCTGTAAGAAAATTTGTTTGTCTCCAGCTCGCGAGCGAGACGCTTTAAGTAAAAATTGTTGGGTTCCGTCTCGCGAGCGGGAGCTATTTTACAAAGAGCTGTTCTGGAGCGCTCTTTCGAGGGCCGCTCGCGAGCGAGCTTAGAACTCATGAATTTGGTAACAAAAAGTTTTTACAAGACCTTCTCTAGGAAGCTAAGAATGCTAGTAGGTTTAAAATCAGACATGCGGACAGGGGAAGTTTTCTTTCTTTCCTGTGTATGGCCCAACTTTCCCAATGTCAGGGAAACAGAAAGAAGACAAAAAAGTATTCGTAATGTGCAATATATATGTGGATATGTACGCAAACAAAACCTTTACAAAGCAAGGATTGAGTTCATCAAAACCGACCGCACAGGACTTTACACAGAAGATAGCTTTGTAAAGCTCATCATGCCCGACGCCCCGGAGCGTTGCACGTATTTTACATTGATAAGCTGCTGCCATCTGTGGGGAAGTTATACTGGAAAGTTGGTTTTACCTTGCTATGTCCTTTTGAGTTTTCTTATGGCTATTCGGTGGCCGGTGATCGAATGAGCAATTAAAGATGCAGATTAAATTAGAAGCTCACTCATATACACTCATACAAAAATGTGATTTTTCACTACTGCCCAAAATTCCTATAACTATGTATTCCAAATATAGCCGCCTTTCCGCTGGATCTTCACCTCTTTAGGAGATACAGCCTTTTAAAGTTGCTACATTTTATGATTGACTCAGAATTATTTGAGACATTTTGTACCCAAATTAAATTAATCCTACATACACACACACGCGCGCGTGGGTGCGTACACACGCTACAAAGATTGCACTATGCTATGAATTTCACAACAGCTAATGTTGGTTGAAATGCTGTTTAATAAGCTTCTCTATATTGGAATGGCAGTCTTGCCGCGCAGGAAAATAAAGTAAACAAATTTAATCGAATCAGTCATCACCACGTAATTTGATATCACCCGACTTCCTGTAACAAATTCCCATTTAATGACTCTAATGACTCCCATTTGAATGACTCATGCACACCTGTGTAAACAAATTTGCGCAGCTGAATAAAGTTAACAAATTTAATCGAATGATTCACCATGCTTATCACGTACGTGGCATGATCATTCATGTTTACGAGACACTCATATAAAAAACCAACTCTTAGGCCGCCCACAGATTGGCCAGCGCTGAACTGTGAGCGTTGAGCGGTGCGCGATACGCGGCAAAGCTCTCACATTGATCCGCTTTAGTTGCATCGTAACTTTTAGTGCATAATGATGTCAAGGCTCATGAGAAAAATGGTATTACTCAATAATTTACGGTTGGAGTCTTGAAAATAACATATTATATGAAGATCTTCTTAAAAATTCTGAGCAATTTTTTGAATTTCTACGAATGTCAATTAAAAATTTCGATTAAACTTTAATAAAACTTAGAAATCGCCTGCAGAAAAATAGAGACTTCTAAAGGCCAATAAGTCCAGAGGAAAAACTTTGTTATATAAATTACACCACAACTAACGGGCAACGCTCACAGCCACCGCTGAGCGCTCTGTTCAGCTGAGCTGTGAAAACACCGCTTGGCGACACAGCTCAACGCTCTTCAGTGTGAACAGTTTCGTAGCGACGGCCTGGCTAAGCGGTGTTTTACCTCTCACAGCTCATCGCTCAACGCTCACCGCTCGCCCATAAGAAAGCGACCTAAGTCTATCTTAGCGATTCTCACTGATATTATATAAAAATTAAAAGTTGTCGGCCGTGGTAGTAAATAAAAGTTTTGCTTGATAAAACTTGCGAAGAGATGTGATGGAGTGTTTAAGAAATGCAGTGAATAAAAACAATATTGTTAAAAAGTGCAATAGAAAGGTTCATAAATTTCAAGTTGTAATTCGGGAGTGTAAGAGAGTGCCAGGAAACGGCATTTCGAGTGCTGCATCGAGCAAATTAAAGCCTCGAGAGCGCTGTTGAGAGCTCCACGTCGAGGTCAAAGAATTATTAAATAAAAGAAAGGACACAGAAAAGCGTTCCGATTGTTTTCCATTTAAATTTACACGGCGAGAAAAGGAGGGAAGGAGAGAAAAAAAAATGAAACCCTATTTGAACATTTTACGAATAAGATAAAAAATGTGAAAGCGAAGATTACATGCAACGAAATAGAATGACTAATGATTTATTTTCGTAAATAAGAGAGAATGGGCAGAGTTTTCTGCTTTTACGCTCATAAAATGTTCTCGCGTTTTTATGAAAACACGATTTTCAGAAATTGTCCCAATGTTTTTCGCAGGAATTCTAATGTTTGTTAGTGTAATCCTATGATATGTGAACAGCACGTTTTTCTGTTTACATTTGTTTTGCTCGAACGAAATTAAGTGGGGGAATCTCATCCTGGATTCGGGGAATTTTCTTTGACAGAAATTTTACATCTCCTTTTAGTGCGTTGTTTATTGCGAAATTTATCTTTTTCTTGCCAAATGGAGGTAGTGTTAGCCAATGCACATTATTATGAATAGTTTGAAAGAATTTTGAACGTATTCAAGAAGATTTTATCATTCGGGTAATCCTACGTTTTCTCAATTTTTGTTTTTAACTTGTTGCCTCAGTCGCACTACAATAATGCATAGCCAAGTTCTTTTCCCCCATTCATGCAAAAGACAAAAGTATATGAGATTACCTCTTTCGGTCAAAAAAACACAGAAAATTTCCAATTTTGTTCCCCACGGTCTCTACTTATTTTTATTTATACTTTGGTCGAGGTGGAGGAATTACAAAGCGTGTAAGAAGAAGTGATTTTGTAAAGTGGAAAGAAATAAAGAAAGACAACGCTTGCAGGCAGAATTCGATAAGGAGTTATGCAAATGTAAACAAATAGATCCAAAGCTCTTTATGCAAGATGCTGACGAATTATTTACACATCGTATTAAGAATTCCTTAAAACGTCATTTTAATATTAAAGTTACTGCAACGTTGTGCAGCGAATTTATTAAGGAAACTGGTGACAATGAGGTTATGGGAGACATAAAATATTTCCATAATACATTTGGCATTGCATATCAATATATTTGAAAGCTTTGAGGAGCTCTACTTAAGGTGATGGTAATAAATCTAGATTGCAACAATGAAAATAATAATGATGAAGCATGCATCAGGTGGCCCATAACAACAGCACTATATCCTGCAAATTTTAGCTCTATTGGAACAACATAATATTCACATTATTCTATTGTACTAAATTTAATTGAAATAACTTTTCCAGTGACGCTTAAATTAATTAAACAATGTTAGGAACCAATTTATCTATAAACATGTTTATCCTAGAGAAGGACCGATCCTTCACCATAGTACCAGTGCGACATACGAGTTACAAGATGGAGCGTCATGTAAATCTATTAATAATTCAATCCATCTATGACAATAATGCAAAGGATGTGGATCATATAGATGTTGGGGATGACACTGATTATGATGAGAGGTTTCATTTCTGTTGGATTAAAGATGTCTGAGCCGTGAAGGATTCCTACACAGTTCAGATTTGTTTGGTTTAAGAAGGCTTCCTAATTAAAGTCAGAATAACAGAACAACGCGTTCATTTAATAAAAACTTTATTCTAAAATTCTATTTACAAAGCTCGATATTTATATACAAAATTTAATATGACAAATATGCAGAATCAACAAATTCAATTTAATAAATTTAATTGACAACAAATTTCATGCGTGAAATTCGATCTCACGAAATTGTTATTTGTCTGCAGGTGTTTTTGATGCAGCAAAGGTGCATGACATTTACCTAATTAAATTGAATATGTGCTCCATTTTTTTCCTTCAATAAAAGTTATTGACTTCTGAATTTGCTGATTCTTTTTTAATGTTTAATGCTTAAACAAAAGACTTTCACGCGTCGTATAGAAACAATCTTCAAAACATGATGGTAGAAAGTATATATGCGTTAGATGTTTGTGCTATTTTTACTCTGACGAAAAATTAACATCGCACATTCCTAAGTGTGAGGAACAAAACCATTGCAGGTTTATGTTTCCCTCAGAGAAAAAGAAATGGTTAGAATACCAGAATTACATATAATAAGAATGCCGTCCCATGTTGATCTTGAATCAATATTGAAACTGATTTACGAAAGCAACGAAAATCGAAATGCCCAAAGAATCCAGGAGCGTGAAGTTCACATAGGATTCTATTTACACTTCAGATATGATGATAAATTTTCATATCACAAATCATATCGAGGCAAGAAATGTTAACAATGGTTTGCATTAGAGCTGCAAAAGATTCTGTCATTAGCTGTATAGGAAAAGGTCAACATCAGGCCAATGCAACCACTAACTAAAGAGGAAAGCCATTGCAGATGAAAGATACTTGTTGCCATATATGTGAAAAAACGTTTGCACATACTGAGGAACAATTGTCCGGGATCATTGCTACTTAACAAGTAAATAACGAGGACCAGTGCATTTCTCCATATTTCAGAATTAATTAATTTTAACTGTTAAATACCAACAACCAGCCCACAATGCATGTAACCTAAGCCATCAGGATTTATCTGGATATGATGCATCTTTCATAATTGAGGGTACAGCTACGGCTATTCCTGGGAAAGGGCATCTCCTGCTAATAAATAAGGAAAGATATATTTTGTTCACCAAGTGCGTGGAAGAGCTATATGGCAGGAATTGGATGGTGATGATTTTCCACAACATACGCACAAAGGTGTCTTCCAATGCGACTCCGTTGAAGATTGGACTAAATTGGAGTCCCAACACTTACTAGAACAGGAAGATTTTTAAAACCAAATAACTGCCATTGACATAATTTCTGAGGAGTACAGCCACGCAGAAAAGGTCTAGGTAACATTTGGAATACAGACAATTGGCAAATATTTGGATATATACTTAAAAACTGATGTTCCAATAGATATAGCAAAGCCATCAATAAATATTTACCGGATATTAACTCCGATGAAAAAGAAAAACACCTGATATATTTTGATGTCAACAACATTTATGGATGGGTCGTGTCACAACACTTAGCTACAGGGGGATTCATATGCGCTGATAGTCTCGATATTGATGTTTTCAAAACTCCTGATGATTCACTAACTAGATACAAATTGGAAGTTGATTTAGACTATCCTAAAGATTTGCGTGATAAGCATAAAGACGTACCGTTTTACCCCAAACAATTAGAAAAACTGTTGGCAATATTACACCATAATGAAAAATATTTTATAAACTGTAGAAATTTAAAGCAATGCTTATTACATGGTCTCATCCAGAAAAAAATACAACGGGTTCTGCAATTCAACCAATCAGCTTGGTTTTAACCATACATTGCTTTGAATACCTCTAAGCAGAGACAGGCTACCAGCGATCATGAAAAAGACACCTATGTATAATAAGAAGAATAATGCTGCCTTTTGTGAAACTATGGAAAATGTACGCAAGTAAAGCGACAACGAGCTTTGCGTAAAGTGTGAAGGTCGCCTTGGTGCAAAAGATGTAATTGCAGCTCCAAACTTCCACAATACAACCATATTTGACGAAAACCTTTTTGCTCTGGAATTAAGTAGATTGAAAATGCTAATTGATAAGCCGCCCTATATTGGAATGGCTATTTTGGAAACTTCGAAAATATGCCTCTACGACTGTTGAGTCAAGCTTTTTTGACTGTGGATGAATTTGTTGTAGTTTTCGAAGGACCGTAATTTAAAACAAAGTAGTTCAACTTTAACAAATTTTATGTGAACAATTTAACACGCTGCTCTGGTCTTGTTGAAAGCTATCGTACCAGTGTCTTTTGAGTGAGTGAAGCTCACACCAATACTAATATGGTAATATATCAATTTAACAATATGTTGTATACAAATTAAGCAAATTCACAATGGAGTGTATAATTGAGCAAATCATTGAGTGAAATCACAATGTTAAATATTGATTTTAATTAGGACAAATTAAACATGACATTATGTTAAGCAAATCTTTGAATTACAAATTTAATATTAATTTTAATTGATTTAGGATTGAACATCACGGCCGCCTTGAAAGGATTCCTTTCAACCTTTATTTTCTTCATAATGTACATCATCGATGGGCAACGGACAGAGCTTCTAAGCCCCTCGCTGGATTTCGCCATTTTTTGTCTTCAATAGGACAACTCATACAATACCGTCTGAACCAAGATAAGTATGTACGATACGACCAAGTAGCCACCTTTGTGGAGGAAGATTTTCATCAGAGACGAGCACCAAAGAACCAATTTTGAGATCAGATGACTTGGAATTTGTTGCCATCTGGATAGGCGATTTATATTTTCCTCCATCAAATTGGGTTCTGCGATTGAATTTAATGGACTACCGATCAAAAAATGTGCTGGTGTAAGGGCTTCTAAATCTGCTGGATCTGACGACATGGCAGTCAGAGGCCGCGAGTTTAATATTGCTTCAATTTGGGTAATAACGGTCAAAAGCTCTTCGTAGGATAATGATGCACCGTTTACAGTTCGAACCCAATGAGTCTTTGCAGACTTTACGGCTGCTTCCCACAATCTACCGAAGTGTGGGGAGCGGGGTGGTATGTGTCGAAATTCAATGCCATTCTCTGAGCAGGAGGTCATGATCAGCTCTTTAGACTGTTGTGAGTTCAGCTGCTTCTGAAGTTCACTTAGCTCTCTTCTTGCCTCAACAAAATTCGTTGCATTATCACAATAGAGAGTTTTACAGTAGCCTCTTCGCGCGACGAAACGTTTGAGCACTGCAAGGAAGGCACCTGTTGATAAATCTGACACCAGACAGTTGAAGTCCTTTCTAAATTCTCGAAATCTTCTGTGAATTCTTGTTTCTGTACAATAGCTACCATATACAATACGGCAGTATCCAGTTCATCTGCAGCAATCATTCCTTTTAGCTTCTCCTTTTACAAATTATCCGCTTGCAGTTCGTGATGAATCGCAGGATGTAGCCAAATATACGCCGTAGCTTGGGAAAAACATTTAAAAATATCATCGTTGCTAAGAAATCTTCAGACTTGATGTTACTTATCTTCGTTGTCTTCGCCTTGAGTTTTTCAGAATTATCAATTGACGAATAGTATGAGTGATTCCGTCTGGGCCAAAGCTTGGGCATCTGCAGTAAATGCTCTGGCCCATTGAACCAAATATGAGATTGTAAGAGACTTTCTTGTAATATTCCCCGCGATACAAGGTCAGCAGGATTATCTTTCGATCTTACATGCTTCCAAATGAAAGTGGATGTCATTTCCTGAATCCTTGCAATTCGATTTGCTATAAAGCTAGGGTAGGTAGATGCATCTCCAGCTAGCCAATCCAGTACGATTGTTGAATCAGTCTAACAATATATTGACGCATCTTGGAAATTTGTAGTTTTAACTACTCGAGACAGCAGTTCTGCTAATAGAAGTGCTCCACAGAGTTCAAGTTTAGGCAAAGTTTGGGTTTTTACGAGAGCAACTCTGGACTTAGCACACAAGAGGCTAATTTTAACATTATATTTAATATCTTCTATCCGAACATACATACAGCACCCATATGCTTGCTCTGATGCGTCGGAAAATCCACGAAACTGCATGTTGACCACTTCTTCGATAGGTAACACAAAGCGAGGTATTTTAAAGTCATTTATTAATTTCAGCTGGCTCCGGTATCTTGCCCACCATGTATGTAAATGTGCAGGTAATGATTCATCCCAGATTAACTTTAGCTTCCACAACTGTTGCAGCAAGAATTTTGCGAGTACAATAACTGGGCTTAAAAGACCAAGTGGGTCGTAGAATGTGGCAATTTCTGATAGCACCGTACGTTTTGAGACCAGGAATGAATTGTCCTTTGGTAAATTATAGAGTAAAAACTGGTCATTGTGTGGTTCCCAAAATAGTACAAGGGTCTTGGTAACATCGGATCCGTTTACCTTGCGCAGTTTTTCTCGATTATCTTCTGGAACTCCGCTTAGAATGCTAGGGTCATTTGAGGGCTATTTTCGCAGCTGGAGCTGAGCTTTAGACAAGAGCTCGTTAGTTTCAGCTCGGATCTGTAGAGGTTCTTCGATTGTGTTTGCACCAGCAAGCATATCGTCCACATAGAAGTCATTTTTTAATACACGCGAACCCACTGGGAAGCCTTTGGAATTGCTATCTGCGAGGTGGAGTAGGCAACGTGTTGACAGAAAAGGCGCAGCTGCTGTGCCGTAAGTGACTGTTTTCAAACGATATATTTGCCGATCATCACAGGAGCTATCACGCCAGACTATGCACTGAAGATTGGTGTCCCTGGGGCTTACAAGGACCCGCCGAAACATCTTTGATATGTCTGCGGTCACTACATAACGTTGAAATCTAAATCTGACAACTATGTCAAACAACTCAGGCTTATCGATGGGTCCTACCATCATAATGTCATTCAAAGAGAACCCAGAAGTGGTGTGGCGTGATCCATCAAACACTACCCTTAGACTGGTGGATGAGCTGTCCGGTCGCAAGACGCAGTGATGAGGAAGAAAATAATTTAAGTCTGTAATTTCAGAGTTTTGTATTCGTTCCATATGACCTAATTTCGCATATTCGTGTATGAAGCTCGCATATTGAGCTTTTAACTCAGGTTGCTTGTTTAGCTTTCGTTCCAGATTGTAAAACCTTCTTTTAGCTATTTCGAACGATTCACCCAACAGAGATGGATCCTTGTGAAATGGTATTCTTACCATGTATTGCCCATTAGAAGTGCGAGAGACGTTCTCCTGAAAATGACGCTCACATTCCTTATGCTCCTTACTTATAATGGGAGAAGACGGGCTTACACTTTCGATTAGCCAAAATCGCTCTAGTAGCTTTCCCAATGATTCGTCTTCACATACGCTTTCCTTCAAAACTTGCAGACTATTATGCTTCCTTTTACATAAATCAGGATTTTCTTCGTTTATTTCTCCCGTTACTACCCAGCCAAGGAGAGTCTTTTGTAGAAGTGGCAAGTTATTTCTAAGACGAATTTGCCCAACTACTAGACGCTCAAAAAATAGTCCGGCCCCAATTAACAAGTCAATACGTTGGGGCTTGTTGAATAAGGTATCCGCCAATTTTATATTTTTTGGAACTCCTCAGTTTTCAATATCCAAAGTAAAATGAGGTTGAAAATCGGTAATGTTTGGCAATATGCACAGTTCGAGCCAAGTTGAGTATTCATTTAATCTAGATTTTATGGTCGTAGTAGTTTTATTTCTCAGTTGCGTACTAATTTTGCCTATGCCATTAACCTCTACGTTTTGTCTTTCCCTTTTTATATTTAGGAGTTGGGTCATTCTTTCAGTAATAAAGTTCAACTCATAAGCTGAATCTAATAACGCGCGACAAGGTACATCAGCTCCAAATCTCTCCTTTTTTTCAATAACTGCTGTAGCTAACAAGATGTAGTCACTACCTCCTGGCAGGCTTCGACTGTGTGCTATGACTCGATGACACTTTGGAAATTTATGTTAGATAACTTCCACTATATTCTTTGGAAGGTGACGCAGCCGCCTTACTAGGTACTGCCAAATTTGAAATTTGTTGGTTTTCACCAGCCTTTATACTATCTGAATTTTCGGCCCTATGAAGGAGAATATGATGAGGCTGATCGCATTTATAACATTTTGGCGAAGCGCAAGTTTTTATTGAATGACCTTTATTCAAACAAAGTAGGCAAAGTGACAATCTCTTTGTTTCAAAGTATCTCTCTCTTGGGGACATTTTTAAGAATCTTTGGCATTTTACCATAAAGAGACAATAGCCCTTACAACAACGGCAATTCCCTTTGGACGCAGACATTTCGTTTGCTTGGAACAGCCTTCAATGCTTTAGAAAAGGATGTGGAACTAGCATTATGCCTTGAATTGATGTCTCTATTTTCGAGATTAATGCAACGATTATTTAAAAAATTTTCAAAGTAGTCCCAAGATGGGAGTTTTTCAAGAGTAATTTCGTCCTCCCATTTAATTTGGGTATCATTATCGAGTTTTGACGAAACAAGATGGAGTAAAATTCCACCTAATATGTCATGTGCTTTACCGAGTGAATTCAAGGCGCGAGGATGGGCATTGAACGAATCTACTAAATCTCTTAGGTGCGATGATGAAGTGCCCTTTAGTCGAGGTAGTTCAAAAAGCTCGTTAAAGTGAGCTTGGAAAATTATTGCTGTATTGTCGTATCTAGATTTAAGTAAACTCAGTGCCTTTGCATAGTTACTGTCAGCATTTTCTAAAGCCTTAATTGTACGTAACGGCCTTTCGCCTAAGCATGAACGCAAATGTTGAAATTTCTCTATTTCTGTCAAGATCATCATGGACTATCTTTGTAAAGGTTCCGTAAAAATCGAACCACTCTGTAAGATTTCCCGAGAAATGAGGTAGTTGCAACTTTGGTAACCGAACTATGCGACTCGTAGTTGTATCTAAAACATACGCAATCGAACGCCTAGCCTTGAACTTCGCAATATGACAAAGAATCTTAGATTTTGCCGTGCAATACGATTTTTCTACTTTTTCCCGCTTTATATCCTCAGCGGCGCAGTCTTCTGTTAATCTTTCCATTTGGAAGTACGATTCTAGCAAACCTAATCGCGTTTCAAAATCAAACATATTCATCGATTCCGCGTTCCTTTCAATATAGTTTTTATGCCGTCTGATACACCCTTGCATCGAAGCACGTTTTGTTTTTAGTTTAGTATAAATCCTGTCTCTATCTTTTTTGCTAAGTTCAGTCATTTTAATGTAAATAGTTCTCAATATCGCGGAGCACTATCCTTTCAATATAGGTACTTATATTAATTCGATTTAGTTAATTAAATATAATTGTCAATTCAGTTCAAATTACCAAATAAAATTCAATAGCTTATTGATTATATACCTATATACAAGTCTCTGATTTCGCAAATAATTCAAACAAATGTCAAATATAAAAATGATCCGATCAAATATAACCTCAATATATATATTTAATTACCAGTGCACTTTATCGTAAATAAATCACTGTACCTTGTCAGATAAGTATTATCCGTTTCGATTACTGCATTTATCCATTAAGTTGTATGCCGACTTAACCGCAGAAAACTCAATGATGTTATGCACATAATATTCTAGTTTACCAGCCAATTGTTTGCAACACACAAAGTCAAAGGTTGCCGATGAATCATTTGGATTGAACTCGAATTTATGCTGACCATCAAATTACAGCATCATCGAATATTGTTGTTCTTTAATGCGAATAAATTGTTGGTATATGTGTAATCAATGCATCCATCGAATGAACCTCAAATACGAAATATTGTTGAGCTCCAATTTTTTAAATATTATGCCAGTTATGAAAAATTTACCTCGGAACAATGTGACCACTTGTACTTACAGCAGCTCATTTACGGCTAGCGGTACTTCCGGGAACGCGATAGCATGGTGGTATGCTAATGATGCTATGATGATGCAATATCTTCTGATAAATGTAAAATGTAGCACTGGAGATATGATACGTTCAAATGGAAAATTTTAATCAATTCGATGTACAGCACTTTGATGATGACTCCAATCTTGCTGTTAATTATGTTGAAATTTCCAATTTCCAGACCAGACACGTGTACTCGATGATATCCAAGCTCGAACGAAATTCTTGGATTTTATTTTTACAATCCGGCTCGTATGGACCAAATGTTGAGTCAAGCCTTTTTGACTGTCGATGAATTTGTTGTAATTTTCGAAGGACCGTAATTTAAAACAAACTAGTGCAACTTTAACAAATTTTATTTGAACAATTTAATACGCTGCTCTGGTCTTGTTGAAAGCTATCGTACCAGCGTCTTTTGAGTGAGTGAAGCTCACACCAATACTAATATGGTGATATAACAATATAACAATATGTTGTATACAAATTAAGCAAATTCACAAAGTAGTGTATAATTGAGCAAATCATTGAGTGAAATCACAATGTTAAATATTGATTTTAATTAAGACAAATTAAACATGACATTATGTTAGGCAAATCTTTAAATTACAAATTGAATATTAATTTTAATTGATCTAGGATTGAACAACGACTTTCGTTACAGTTTTATGCAGCGCGAGTTTCGAGATAGATGTAAACCAGATTCCCTAATATGTGAAATTACAGAGAAAAATATATATGACTTTGTGGCAGAAAATATTGATGTATTCGACACTAGTGATTACCCTGTAAATAATCAGTACAATATACTGCTCATGAATACCCGGTGCAATGAACAATGAGCTGAGCGGGAAAATCATGTGTGTTGCACTCGCAAACGTACAGCCTACGGATAAATGACGGCAAAACTTTAAATAATTCCAAGGAATAAAGACAAATGTTTTCCAAAGAAGTAATAAGTTCCAAGACTACGTAGAATGCCTGAATAACAAGCGGCTTTTAACTGCAAATAGAAGCTGCATAGCTACATCAGCTAAAAGAAGATATCATTGAGTCCACATGACAACAAAAGGTGTATTATGAGTAGCACAACGGATACGCTACTATGGGGAAAACATTGTATTCCACCAGAGCCGCAACAACCAGCCACAGAAAGCGTAGAAATCTATGTCTATTATTATAAATAAAAAAAGTATTATACCTAGTTAAAGTTTCGCTTACTAAAGTAATTTGTTTTCATTGAATTATAGCCTAAGATATGTATAATTGTAAAATTCTGAATGAATAATAGTTATATTTCCTTTTTTTGAAATAAAGTATTGTTACGTGCTACAAAGCGACGCAAGCGACATCTCTTGGAAATGGAAACAATTTTACGTTAGTGACAATGAGTACACTCTTTTCTTCTAGCACAATAATTTCTCTCTGATTTTGAAAGTGCTTTGCTAAAATAAGGTACTGGCATTTCTTCAACATCTTCCTCCTGTGTTCCGCAGAGGCGTTGCTTCAAATTTGTCGAATTTCATGTGGTTATACAGATTATTTGAAAATTCGAACTTTTCAGTAACTGTAACTTCATCTGGCTAGGGTTAGCGGCGCGCAAAACCTGGACCTGGATTATTGTGCTCGGGGAAAACCTCTTTATTTTTTAAGACATGCATTAAGTGGTTATAATAAGTATTTCAATTTTGAGAAAAAGTGTGTTTTCAATATACTATTACTCAATTAGGCCGCGGAGATTTCCTGTCAGACGATTGTTTTTGACATTGCCTTTCCTTTAACTTAATACTTATGTATATATTTTTTGGTTATAATTCACACCAAAAATTTAATGCGGGCTCTTGGTCTATAATGGCTTATCGGTCAGCTGTTCACAACACGACCTGACAAGCTCCACCTAAGGTTTTAATCGCAAGGGAGATGCGTTTACTAAGCGACCCTAAGTTTGGTACATCCAAAGGCGAAAAAAAGTTACTAGACAACTATGCATCGGAGCTTAGACAGCGACTAGCTAATGTGCACGAGGAAACGAGAGCAAAATTAGTAGTAAATACCAATCAGATGAAGACCCACTATGAATTTTTTTTTCCAAAAACAGGGGGAAAAGGAGATACCCAACCCAAGCACGGAGGCCACAGCGGCCCCTTGTGCTATCCTGAATCCCATTCACCAAAATCTTCCTGTCCTCTTAATGAAGCGCAACAAGTCTTGGTGAGAAAGGTTTTTCAGCTCATCCACAGATAGAAGGGGAGACCTTAGAGTATCCAGTCTGCTCCGGACGATGGCCGGACACTCACACAAAAAGTATTCGGTTGTCTCATGCTCTCCCTCCATGCAGGACAGACACTCAGGGCACTCAGCAACTCCCATTCTTGTTAGATGAGCGTGAAGTGAGCTGTGGCTGGAGATGATGTCAACCACGGTTCTACAATGTTTCCTTCCGAGCCCCATGAGAAAATTGGAGATATTCCCATTGAGCCCATCAAGAAACAGTTTTGTACACCTACAAGCTCTTAGGTTCTCCCATCTCTGCTGATGTTTCCTATGAACATCCACTTTGATGAGAGCCCCGATATTTGGATGTGGCAACGCCTCCGGCGGGCTACGGTCCGAGGAACGGAGAATCGGAGCCAGCCCTAACTAAAAGGTCAGTCCTTTCATTCCCCATGATCCCCATGTGACCAGGAACCCACAGGAGGGACACATTGTTGTGAAAACACAACTTATCCATTGACGACCTGCAGTCCCCCAGTAACTTAGACGTTATCCGAGGTCCATTCAGAGCCATCAAGGCTGCCTGACTATCCGAAAGGATAGCGCTATCTCTCCCGTTGATTTCCATATCAAGGGCTAACTTCGCTGCCATTGAGATGGCGAACACTTCAGCCTGGAAGACAGTGGTGTGTTTTCCAAGTGAGTACTCCATTCCATCCCGTGGCATATCGGCCAGAATGCTTTCCAAGTCCAGCCTATACGCCATAGAGCAATGAGAAGAGCCAGTCCAGCTGCCCTCCCAACATCCCCATAAGCGCAGTCTGCCCACAGCCCTTTCGGCCTCTGCTTGAATGACAAGATCCAGGGGTGGCAGATTGAGTAAGACCTCAAGAGTCGCAGTAGCCGTAGATCGCATGGAGCCCGTAATTCCCAAGCAGGCAAGCCTTTGCAGGCCCACCAGCTTCCGGATCGCAGTCCCCACAAGCGTCCTCGGCCACCATACGCAGGACGCATATGTGAGCATGGGTCTGACGATCGAGGTGTACATCCAATGCACAACCCTCGGTCTTATGCCCCATGTGCAGCCAAAGGTTTTCCTGCATTGAGCGAAGACCCTCATAGCCGCATTAGCTTTTTCCTCTACGTGCATTCCCCATGTCAGCTTCGAGTCAAGGAAGACTACAAGGTGCTTGACATGAGGAGAGAGTTGCAGAGTATGTCCAAAAAGCTTTGGAAGAACAAAGTACCCCAGCTTACGTCTTCTGGAGAAGAGCACCCAGCTGCACTTTGTAGGATTCACTGTCATATCATGATGGTTGCACCAGTCCTCATAAATATTGAGGCCTCGTTGCATGAAGGCACAGGCAGCAGCCATCCTATGCCTGCAAATGAGCAGAGGATGTCATCCGCATACGCTTCACATGAGAATCCCTCGTTGTTCAGTACTGTGATGAGTGAGTCAACCAACATACACCAGAGTACTGGGGATAACTTGATCCATCGCACAACAGAGAGGTGGCCTTGTCAAAAGCCCCCTCGATGTCCAGAAAGGCTCCCAAGGTAACAGTCCACGATCCAGTCACCGTTCAACGAAAGTTACCATTGAGTGGAGAGCAGTCTCCGTAGATCTACCCCTCCAGTAAGCGTGCTGTGAGGTGTTCAAAGGAGAAGCCTTTAAGGTTACTTCCTTAATATATTCAACTACCAGCGTCTACAGGCATTTCAAAAGAAATGAGGAGAGGTTTATGGTTGGAAAACTCTACGGGTCCATGTAGGAAGCCTTACCAGGCTTCGGAACAAAGGCAACCCTCACCTTCCACCACATCTCAGGGACATATCCAAAAGCGATACATGCCCTGAAAATGGAGTCGATGTATGCGGCCAGCACCACGCTCTCGGCCTTAAGAAGGACAGGCAAAATCCCGTCTGGACCCGGGGCTTTAAAGGCCGAGAATGTTGAAATTGCCCATTTCACCTTCTCGACATAAACTATCTTGGCGGCAGTAGACCAATCTCCACCAGTGCATAGAGGTATCGGATAATCGGAACCTGCCTGCAGGCCTTCTTCAAGCATGCAGTCAGGAAAATGCGTCGAGAAAAAGAAGTCTACAGGCTTCCTCTTTCGATGCCGTAAAGGAGCCATCTGGCCCTCTCAGAACACTCAGCCTAGCCGACGGGTCGCTCCTGAGAGCCCTGAGCAGTCTAACCGGTTCACGATAGCCGTCAAGCTCCTCGCAGAAATCTACAAATTCCTCTCTTTTTGATTTCCTGACAAGACTCTTGTAATTACTCTGAGTCTCGCGGTAGGCCTGCCAATCTCCCTCCGAGCAAGACCTCCTGGCCTTATTGAAGAGCCTTCTGGAAGTCTTACGGAGTACGCTAAGACTGCCGGTCCACCACGGTATAGGTTTCCTTCCAATGTCCGTGCTAATGGGACAGAACGCCTCGAAAGCCGCAGTTACAGCGGACTGCAGACTTCCAACCGCCTTTTCCAAGGCGGCCGCACTTCTGATTCTCTCAGCCGGAGAGTCGAGGATGGAAATTAGCTCCCTGTGGTATCTCCACCAATCGGTCCTCTTCGGATTCCTATATGGTTCCACCTCAATGTGGTCAGCACCCATACAGAACAGCGGTAATCAGAGAGAGATTCCTCTCGCGAAACCCTCCAGCCGGAAAACAGGGGAAAACCGTCAAATGATGCTAAAGTCACATCGATCACTTCTTGTCTTCGGCTGGTAGCAAAGGATGGTTCGTTGCCCTGATTCAGCAGAACCGGGTCCGCTGAAGTAATAAACTCCAGCAGTTGCTCACATCGATGGTTTATGTCCGAGCTCCCCCAGACAATGTGATGAGCATTGGCTTCACAACCAACCATGACAATTAGACCTCGCAAACTCCACCGCCCGCCTGTCTCCCTCAGTAGGAGGGGGAGCAGCGGAGTCATACGGCAAATATGCTGAGACAATAAGGAGTTCGCTACTGACTCCATCCTTCTTAAAGGATAGCTTGATCGATGCAGTGTCCCTATAGCACAATTTAGGCAGTAAGGTCACCGCAACGTCTTTTGTAGCAACAACACAAGCTCTATGGGTAGAACACGTGGCGTTATACATGATTTGCGCGCCTTGCACCTCCGTTAGACCGCGGATACCGTACTTCCACACCCAAGGCTCCTACACAAACACCACTTTTTGTTGTTGATGTTTTGGACGCAAGTCAGCCAGGCTACGTCCTAACAACGCAGACGCCGCCTTACTGTGATGCAGGTTAATCTGGGTGAAGAGTCATGTGGATTACTTCCCTACGCCCCTCTTCTTCGTGAGCAAGGAGAATTTAACCTTGCCCAGGTGAAGATGCGCCCACATCGAGATCCCTTCCAGCACCTCAGCAGCCTTCTTGTAAATCCCCAGGATCAATAAGGTCCCCTTTTCCCCTTTCCAAACCCTCATGCGGATGAGAGGGTCTACTTCACTGGCCCGCTTTAAGACGAACGGAGTTCCATCCACCTCCTTCAGGTGATCAACTGCCCACCTCAGCCAGTTCAGCGAACTCTCGTCCTCACAATTGATCCAGATGGACCCATCGCGAATAGAGAATCCGCCGAACACTGGTGCCACAGCTGATTGCTTGCCGATCTCCTCCCATTTACCGCCCTGAAAGGCAGCAATCTGGCTGTCGGTAAGTGGAGTCTCTGGGTCGCTCGCTCGCATGACATCACGAAGAGCTTGCTTAGCAGCCTGCGAAAAGCCAGCCGCTATACGTCCCCCCGCGTGCTCAGGCACGGTAGACCCCGGCTGACTCCTTTCGTAGGGAGCTCCTTGGATGACCGAGGAGCCCCTTCTAAAGGGTGACGCCTCGCCTGTTGAGCATTAGGAGGGGTTCCGCTGAGGTTACCCCCGGCAGAATTTTTCTTCAGCTTGTTGCTGTTACCCTCCTGCTCGCCAGATTCGTCTGATATAACGCGCTTGGTTCTATGGGTCGTTACACCCACATTACCAGCAACGCTAGCAGAAATATCGGTGGTGGCTGGGTAGAAGGGTCAAGGCCATGAGAGGTGCTCTCTCCTGCCTTCTCCCTCTCCTTCTCCTTTTTTCCGCACCGGATCTATGCTTCTTCACAGTGCTCAGCTTACCGAAGCTAGGAGGCTCACTACCACTTTCTCCTGCCCGCCCAGCCGGACCACTGACCATCTGCGAAGAGAGACAAGGAGAGGGCGCAGGGACGGCATTGGCCATCTCCCTAGCTCTTCTCCTTTTCTTCCTCTCAGCTTTGCCTACTCTCCTGCGTCGGGAGGTCCGCTTCGATTGCCACCATCAGCGTCTTTCGACTCAGCTAGCCCGCCCGAGTTGAGTTGCTCTGCCGCTTGAGGAGTGTATAGAATTCTTTTATTCTACTTTGTCAAGGTGCTTGTACCTTGATGTAATGGCTGCGTTAACGGTGCTTTTACCGCAACGCCAAAAAATGTAACGAATTCTA
The DNA here is from genome assembly GCA_963930735.1 of Dioctria linearis. NCBI lineage: Eukaryota > Metazoa > Arthropoda > Insecta > Diptera > Asilidae > Dioctria > Dioctria linearis. Next base: position 154,609,190 of record OZ005744.1, on the reverse strand, counting down.
CGTTGAATCTTGTGCTGCTTAATCAAGGTGCTTGTACCTTGATTTTAACAATATGCTATGTTAACGGTGCTTGTACCGCAAAGCCAATTCAAAATAGACACTACGTAGAATTTTAAATGAAACTTCTCATTTAATGATTGAAACGAGCCTAAAAATTATATTTTTATAAAACTTAATTTATAACACTCAAAAAATGTTTACTAAGCTAGTTTCCTTTTTTGCAAATAATAAGAATGAGAATTTCCCACAAATTCGGATTCCCATGCATGCCTTCATAATATGACACAAATTTCATATCGTATTTCGTCTGGTGGTGACGGGCACATGTGCATACTCAGCATAATTTGCGTTAGATTCCCATTCGGTGAGAATGGAAAAAATGAAATATGAATTTATCTTTTTTCGTATGTGTGTAGGTAGGTATACTTATTATCTTATATTGATATTCTAATTACTATATCTATATAATGATATATGATGAATCTAAAATATATTGAAGTCTGAACATCCTCCCCCGCGTTGAATGGTTTGTTCAACTACTCATCCAAGTGGACCTCTACGGTGAAGCTATCGCGTTTATTTTTGCGGGGAAGTGGCGTCATCTTGGTCTTATTGTTCTCCCAAAGATTCGCTCGATGTCCCCAGATTAACTACGATACGATCACGAGTATGCAGAGTAGGCCAATGTACCCAATGGTGTACTGATGTATATCATGGGGCTGAATTTGGTAGGGCAGCTCTTGAAGTTGTTGTAAGTTGATTTTCCTTTGCAATGCGTCAAGTTCCTCAAGGTTGGATTGAAGGATGTGCGTCTTCTGGGACAGATGTGTTTTTTTTTCAGGATCAATGAAGTCTATCAAGTTTCCACTTGGATGTTCTTGAATTGGTCGGATATGTATTGTGTCCTTGGATTGTTATGAACTCTTGTATAATTGTGCAATGCCCTTGAAGTGTAAGAATTCCAGAGCCCACTAGTGTTGCTTGCGTCACATTTGTTCCACAGACGATGTTTATTATTGTTTTCTCCTTAACAGCATATATCCATTGATTGGGATTATAAAGCTGTATCCATTGTTGTTTGCCTTCAATGGTCATAATTTGACAATTTGGTGACTGAGGCTTATGGTTGATAAATTCTACTTCACAAGTACTAATGTTGGCTCCCTTTCGATAAATTGGATGCCTATGTTTGCACATGTGGTTTGCTTCTTCTGTGATAACACAAGAGTATAATTCTTGTTCGGTCAATGGATAATATTGATCCCGATGTAAGTTGATGACCAAGAAATGTGAAGATTGTTTGATTGCCACAAATGTCTCGTTGATTAATACTGGTATTGGAATGATTCTGAATAATTCAAAATCTTCTGCAGCCAATAAAGGTAGCTTCAGCCTAATGATGACATGATGTGCGACCGTATGACCTTCTATAGTCAAGAGGTTATAAAGGTTAGCTCTGTTGTCTTGTGAAATCGGTAGTCTTAGCGATGAAGCTAGATGTGTCTTGATAGTAATTACCTCATGCCTTAGTTGTTGTGGCGACAGTAGTTCTGCGCTTACCCTTCCCTGATGAGTGTTGGTAATAACGTTTAGTATTGAGGATTGAGCTCTTTGAAAATTGGTGTTGAACAGCATTAGCTGTATGGATAACGATGCGAAGAGTTGTGCTATCTTTTCTTGATACAATTCTTCAGTGATGCTATTTATTCGATTCGCTGTTTGAGAGACGTGGGCTTCTAGCTCTAGAAAGTGCTTATTATTCATTTCTAGATTTTTTCTTATGATATTTACTGTCGAATCTATGATAGACGTTTGGTTTCTTAGAAGCGGTAGTAAATGTCCTTCATGCTGGTTAATGTTTTCAATAGTCTGGGACATCTTCTCAGCGTATTCTGAATCTAATACTCCGAATAGTGCATTTGCCACATTTCCTACGATATTGAGAGCACTTCGCTTATTTCTACTTGCTCCAGATTGAAGTAGCACATTGCTGTCTGTAAATTCTTCAAAGACGTGTTGAAATTGGCTAATGATTCTCGAGCATGGACCCTTGTCGATCAGCAGTTTACACATGCTTTTCAAAATAGCAGTTCCGTTTCGGAGGGTTTCGTATTCAGCCCAATATGGTCGTAAGTCATAATAGCCGACCACCAAATGCCATTCGTTTGCAATTATATTTGCTTGGTAGGATCATGCAGGTCAATAGTAGTGTCGTGATGGTGGAGATTGGAGAGAATTTTCGTTTATTTTTTTATTTTATTAGTCGAAGTTGTTTGGCCAACTTCGTTGTATCTTAGATTTGTGCGCTCAACTTCAGGATTGGCAGAGTTGCCCTTCTCCTGCATTTCCTCTTCTATGGGGAGTGGTGATAGTTTGTGAAATACTGCGGAACACATTTGTTGCCATTCGAACGTCTGCCTTTCTCACTAGTCCATCTTCTCCCTTATGAATTTTAATTATTCGTCCCAGTGGCCACTTCATAACTGGGACATTATCTTCTTTAATGATAGCCATTGTTTCGGGCTTGACATTCTCAGATTTCCTTTTCCATTTCTGCCGTTGTTGTAGCTCATTCACGTATTCCCTTGACCAGCGATGCCGGAACTCATTTTTGATGTGTGCCAGTAATTTCCATCTTGTAAGCATGTCTATCTTCATGTACTGAGCCTCTGGATTAACTGGATTAGTAAGGGGCTCGCCGACAAGGAAGTGACCAGGTATTAGAGCAGTCAGATCATTTGGATTCGAGGACATCTCTGTTAAAGGCCTTGAATTTAGAATGGCTTCGATCTCAATTATTACGGTTTCCCATTCCTCATATGTTAATGATGCAGAACCCATTGATCGGTGTAATAAATGTTTAGCTGACTTCACTGCGGCTTCCCAGAGGCCGCCAAAGTGAGGGGCCCGGTTCGGTATAAAGTGGAAATCAGTACCCTTTACACTACAAGTGTTCATGATTAGTTCTTTCGAATTGTGGGATTGGATGACTGTGTTTAGTTCTGATAGCTGGTTCTTAGCCCCGATGAAATTGGTTGCATTATCGCAATAAAGATTCTTGCAGTGTCCTCGTCACTAATTCAAGATGAGTGGCCTTGGTCGCAAAGCAACAGAAAACCGCTATGTATGATTTTAGCGGCCGCTTTCCTCTTATTTTAAGGTGAGTCCAAATGGGGCCACAAAAATCAACTCCGGCATTCATAAAAGGTCGTGCTGGCTGCACTCTAGTTGCTGGTAGGTTCCCCATTAGTTGTGTCATCAACCTTGGTTTAGCTCGTGCACAGTGTACACATTGTTGAACCACAGACCGGGCAATGGCTTTACCCTTCATGGGCCAGAATCTTTGTCTGCTTACTTCAAGGAGTGTCTGTGGACCGCAATGCAAATTGTCCATGTGCAGATCAGTCATTATAAGCTTCGTGAACGGATGGGAGCATGGAAGTAGGATTAGGTGCTTCGCATCGTAAGATAGTGTCGATGCTTGCAACCATCCGCCGACTCGATTCCTCTTTCATCGATGAAGGGAGCGAGACTGTTTATTGAAATATTCTTGCTAACTTCTCCATACCGTAGTAGTTGTGTAGAAACTTCCTTGAATTCATATGGCTGCATTTGTTTAACTATGATGTTGAGGGCCTCCTGCAGTTCGAATGTTGTAAGCACTGTTGGGTTGAAACACCAGCTTTGTAGATAACGGATTTTCATCTTGGTTATTAAGCGCAGCATATATGCGACTATCCGTTGCAATTTCTTAAATGAGTTCTTATGATCGATCGTATCGATGAACTTAACTGCTTCCTCCGTAGCAACTAAAGATAATTTTATCCCCCTTCTTTCCAGTCTATGATCAATGTTGTTTGTGTCAATTGTGTGTGACATTGGCCAGGTGGACTCAGAGCTATGTAGAAAGAGGGGTCCATAGAACCAAATATTGCAAGTTTCCAATCTTTTTGGTGATATGCCCCGCGATAACACGTCAGCCGGATTTTCCCGTCAACTGACATGTACCCACAGTTTTGTTGTAGTTAGTTCTTGGATGGCTGATACTCTTTTAGCCACAAATGTATGAAATGATGCTGAGGGAGAACTGAGCCAATTAAGCACGATTTCTGAATCTGTCCATAAGAACGTAGGTTTGTCTCTTAAATCAGTCTTGATGCGATCTGTCAACTCCGCCGCAAGCTTGGCTGCACATAATTCCAAACGTGGTAGTGTTGTCTGTTTAAGCGGTGCGACTCTTGACTTGACACAAAGCAATCTTACACTTATGATATTGTCATTGCCATGAAGCCAAGGGGATCAAACAAGTGTGCTATGTCGGAATATGCCCTCCTCTTTGTAACCTTGGATGTATTGTTCCACGATGAGTGGATTAGATTCGGTGAAGATTTGAAATCGTTAGAGAATATAAAATTTCCAAGACATGTATTCTCCCATACATCATCCAGTTCAATGCAAATACATGCTTTCGCAGACGCATCTGAGAAGGCATATGGTGCCGCGGTATATATCAATGCAATATCAAAAAACGAATTCCTCAGATTTTTAGAGAACTGTTCCAATCACTTGAGGCTCTGGGCAACAAGACGAAAGGATTAGACGAATAACATAGAAGGTCAGTTGTAGCAAAATCATTGAGCTCATAGCCATTCCTATGTCGACGTGCGCCTACTACAAGAGAGATCACAAGCTCTTCGCGTGTCAAAAATTTCTTCAGCTGACACCAACCAATCGCTTGAACCTTGTCAAAAAGGCCAGTATATGCATCAACTGCCTTAAAACTGGGCACCCAGTATCAAGGTGTATCTCACGAGGCTGCTTAAAGTGTGCTAGAAAACACAATAAATTGCTCCATATAGAAAATATCTCATCAAATCGAGCAAATTCAATTCAACAAGTAGGCAGCAGCATTCAACAAACCTCGTCGATGAATCAAAACCGCCCAGAAGATCACCTCAAACACTTATCAGCATATGCAGATAATTCCTCTGCATTACCAGCACGCAGCACTCAACTACATAGAGGCTATGTCCTTTTGGGCACTGTGGTAATAAAACTAGTAAACAATGAAGGTTCAAGCGTAGAATGTAGAATTCTTTTGGACCCAGGCTCTCAGCTAAATTTCATAACTGAGAGACTCGCCAAAAAATTGGGATTAGCACAAGTTCCTGAACTAATGGATATAATGGGAATTGGCCAAGGAAAACAGCAAGCACAAAAAAAGAATCAACATTTCAATAGAATCTAGAGTGAATGGCTTCAATACCAGATTGGAAGCCTTCGTTTTGCCAGAAATGACATCATACCAGCCAACTCGTTCTGTAAATACAGCAGGACGGCCAATACCGAGCAACATCCAATTAGCTGATCCACACTTTAATCGTCCTGGGCGTATAGACTTCCTAATTGGAGGAGAAGTCTTCTTTCAACTATTGTCCGTTGGACAAATAAAGCTTGGAGATCATCTACCTACACTACAAGACTCAGTACCAAAAGCGACGTGTGGCATATGTAGTGATGATGAAAGATTTCACCAGCATGTGGAAAAATTCTGGTAACTGGAAGAACTTCAGTCATCAGAAACCAGATTTACCACAGCAGAGAAATACTGTGAGAATCACTTCGATCAAAGCACTACAAGAAATACTGAGGGGCGTTTTATTGTCAAGCTTCCACTCAAGGGTGATCCGAGTAAATTAGGTGAGTCAAAAGATCTTGCTCTACAGCGCTTCTCAGCACTAGAGAGAAAGTTCGCTAAACACCAAGATATCAAACTACAATACATCGATTTCCTGAGCGAATACATTCGACTCAGCCACATGCAAGAAATTGATATTAAGACAATTGATAAGCCCTACTATTTTCTGCCACATCATTGCGTCGTTAAACCGGAGAGTAGTATCACGAAATTGAGAGTCGTTTTCGACGCATCCTCCAACATCTTCAAATTTATCACTGAATGATATTTTGTGCACTGGACCAAAAATCCAAGATGATTTGTTCTCTGTGCTTCTTCGCTTTCGATTTCCCACATACGTATTTACTGTTGATATCGAAAAAATGTATCGGTAGATATTGGTGCACAATAACGACCAGAAGTATCAGTTGGTTTTATGGAGGAGTGACCCTGCTCAGAAGCTCAAATGTTCCAAGCTCAACACAGTAACATATGGAACTACCTCTGCTCCGCATTTTGCAATCAAATGCTTCCCGAGGCTCGCAAAAGAAGAATCAGAGAAATACCCACTTGCCACCCAAATGTTAAAATCTAACTTTTAAGTGGATGATGTCATGGCTGGATCAAATAGCTTAACTACAGCGGTTGAAGCACCGTTATCGCAGCCATTACATCAAGGTACAAGCACCTTGACCAAGTAGAATAAAATAATTTTATACAAGGAGCATGAGTGATCTCCATAGGAGTCCCCTCGTCCTCATCAGCCGAGCTCCCCTGCAGGAGGAGATTTCTCATGGATGACGAGATCTAAGGGATAAAATTCCCTGATTCCTGAGGCATTCGTTGACTCACAGCACACACTTACTAGAAGTGGATCTACCATCGTCCAGAAGATTATTCATTTTTGGTCCCATGAGTAGCGGAGAAAACTGTCACCCACGGGAGAGATCCGCAATACCGCAGGAGGCTAATTAAAACGGGAGTTCGCCTGGTATCCAGAGTTCGCATACTATCGACTGAGCACCCTCTCAGACATGCAGCCCTCGGCTTATGGTGTTCCACCTTGGCTTGGGCAGGGATCAGCTTTTAGCGCACTAATCAGTGTCAAGCCCACCGAACATCGGTTACCGCCTCGCACTATGTGGAAGTACCTGACCCCAAGGCCAACACCTTCAGAGAAGATAGCTCTGTCTGATTTTATCCAAAAGCGAGGCCCCACGAGCTAATTCAGCAGGATTTAATGATGGTGACCTTGTTTGGCTGTACAATCCGAAAGGACTTAAGGGACGTTCTTCAAAATTACAACAGTAGTGGAAGGACCGTATTCAGTGGTAACTAGAATTAATGCCGTAGTACATAGGATTCAGTGTGGTACAAGAGGCAAACGGAAAATCGTTCACCTGGAGCGATTGCGAAAATACTGCGAGCATCAAGACAGTGGACCACCTATTGTTCGAGACGAACAATTTTAGAATGGGGTAGTGTTACACACTACAAGGCGACACAAGCGACATTTGTTGGCAATTGGAACAACTTTAGGTTAGTGACATCTTAGTAAATTTTCCGAGAATGGAATTTTCAGGAAAGTTCTAGGATAACTCATAGGGCCGCAAACACCAACCAAAATAATCCATATTCACGTGTAATGCACAAACACCAACCAAGATTACTCGCGATTTAATCCGTTCCGTCGTACTACACCGGTGTAATATCTTATCGGAGATTTTCCAGGGGTAAAATTTCTATTCGGGGATTAATCAGAATAGGTGACAGATGAGCAAATTTTGAATTTAAGTGAAAATTACAGCGTATATTTTAAATATAGACCCTTTTTCTTTTTCACTATATCTTTTTTATGATATTGATATCCAACTGCACAGAAGAACAAAAAAACTAACAACGGTAGGAATAAAAATGTTTTTGTCTACATGCAATTTTCATTTAATTCAAAACCTGGTTACAACCGCACAATTCCGCTTCTTAATTTCGACTCCCTTCTTCAACCGTGCCCGAAGATAGCTTTTTATATTTTATTCACAACATGTTCCCACAGTCTAGCTTAGCCGCGAGCTTAGGCTTCGTACTACCGGCAAACTTTACTTGATGTGTGAAACTAGAGACTTGTTTGCTTTTATATAATTTTAATTATTTTTTGCATTTCAAGATATTTGAAGCCTTGTCTGGACGAAAGATATTTTTTAACAAAAGTGTGGGAACATGAATTTAGCATTTTTCAGATATTTTGGGCTACCTAATATCCTTCCCCTCCTTGAATAAGAAAAGCAACTGTTGAATACCATCTGTCGATTTTCTTTTGAAACAAAATTAAATGTTTTTTTTCTTGTCTTAACATAAAAAGTAATGTAATATATAATATAGTAGTATAGTAGTAATGGAATTACTCCTATTTATAAAAATGTATTATTTTCTTATATTCTCAATATTGGATTTTTTTTTAATACTTAGAGCTGAATTATAATAAAAATTTAAATCAAATTCGTTACTAAAATTTCAAATGTATTGTATAAAGAAATTATAGAACTTAATAGATTTATTTCATTTACTTGCTATATAATTTTTTTTTCAATTGCCTAGAACTACAAGTTTTCTAAGTGTATGTCATACACATGCATACACAAATATGTATAAGTATGTACATGTTCTCCTTTATTTTTTCTTTTTTACGTTACTGCGTATGGTTTGAACTTTAATCTTTTAGTTCTTTATTTCACTCACTTATATTATATAAAATATAAATTTTTTACATTTAGATTTGCCTGACTTAGTTTCCCTTAATACGGCGAAGGTCATGGAATTACTATTCCGTTTATGCAGCTAAATAGAATACTTTAGAAACGTTAGATCCGATATGATCGTCTCATTTTGGAGTGTTTAGTTATGCAGAACGCTGCTTCTAATTGTAATTTTTTTGCTTTAGGAGAGGTGGCGGACACACCTGAAGTACTTGATTGCTTACTGACACAATCTTTATCTGACAATGGAGCTCGTTGGCTTAAGCTCCATTTCAACATATGAAGTGTTGGGATTAACGTTTAAGGTTATATTTCCTGGCTCCTTAACAGGAGTTTTATTTCGGAAACAATTTATTTGATTTCTGTAGTGACAACATAGGAGAAATAAAGCTAATATTATTTCAAATGGTATTAAAAAACGAATTAAAATGAGTTTGAACCTCGAATTTTTTTGAATTTCTTTCCGATGATAGCATCCACAATTCGTTTTCTAGATCATTCAAGGCCTCACTGCCTTTTCTAAGTTCTGGCATGTAATCGTCATTATGAATTAAGGCTGGTTTGGATGTGCTTAGGCTTAAATATTTATAATTAAGCTCTGATACCTGATGGGTAGAAATTAATAGAAAGTAATTACGGCCCGGTTGGTGGATTAGTAATTCTGTTTTAATATTGTTGTCGTATGGAATTTCCAAAGTACCTAGGTGGTAGGAACAGCGTTGAGCCAGCGTTAATATACCGTTCCTTTTGAGCACTTTTCTTATTGACATTCCTTTGCAGAATCCCACTATTTCATTGGGTTGTTGCAAGTAGTACAGCCAACTATTAACTCGGTGTAATTTAATAAAAATGTCGAGATTATGCGTGACTGGGCAGTGTGTGGAGATTGGAGTTTCTATCGTTTGGTTAACGAATACGTCAACAATGAAATACCAGTTTTTTCGCCTATTAATTTCGGATTAACTTGATGACATATATAAAGTGTGGTGAAGTTGACCGACGTATACGGTTTACAATTTTTGTCGCAGTCAGCTTGGGTTGAATGGGGTAATATATAGAATTTGCTAAGCGTGTATTCTAGGGATTCCGTTAGCGGCAGTGTTAAAAGAACTAGTAATTTGCCATCCATCTGCAAATAGTTCACTTCTGTTATTTGTGTGAGTAAATCTAAGTTATACAGATGGTAGTGACCCACATCATCGTCGAGTTTTGGAATGTCCTTATAAATATTAATTAACTCGGTACCTGACAGAATTACAGGATGAAGTTTCGTTTGGAGTAAAGTATTGATAATGGCATACTGATAATTTAGGTCTGCATATATCTGCTGGAGTTTTGTTAATATGAAAAGAACAATTTCGGTTTATATTGTTTTGAGTATGAATTGTACGTAGGTCTTTTGCCATAGCTTTTATTTCCTTTGCAACTCGGTTTGTAAATACCGTGAGTTTATTATCTAAATTACTACGATAGTTGGTAAATTTTGTATCACACGATCAATATAGTTAAACTAAGATTTGTCATCAAATGAATATTTTCGCCATCTCGTTTGTCGAGTTCTTGTAGGCGATCGGAAATATTTTTGGCGTCTCTGTCGTCCATTGTTCCAAATAAATAGTTTTAAAGCCTACCTATACCGTCAACTATAGCCCTTGCTTTTCTTCTTCTATCTCGTAAATCTCTATATCTTCCATTTTGTGTTTTATTTTATTTACGCTATTTGAAATTTCTGCGTGAGGGTTGGTGTGCACGTAACTCTTGAATAGTTTTCTCGCACTTTTCAATAAAACTCAAAGCTTCAGTTTCGTTAACCAAAGTAATTTGGTTAAACAAAGTCCACATATTTCGATATAGTAAAGCTGTTCCCATATTCTCCAACAAAATTCCCGTTTCACCAAACTCCTGAATTTTTATTTGCGCGAAGCAAAGAGAAACTAGGCTGAGTGAAATAATAGTTGATTTCCACATCTTGCGCCTGTCGTTTCCTAAAAGAGAATATAGTTAATTTCAGGAAAGAAGGCAAAAAGGTCTGTATGAGTTGAAAATTTTGAATTGATTAATTTTTAAAATTTCTTGCGGCGATTATTATGTACTCAACGAGATGTTTTCCATATCTTTATTGTAGAGTTAAGATCGTTATGCACTTGTGTAAACTCGTACGGACCCATCCAGACTGGGGAGAGTTTGTGTTTTTTGTTCGGATTTCGCAGCAGAACTTTATCACATATATGAAATTTTATTGGGTGTGCATTACGGTCATAATATTCCTTGGATATTTGTTTACTTCGTTTAAGGTTCTCACGAGCAATTTTGTGGATTGCCTGTAGCTTATATTTTATACATCTACAATAATCGTCGAAATTGTACACTGGGTCCGGATCCCTTTTTAGGTTTGTGGGGAGATCGTTACAAAATGCATAGAGCGCATCCGTAGGGGTAATTTTATTTCCCGTGTGGATTGTGTGATTGTGGACATTAGGCTACCTCTGCCAGACATCTGTCCCACGTGGACGGATTATCGTCCGCAATACTCCTAAGGTAATCAATTAGGGGTCCATGTGACCTTTCTAAAGCTCCATTCGACTGGGGATGATACGCGGTAGTTCGAATTTGCCTTATTTTTAGTAATTTGCAAACGTTCTTGAACAGTTCGCTCATGAAGTTAGACCCTTGATCAGTAATGACTTTTTTAGGTATTTGGTACCTTAAGATAATAATTTTTATAAAAACAGGCAGCTGCCGTGCTTGCTTCCATATCAGCGTTAGCGAAACAATCTAAATAACGGGTCAAGTCATCAAGAAATGTTAGAATGTATTTGTTGCCATTTTCCGTTACAGGTAGGGGGCCAACAATATCTAGAAAGACCTTTTCAAAGGGTGTGTGAGCTGTATTTGTCACCATCCTAGGTGCTTTAAGTTGTGTTCCTGCTTTATTCATCTGACACTTTACACATTTTTCGATATATTGGGCTATATCTCGCAGCATACCATTCCACTTATAATTGCCGACTTATCCTTTTGTAAGTCTTGTAAGCGCCTGTGTGCCCTTCTAGCGGTAAATCGTGGAAATCTTTTAGTACCATTTTGATCTCTTCAGGTTGGTAAGGAACTGAGGCTTTTTGTTGAACACGGAGTTTATTGGGTCTATGGCTCTCTTAGGCTCCAATTCTTTTGGTTTATTTTTTATCTGAATTTGTGCCACGGATTTTTCATCAGAGTCCACTTGTGTACATCCTTGGTCAGCTAATAAATTGTTAACTTTGTTTGTTTGTGACCTTGTTATAGCTGGCAGGTGCTGAAATATTTTTTCCCTGTATCAGGGTTTAGATTGTAATGAATCTGAGATTTTGTGGTTAGCAATGTCACCTTTGTGTCCTCATTTTAATCGCTGCTTGATTTTTGTGGGATCCGGCTAAGGCAATCAACATTTTGTTGTACCTTCCCGGCTTGTACAAGATAGAATGCTGGTATTCTGACAACTTATTGTGGAACCGCGTTAAACGTGTTGTAGGATCTTTTACATTAAAGACTCCTACAGTCAGTATACACTGTAAAATGCCTGCCGTAAAGGTAACAACGAAAATTTTTAGTGGCCCAATACTATAGCCAGCAATCTTTTTTCGATTGTCAAATATTTTCTCTTTGCTTGATTCAGAGATCGACTGGCGTAAGCTATGGGTTTGTCCCTACCAATATTCCCTTGAGACAATATTGCTCCCAAAGCATATCCACTATCATCCGTAGTTAGTATAAATGGCTTGCTAAAATCCGGATATGTTAGTAAGGGTGGATTAGTTAAGGCTTGCTTGAGTTCACTAAAAGATTTATCTTGTGCCTCGCCCCATACGAATCTGGTATTTTTTCGGAGTAATTTACGAAGGGGTTCGGCCATTTTAGAAAAGTTTGGTATAAACTTCCGATAAAAATTAGCTAACCCCGAAAACGATTGCAAATGACGTACCTTTCGAGGTATTGGAAAATTCTGGACACATTTATATTTTGATGAATCGGGCAATACGCCGTTATTTGTACAGATGTGTCCCAGATATGCAATTTCTTTCCTCAGAAACTGGAATTTTTCAGGCTGTAATTTTAAGTTATTATCACCCAATCTCTGAAAAACTTCGCCCAGTTTCTGATGATGATCTACCAAGGACTTTGCATAGATGACAATGTCATCTAAATAAACAAAGCATTTAAGTCCTTGTAGACCCGTAAGAATGTGGTTCATCAAGCTCTGGAAAGTAGCCGGGGCACCTGTGAAACCATAAGGCATTCGTTTAGATTCAAAGTGTCACAACGCGGTACTAAACGCGGTTTTTGGGCGATCTTTTCCATCTACCAGTACTTTGTGGTACCCGCTAGCCAAGTCTAAGGTCATGAAACAGCTAGAATGCCCCAGTTGATCGAGTATATCTTCGATTTTCGGCAAAGGAAAAGCATCTCGAATCGTAATATTATTTAACTTCCGAAAGTCTACCACCATGCGCCAGCGTTGTTCACCTTGAGGCCCCTCTTTTTTTTGGTACAACCAGCAACGGAGAATTCCACGGGCTTTTGCTGTGTTGAATGATGTCTTGCTTGATCATATCATTGACCTGATCATCTATTAATTTTTTTTGCTCTTCCGGGAGTCTGTACCTCTTTTGATTTATAGGAGAGTGATCAATTTTAATGGGTATTGTATGTTTAATTGCGCTAGTGTATGCTAGCTTATCGCCGGGTAAGTAGAATACATCCGTGTATTTGGAGCACAGATTTACGAGGGAAATTTTTTCTTCCGTATTTAAACTGTCGTGTACAAAATTCTCCCAAGGGCCTTCATCCTTTGTGAATGATAATTCTCCATTGTATTTATATGTAATATATTTGGTTTTTTCTTTTCTCTAGTTCTTGCATAATAAATTACTGGTCTACTAGACTATCTTGAATTCCATCCAGTTCGACAATATCAAAACATTTAAAGACACTAATTCTACATGATTTATCACACATTTTAGTTCGTAGTTATTTACGTTAAGTACAGGAACGGTTATCTCTTCATTTACTGAATTTACAAGACTATTACCTAGAAATACACCGTGCTTTATTTCTTTTGCTAAACATATAAAATCGCCTTTCTTTGTTGTTTTTAATTTGATAAGTTTTTCCGATCGAGCCGGCACGTGAATTTCCTGACACAAAATAATCTGATTTTCTAAAGAGTTTGTATCTTTAGTACAGTTACCTATTGAGCGACTCATCAGCTCAGTCTCACTTTTAACTACTCCGGTTAGCAAAGTGTAGACTATAAGATTCACTGCGACAGTTATCAGATGCAATACAATGGTCATTGGAAATCTGACATATATTATCGTTATTTTTTTCTCTGTACTCTTTTAAAGCGATTGAGAAAGCCTTTTCATTTAAGTTGCGTGGAGCGAAATGCAAAATTTGGTTCCTTGCCAAGAAATCATTCCCTAGTATTCCGTCACCTGTGATGTTGTTACTGTCGGATATGACGTGAAATTTGCACTTTTTCGAAATTGGTGTTTGCAATATGCCCTCGCATGTTCCTCGAGTTACACCCTGTCCAAATTCACAAATAATTTCTGTTTTGTCTGTTTTATTTACGAAACTTGTGGCGCAACAGCGTATTGGTTAATTATGCTAACGTCAACACCAGTATCCACCAGTAATTCAACCTTAGATTTTTGCGAAATATCTAAGGGAACGTTAACGAATAGCTTTCCGCTGAAGCTTTTATGACACCGATCTGAGACAACTTGAGGGCTGTTGCCGTGGTGTCTGCGGCCGCCCGTTTTTAGTTTTCCGACACTTCATTGGTTATATTGGGAGCATGCCTTCTCTCCCATTCTTGTTTTGCACGACACTGCATAGCACTGTGATTGTTTCGTTAACAAAACTCGCAACGTCTTTTACAAAATCTTTATTCATTTGGTTTGAGAGCACCGGATGAAGATTTATTTGTTGGGCTTGCCCCTGAGAACAATTTGTCAGATTATGACCATATACGCGGCACTTGTTACAGTAGGGACTGCTTTTGCGAATTCGGCAATCTGTATAAGTATTCCCTGGCTTGTTACAAAATCCGCATTTAATTGTTTTCTTTTCTGAGCTTGCGTTTTCAGAATTAATGTAAATTGTAGAAGAATCTGCCGAAATTGGATAAGGGCCTTGTATTGTTTGTTATGGATGAGACGAATCATACGGCCTTTGATATGATGTGAAATTTATTTTAGGAGAACTGTAGTTTTGTTTACAACTACTTGAAATGTTGTATGGTGGTAAGTTCATGAAGGCCTCGTCAGGATTATTACCGTGGCTGAAATGACTGAATTGTGGGAAATTATTATCAGAATATAAATTCGTTTGATTCAAATGAGAAAATTCTGGTGAATAAAAATTTGTGAGCAAAGGGAGGGAATATTGCCACTTAGACATTTTCTCTTTCTGCCTTTCTTAAAACCGATTTGAAAGAAGTGTCTCCATCTTGAAAAAAGAAAAAACGGAAATTAAGATCTTGGAGGCCTGACTTGAAGGTATGTATTGCCATTTCCTCCAGATCACTTAATACACTTCTAGTATTGTCTAGTTGTTCTTGACCTGCATTTGGAGCTTGAAGCTGCGTTTCCGCAGCTATCTTGCACTGTTGATATTTAAAATTTAAACGAGCATCAAATGATCATATTGGTTCCCCGGGAAGTTGACGAGTAAATGGTAATTCATCCATCAATACTCGATATGGCTTATTGGATATGATTTTTTGTGACACGGCTTCCTTCAGTTCTTTCAAACTGTTATAGGAAGTTCCGTCAAAATGCCAAAAGCCCTTCCACGAAATCGAGTTCCTAACAACCTCAAGAACAGACCTTTCTCGTCATCATCACTAATGCACTCACTTACTTCATCACAACACTTTATAAAAAATTTAGTATCACTTTCCACATTTGGACCTTCGCCCGTAAATAAGGGAATATTTAAGTTTACAAGTTGGTAAATTTTATTATAATCTAAAGACATTTTTTCTGTATTTTTATTTATTCCAGAAAAAACTAAATTTCTTACCTTACTAGTATTTCCCACCGATTTTGTGGCGTCGTCTAAATATTCTTCCGGGCTGGATCGTGTTTTGTTTTACTGGACCTGGTTGCTCCTGTGGTTGGTTGATTTGGTCCAAATACTCCTCGTTGCTTTGATGGACTTATTGAAATTCTAGTGCAGTTTGTTGTCCTGAAATTGTAGCCACTTGGTTGATTTGGTCCAAATACTCCTCGTTGCTTTGATATATTTCTTGAAATTCTGGTGCAGTTTGTTGTGCTGAAATTATAGCCACTCTTTCGCTGTCGTTGCTAGTGCTCATCCAACTAGGGCTGGTATTTTCAAAACTGAAAGATGTTATACACTTTTCGAATTTTCCTGCTGGCGTAGAAGTTTGCTCTTCTGACATATATTATGATTGAGACTAGCGCATGCTCGCCTGGAGCAGAGGCACCTAAAGTTGATAGTCTCTATATAATCCTTACTGGATTGAGTCTAGCTCTTGCTCGCCTGGAGCAGGGGCACCTACAGGTGATAGACTCTGTTGTGGTTAAGCAACAATTATAATTATAATAATAACATAATTATTATATTATTATCATATAATAATCACACTTTTTCTTTTTATTATATGTTCCTTAATCGGCTGCGCCAAAATGTTGGATATTTTAAATATAGACACTTTTTCTTTTTCACTATATCTTTTTTATTATATTGATATCCAACTGCACAGAAGAACAAAAAAACTAACAACGGTTTGAATAAAAATGTTTTTGTCTACATGCAATTTTCAATTAATTCAAAACCTGGTTACAACCGCAAAAGTCCGCTTCTTAATTTCGACTCTCTTCTTCAACCGTGCCCCAAAATAGCTTTTTATATTTTTTTTCACGACATGTTCCCACAGTCTAGCTTATCCGCGAGCTGAGGCTTCGTATTACCGGCAAACTTTACTTGATGTGTGAAACTAGAGACTTGTTTGCATTAATATAATTTTAATTATTTTTTGCATTTCAAGATATTTGAAGCCTTGTCTGGACGAAAGATAGTTTTTAGCAAAAGTGTGGGAACATGAATTTAGCACTTTTCAGCTATTTTGGGCTACCTAACAAAGAATAGCACGTTTCCGTGGCAAAGATATTTCGGTTAGATGCACTGAACTTAAATTATATCCCTAGTTAAATGTTTTTTTTAATATTATGTTAAAAATAAAACTAAAAATTAAATTAATTTTGTTCATTACATTCATTATATTCAACATTTCTTATTTTAAAACATAATACTCTTTTATTTCGACATACCGAAAATATCCGAAAGTAATGCCACATAAGCAAAAAATTCTTTGTTTTACACGAGTTGGTGTTTATGAACAAAGCAAGCAGGATTATTCTCGGATAGGAATAATCTTTACATAGGAAATAAGATTATCCTCGTTGGTGTTTACGGTCCATATAGTATAAATACGGCGCTTGTCACATTACAATTGCTGAATCTATAATCTATAATCAATTCATTTCCACAAAAACACATCAGCACATATCTGTTATCTATGTGTTGTGTTCATAATCAGTACATACCTACTTACTGAAAATGTTACATTACTGTCATCTACTGCTTCTGCATCTCCGCTTTAGCTCATATAAAATAAAATAAATAAAAAATAATTAGCCATGGTTCTCCATTAATCTAAATCGTTTATGCCAGTGAAGTGTGGCAAGTTATAATTCAAATGCAGTGATAATACTAATAATTCACTCAGTCACTTCAGGGTGTGCAACCCCTTTTTCATAAAAACTAGTCGGAATATCAGTTATTAACCAATAAGCAAAGCTTTATTGTCAGGAAAATCTGAATAGAAGTTGTAGGATGGAAGTTTGAAGCAATTTTCAATAGCATGTTGCGCCTTACAGGATGTCCCGTATGTGGTCTTACACGTAGGCTATGGCTAGGTCTTGCTTATACAAGCAAACAATTTTATGGTTGGGGGATAGGATATCCTGTCGGTTTCTAAGATAACGAACATAAGATAAAAGACATAAGGGTAAGTTTTATAGATCACCATGTAACTTTTGATTTCTTGTGGATTTCCACCACTTCTTTTCCATTTTGAGATTATGGCTCAACAAAATTAAAACTGCGAAATTTTAACTCGTTTTTGTTTTATTTAATTACTATTTTTATAAAAACAAATAGCATCAACACCAATTTTTCACTTTAGTTTTAAGAACCCTCAAAAGCTTCGTCTTAAAATGACCTATCATACTCTGTACCTACCGAAAATGAACCTTTTTTGCGTTTGTTGCACTTTTTCTTGAAAACATGAAGGGTGTAACGTTCAGAAGTAACAGTAACCCACATATTTAAATTCCCATATCTTTTGATGGGATTTATTTTAAAAAATCAACGCAGATAACTATTGGTATATTACACCATTCATACCGGTTAAGATTGTTGGAGTTTTCACGAATTCGGCAGGTGAAAAGTGTGTAATTGGCTTTCGTGTTTTCTTATCAATCCCAATTATTTTGAAGTACCTTGTGAATCCATCCAATTTATGGCTATTTCTATGGGAACCAATCTAAACCAACAGGATGAAATATCACAATAAATTATATCATGTACAAACATACGTGCTTGCCACAAGGGAATAATTTTGCTTTAATCACAATATTGCATTATTAAAAATTATTTTCAATCTCTACTAATCTCTTTTCCACATAGCAGTTTCCTTTTTGAGATGAATAACGAGGCTTTTAGGGAAAGATACCACGTCTTGTGTTTGGACAAGATTCGTTCATGGAAGTTCAGAAAACAAAGAAAACAAAAATGATTGTAAACATTCATAAATTTCATTTTTATAATGATGAAATTTTTAAATGTTCTCTCTTCCAGTTTCAACAAATTAGAGGCAATTTCAACGTCCATAACCGCTTCATTGGCTGCGCAGACTAAATTTATTGAGAAACTAAACGCGAAATGAAGTCCAGAGCCAGCATATAACGTCAATATTTTCAAAGTCGATAGCATGGACATGGATGCACTGAAGGATATTGATAAGAAAATGAAAGATATGCCCGAAAGATACATGGTAATTTTTATTTGATTACAAACACTAAGTTAATCTTAAAATCTGAAATATTTACTTGAGAGTCTGTGGAGTACGTTGTACTGATATCTACTTAGAATAGAATAGAATAGAATAGAATAAAAAAATCGTTTATTAAAGAACCTCAGCTTACGCTACGTTACAACGTTGGGTACATCGTGTATGTAATAGCTAGTTGGTATAATCGAGAAAAAAAATACAAAGTTGTTTAGCAAAAAAAAAAAAAAAAAAAAGGAGCAATGAACAGACTCATTGCGGTAGAAAAGCATTTACAGTAATATAGTCACACAATAGAGAGCGCAAAGCACTCAACTATAGTAGTAGAATGGCAAACACCATTTACAAATAAAAATGTGAAGGTAAAGTAAAGTAACAGCTGATAATAACTTAAACTTAAGAACGTAAAAGGTAAAATTACCAATAAAGAAATACAATTAAAAATAAGATACCGCTCATCAACTGACAATCAATTTTTTTTTGCATACTTTAAGCACACATAGGTGACATAAAGCAAGCTGCTTAAATTCCCTGTAAGTACCAGCTGTTCCGACTGGTTCAGGGAGGGAGTTCCAGAGGATGGCTCCCTGCCCAAAGAGGTCATTGGACCCAAATCGAGTGCGAGTTCTATGCAGGACAATTCTGAGCTCATTAAGGTTGCTCCATGAGAGCGATTGGTTTATGTAGGCCGGTAGTGAGCACCATCTAGCTGTGTGTATGAAGCATAAAACTCTAAGTTCCAAGAGCTTAGCCAGGGGTTCAGGCATGGGAGTGCAGTATAAGGTGATAAATGTACCTTACGCATGCTTTCAGCGCCCTAAATAATTTTGCGATTTCCGCGGCATGCAGAGGGTACATAACAACATCAGCATAATAGAAATGTGGCATGAGAAGTGACATAATCCGGGATTGTCTGATGGACTGATCAACATGATGTGACACCGCGTAAAAAGATCGGACTCCAAAGTAGTTCCGAGAGCAAACTGTACTGATCTGTGGTCGCCATATAAGATGGGGTTCCATAAGAAGACCAACGTGTCTTTCTAAGAGAGGGATAATCAGATTTTGAATTAGCAGGTAGCATGCCATTAGTGCTTGCTGGAGGTGTTATCGCGAATGGTGTATCTAATTGCATGCGTTTTCGCAGGGTTGAGGGTCAGACCACTAGACCGACACCAGTCTGAGATGTTGCCGGGCGTCACATTGATCGCCTCAATCAGAGACGGAAGCTCATCAACACTGGCCACACCATAGATTTGCAACTCATCCTCATAGAGATAGATTTTATGACCACCTATCACTTCCGTGACATCATTAATATATATAGTGAACAGGAGTGGAGCAAGAACCGCACCCTGCATAGCACCAGAGATAATACCCCTGGGTGTTTAGAAGCGGTCATCACTATTAACGATTAGTGTCCTTCAAGTCAGATAGCTGTAAATGAGCCTACCAGCAGCGGACCCAAAACAAAAGTGTTCACAAGTTTGGTAATGAGTGAATTGGGAGGAACGGAGTCGAACGCTCTGCTGAGGTCCAGCAGCACATGCACTACGTGCTTGCCTTCATAGCATAGTTTGTGGATGTCAGATGTTACTTTAGCAAGGGCGGTGGTTGTGGAAAGACCATGTCTACAGCCGCACTAAAATACTGACAGCAGTTGACTACCTTCAATGTGTTCGCCGATCTGATCAGAGATAAGGACTTCGAAGACTTTCGAGATGGAGGGGAGGATGGAGAAGGGGACCCCAGTCACCAGTACATTTCGGAGATGTCACTCTGGGAATTACAGAGATGACGCCGGTTTTCCAACATTTGGGAAAGAGGGAGCAGGTGACAAATCGGTTAAGAAGAACTAATGGTAAAATGAAAGGGGGACTGATTCTATGGAATTTAATTGGAATCCCATCATGTCCCACAGCATTAGATTTAATGCGTTGGAAAGCCTCCAGTACCTCCACCTCATTGTAGCTGCGGAAGGAAAACCATCAGTCGGAGGATACGGGCTGTCCATTGAAGATTGCCTAGAAGTACTGGTGACATGTCACAGTGGGTTAAGGCTGTAGTTAGCGAGGGCCAGAGGAACTGAAGTTGGAGCCGTAGACTGCGCTGGGCAGAGGTGATTTGCAAAATCTTCAGCGTCAACATTAGTCTCAGATCTAGTTTTAGATCCTAACCCCAGATTTCGAACTTTGCGCCAGTCAACACCATCCCTAAAACTATTCAAGGTGTTCCCTCTGCTTAGTTTCCGAATAAGGTGCTCAGCCGCCCTACGCGCTAGTCTAAAAGCTTGGAGATTATCGGAATTCTTGCGCCTCTTCCAATGAGTATAGGCAATGTCTCGAACCTGACACAACAAGGACAAATCAGGTCTACTGAGTATCTTGTCACTAGCGCTCCAGGTTCGAATAGCTTTGAGGGGGAAATTATTGTGAAAAACAGACTTGAATGTACACATGAATTGCTGTGCTGCATCATCTGGATCCGCTGCATTGTGGACGAACGACCATTCCCTATTGCCAAGATCCGCCTGTACAGCGTCTGGCTGAATAGCAGAGAGGTTCCGGTACATGCGCTCTATACGCGGGGGGGGGGGGCGCTGGAAAGTTGAAGGTACCAAAAATAATGTCGTCGTCAGAGAAGCCAGGACATTGACCGGATAGCAATGGAATGGAACGAGGAGATGTAATAATGAGATTGAGTGTGGTGCCGGAGGAATTACCATGGCGTGTGGGAGAATTATTAGCCAGGACGAATCCGAACTCTTCAAGGAGTTCCCTTAGACAGCTGCAGAGATGAGACGCAACATTAATATCGATATTAAGGTCTCCTGCAATGATCACCCCGGAGAATTGACTGGCAATAAAGCTCAGGGCATTAACCAGACTGGATAGATCATGATCAGTGAAGGAGGCGACACGTCTGTATAGCACCATCACGACAATAGGGTCATTTTTGCTGTCAACACTCCATGTTTTGACAGCCAGCATTTCGCAGATATTAGTGATTTCCTGAAATACAACTCCAGACAGCAGTGAGTTAGCCAGATAAATGGCAGTGCCACCACCTCTGTTTTCTGTGCGATCAAGTCCGTGAAATCTGTAACCTGGAATTTCAAGCAGTTTAGCAGTGTGAAACGGCTTGGTCCAAGTTTCACAGACAAGGAGGGTGCTAGCCCTGCCGAGACTAGCAATGTGCCGTATCTCGGCGAGGTTCATGAGGGTTGATCTAGCATTAAGGGAGATGACATTGAGCTTATTGGAGGGAAGAAAATTGGAGAGTGCTTCACGTGCTGATAGCAGGTGATGCATCGGAAAGATTATTTACTGAAGAGTTGGTTTCAGAGACTAATGTGAGCAGCTGTTGCCCAAGGACTGATGTAAAGCGTTCAAATATGTGATCTGTGGCAATGATAGGGGATCGCCTGCAGGTATATGTCTTCCTGTGCTTAATGGATACACGCAGGACTACTTTCTCTCTTTTCAATTTCAGAGCAAGGTGAAGAAGTCCCACTTCATCCGTGTCCAGGTCCTCATTAATGAAAACTCGAATATCTGAAGTCTCGGCGATAATAAAATTCAGTGTAATAGGCTTAGTGCGAAGCAGCTTGATGTACGCCTGAAAGAAAGTGGCACAATCCTCTTTCTTGTAAAAGCGGATGGAAGCTTTGGATTTCCTAGGCTTTGTTTGCAATGATGACAGAGGACGCCCGAAGTACTCAGCCTTTCGATAGTCCTTGAGAAATCCGGATTGAGTCTCACACTAGAACAGAGGTCAGGGAGAAGCTTGTCGCATTTGCTGAAACACGCTTCAGGAATCTTGCTTACTACAAGCTTGCCCTTCTTTATATTAGTCCTAGAATAGGATTTGAGGAGTTCGATGTCCTTGCTTATTTTAGTGATGGATTTTAGTTTAATATGGTCTATGCCCTTGCTGAGCAGATAGATTTCCGATAAAATGGAATTAAAGCCAGTGACAAGAGTATCAATCTTGCAGTTGATGTTTACCAATGACGTCTGCGCAGCAGACGCGGATTTGGCTGGTTTACCGGTGACTAACTGAGTCACAAGGCTGCTGCTAGATTGACATCTGGCAACATTAACGCTGGTCTTACACACCCAATCTGCACTCTTTAGCTGGTAAGCTGCCAGGTAGTTAACAAATGAGATGCAAACGCAAACCGTGTGGAACCACAAATCGGAGCCGTCACAAATGAGAGGATCGTCTATATCGGTGATTGTGTTGTCGTCCACCTTGGCTACGGGTAGGGGTGGAACTCTAGCAGCGTTTGTGATGGGATTAAGCTTAGAAGAAGCCTTTGAGTCACACTTGATTGGAGGTGGTTTGCTGATGTTAGTCGGCGAGACAGACTTGCCTTTGCTCTTTGAAAAAAGCTTAGGTGCGACGATTCCAACAGATGACTTGTTATTAGGAGTAGTAACAGAGCCAGAGGATCCCTTAGCAGTCTTAGAGCTAGTTGAGACAGTTGTCATGGTATGGGATACATAGATATCCCTAGTAATGAGATGTGAAATTAGCTGACTCAATAGAGTTGCGAAAAAATACCAGATACAGAAGTGTTGCAGCTATTCATATATGTAGACTTGTCTGAAAGCCTGTTGACTAGATAGTATGATCAGAGAGATAACTAAACGGTTAGTAGCACCCACCTGCTATCAATTTCTATATACCTTTTATTTACTGACCGTCAATTTCAATTTACTTTTTATTTACTGACAATGCAGTCAGAATTTCTGAAGACAACTTATACGTACAATGGAATAAAAATAGAAGTTTTACTGCAGACAAATGAGTAGTTAAATAACCTTAGTCAATGCTGCGCCAGATAACAGTTGAGTCACTATCAATTTCAACTGAAATTAATGTAGGTCGTGATTTGATCTTGTGATCACTATTTTGTCTTAATATCCTATAAATTTTAATATTTTAGCATCTGAAGTGGTTTAAAGTATAAACATACTATGAGTTCAAGTAAATTCACCCGATTCGATTCTAATTCAGTATACTAATTGGGTCCCATAGATTTTACTTATGATGATGGGTGTCAAATCGCTAATCTATAATTGAATTATTCATTTTCTCTAGATTTAATATCTGTGATCATTTAATTGTTAGGTTTCACAGTAAAGGTCCCGCTGTAACCATTCTCACAAGCTATGCCAGTAGAGTCTTTCAATTAATAGTAATAGTTAACTATCTAATTCTAAAATTCACTTGAATCATTATCAAATCACTATCAAGTCAAATCACTAATCTCCAGTTGAATAATTAATTTTCTCTAGATTTAATATCTGCAATCATTTAATTGTTAGATTTTCCAGCAAAGATCCATCTGTAACTAATCTCACAAGCTATGCCAGTAGAGTCTTTCAATTAATAGTAATAGTTAAGTATCTTAATTCTAATATTCCCTTGAATTATGATATATATATTATTGTTGTAATAACCGTAATAATGGGAGTTTAAGTTGGATTCCACTAGTTCACCTGATAGCTTTTAAGATTAATAATACTATAGGTAAAAGTTAACAATCTAACCTCTTATTTAACTTGAAACATAATGATTATGAATAATATAATAATAAAACCGTAATAATTAGTGTTTGATCTGGAATCCAATAAAATTCAAATCAGTATCTGTAGCGATTACAGCAGCCTTGGCCTACAATGGGACACAAGAGTCTCGTCACAGCGGGTGAGCGTCAACACCTGAACACCTTGTAGGTATGTGGTCACCTTAGTTGGTATGATTCCCGACAGTGATTACAGCTGAGATGCACTGATGTGAGTTTATATAGCAGCCGTATAAACTGAGACTGGCTCCACAGGGCAATTGAGCGTCCAGTTCACGGAAGACAGACCCAGTGATAGAAGTTCCAGTGAGAAGTGATGTTACTAATATCCTTCCACGGGCAATATTAGTAAGAACCCAAATGATTAGGGATAATTAGCCATTTATCCAAGGTTTAAAAGATATAAAAGATTTTAATCAGTTTGCGAAATGGCGCCACCTTGGCGTCCTTACTCAACAAAATTTTAAAAGTTCACAGATACACTCAGACAAATGGAGCTAAACAAAACTTCATATGTTTAAGCTTTCAAATAAACCCGAGATTGATCTGAACTATATTTTATATAATCCAAGCTATGATAAATACATTTAATTTCAATAAATAATTACAGAGGTCAGAACTTATGCCACTTGACAATACAATCTTCTTCTTTTTTTCATAATCTTCTATCTGAATCCGGTTTACAGGTATAGGAAATACGGGAAATAATTAGAAAAAGAATGCATTCTAGGTCTTTCAAATATATATTTATCTCATCGTGATAGCTGATAACTTTTGTAATAAATGACTATGAATTAAATTAGATATTATTTTTTGCTATTAACAATTTCTCTTAACACAAATTTTTCCTTACCATCCTAAGAAAACAGGTAGAATACTTCGATTTACTTCAAAGGGTCCTTGAGAATGTCCCTCAAACTACCACTTTCAAAATACAAACCATCATAAGTATCAAAGAAATAAGAATACTTCGTAGACATTTAAACCGTTATCAACTTAATTTGCTTACTCCAATCAGGCTTAACTTTAAACAAGTAACGCAATGTTAACGAAGGAATTTATAACGAAAATAATTTTGATTGTGAAGTAGTGCTAAAGGTATCGGAGGCGTGTATAAACAAAATTAAAGCAAGAGATATGGAAGTCGCCACAACCTCTCTGTGAAAACAGGAGGAATACTTCCTTCCCCCTTCTTGAAAATATGAATTGAACCGTTCTTTTCAACCTTCCTGAGATGACATCATGAATTCTTCCACAGAATTGAAAGGGAATTCTTCTTCTCACCTTCCAAAGAATTAATAAGGAATGCTACTTCTCACCTACCAAAAATTTTATAAGGAATGTTCGTTTCAAGCTTCAAAAGAATTAATAAGGAAGCCTTCCTTCACTTTACAGGTCTTACAGAGGTAAGGTAAGCAAGTGAATATATTAGCCACCTTAAATACCTTCCGGCCGTAGGACATGAACTCATTCAAGAAATTAACTGGTTATCTGAGCATATTGCATCCATACATTTCATAGAATGCTTACGGATTGCATCTAATACATCAACTTTTAAAGTTTCAGATGCGTTCATGCTTTTTTATAGTAATTACAATATATAATAAATATAACAAATAACATGTGTATCTGTTAACAAGCAAAAACGGATACGTGTGTTATTTGTGAAATATTTCAAAGGATATCAAATCAAATCAAATTAGGTTATTATTAAACTTTTTGCCAGAAAAGATGGTGAAGAGCAGTCATGTGAAGCTTTTGTACCTGTTTTGAAGTGTTTCTATGAACTAGAGCATGAAAATTACCAGCATCTCAAAAAGAATTGCACTATACTCTTACAATTGTTATCCCCTATATTTAATACAATCATACCTATCAAAACTTGCCTTACACCTCAACTCGAACAGCAAAATATATACTATAGGCAAGGGATGCGTAGAAACATTTCAGATTTCAAAAGTTTTCTGGAACACTTTATAAGATTTTTATACCCTAGATGAAATCTAAAAGGTATACTAAGTTTGTCATTCGGTATGTAACACCTAGAAAACATTATGGTAGAGCAAACTGGATTGGACATCCATGCATAAAATGAGAATTTTGATTTTTGCATGTCAGTCTACCCGTCCGTCTGTTTGTCATCTATGCGTGATCATGATACATCGAGAACATTTTTAAAAGACAAAGGTGGTGCAACTGCAAAACCTTGCACTATACTGCCGGTGCCCATGTTCAAGCCCAATATATATGCCTCGAAATCTAGTACCAATATTGATCCTATGAATTGGTCTATTTTCACTCCTCTCTAGTTGCAGAATATATTCTTGAATAGTTTCAATAGTCTATAAAATGTGTGCCCAATTTTGGTGACGTAAACTTTTGATCCGTTTGCAAAAGCATTTCCATTTGTGGACATTTTATGGCTTCCAACACTAAATTTTTACGCTCTTCGGCAGTTAACGAATATATGAAGAAATATGCTATTGGAAGCTTCCAATGATTATTTACAGAGCCTACCATGAACACGTAGGATTCAGTGGAATCATCTCCATTAGAGAGCTGAAATTTTGCACATGGGCTTTAAAAAAAAACTAAAAAAAAATAAGCTCGAAAATTGGACAAATCGGGTAACTCGTTCGTCGGGTTGCACATAGTGTTTTCATAAAAATAGTAAATATAGTTTCAAAAATGGACTAAATCTGGCAACCCCTTCTTCGTGTTGCCACGTAAAACTTAGGATTTTTTTTTGTATCCTGTGAAAGCGATCAGTACTATACGGTTTTAATGTACTGAAAACTTCTTCAGAATACGAAATCCTATCAAATTGGTTGCATCATTTTTGCTGTTCGACGAACCGTTCTAGAGTAATATTTAAAAACCACTTCAAAAATCAAACTTGCACAGATGGGTGACCATACGAAATTACAAATACACAAATATCATAAGAATTCGTCTTAGATCAATTCTGGCGGTTTTACTCGTTTTCCTAGTATTTATTGTGGAATAAACTACTTGGTTTTAATCGCTACTCTATAGCTGATAAAGTCAATTGTTTCGCGTTACCAAGGCGGCCTGGATCTGACAAAGCTCCTAATTGAGAATTTACATTTTTTTCGGAAAATATCGCATTCATCTTCCCTTAGAAAACTCAGGTTATTATATGCTTTTGCCGGGATTGATTTGGTTTCGTCTCGTTTCGATTTTTGTACCTCCTTTTCTTTTAAAATTAATACCACTAATAGTGGTTTCGTTGATTGGTTTTCCACACCCAGTGCAATTGTCATCTGCCAAAATCCAAGAGGAATTATATTTCATGAAATACACGAATTAAGATATTACTTTTTAGTTATGAGTCGGTCGCGAACGATTCGGTCGTTTTAAGCGGGTTAGTACACTGACACAAAAGACTTGAGTCATTGTTTCAAAATCATATCGGTCAATCGGTCACTTAGACTCATGGAGAAAAGAAACTGCTTTTTTTGAATTATTTGTTAAAGCCAAATCAATCTTAAACTTTTTATTTACAGGGCTATGCATGCAGCTAGCTCTTTTTCCTTCACATTGAAATAAAACTTTTGCATCTAGTTCAGATTGTAAATACATATTCCGCCCACAACTCTGTTTCAGCAGGATAAGAAACAACATAAAGTTGCTACTAGGCATCCAGACAGGATTGCTTTCTGAACTAATTTGTATTGGTATTAGTCCTTCAACAGCGAAGTCTGTCGCCAAATCGTAGTTTTGGTATTTACCTCCTTTCAGCACATTCATAAAGGCACAAAAGGGGTCCCAAGCCAATGTAAGCATTTAAGAAACATAATTTTTATGGTGTACAATATTATTATATATTTTCTTGCTCTACCTGCAATTATCAACTGGGGATTATAAGTTTGGTTATGCACGCACACATACTAATTCAGTTTTATGTTGTAGATATGTAATTTTTTATTTCCTTAGAAGAGTTTTTTTTTACGAAAAGTTACTTTTATAAATGAAATAAATTGAAACAATTACAAATTTCTGCCACTATACCAAATTATCTGAAATTTAACGTTAATTAAAAATGCTAACTTTGCCGTTGTCGATGGCTAAAATATAACTCTCCCTTTACGTAAATTTATACAAATTTATTGCTTACTCTAACAAAATATTTTATTGAGTTCGATGAATTAATGAACTCGTAGAAAAGATTCCATTGCAAAATGGAATGCAGAAATACAAAGAATTTACAACGCAAAAATATTACGAATGCACAAAAATGCAAACATGCACATTTACTCGGTGAAAGAACTTGGAAACTGGATGCTTCCCTGTGTACACTCACCTTGTAATGTTGATGTAGCATTGATGTATTTTACGTTTCAATTAATTTATATTTTACAGATAAGCTAAGAGCACTTTTAACTTTGATTGTGGCATGAACGATTCGGTGAGTTAGGTAATTTTAGGGTATTAGATTATCACTCCCAACTGACTCAACTGACCCAAATGACCGAATCTTTTACATGAGTCACTTACAACAAAAGACTCATAAGATCTGTGTCACCAAAAAGACCGATTTTGCCCAACAATATACTTTTCTTATATGGCTATACTGACAGTGCAATTACTTCTTCTACCCCTGGTTGAAAACTATAGCAGAACTGATGAAATTCAGAGAGTGGCAATGATGTAGTGTCACACCATCAATTAAGGATGATTTTTCCATCAAACCATTTTAGTGATCCTGTTTATGTGAGCAAATTTAGTAGAGCTAAATTGGAAGGCTGTGGTAAATTTGTGCACATAAAGACTTATTATAGCAACAGAGTCGCCCACATTCGCCTGCTACTATAGCTGCGAAATAATATTGTAATAAGCACATAAACCTCATCTAAATGCCACAAACTGCATTACGTTTGTTTTGATCAGTTACAACCTCACTTTTAGTCCAGTGGGCAGTGGTATGTACTGAAAGATTATTTCAATATTATTGTTTAAGAAATAAGAAATGAAGTCAGCAAAAAAGGGAAAAATTGGGTTCATGCAGAAATCCATACATTTTTAAATATCTGTATGGAAAAGATGGAGCTTTTATTTGATGGTCGTCCATGTTCGGAATCAAAGTGCTACTATGGGCGGAACTATCACTCTATGTGGCACACCCCAGTGCTGAATACTTTTAACAAGCCGACCATCTCCGATCTGGATGAAACTATTACAGTTTGTATGGAATACCAAAATAGCTCACCCATATTATTTTGTTTGCTTCTTTCATGCCCCCCTCCCCCACCACCCGCTAGGGGCACTTGAAATTTCGTGATTTTACGATGAAACGTCATTTTCAAAATATCTCGAGAATGGAGCATTTTTCTTAGTGCTTTATACTTTTTCATGAAAAAATAAAGCAGTGACGAACGAAAAATATTTCTGTTAATAATAATATGTTTTAAAAAAAATGTATTATTCGCTAGTGAGGACGTCTAGCACTTTTTTTTCTGTATTTAATTTGAGTTATAAATGTTGTAAATGCAGACTATTTATTGACTTCAGTGAAATTCAGTTTTCTGTAACAGTAATCACTTATATTACATTTGTGTGTGTATTACTGCTGTGGATTGTTTCATATATGAGTGCAAACATACACCTATGCAATTATACTCAACAGTTCGGCTTCGTTGGAACAAATTGGAATTAGGGCGAGATAAAAGGTATTGGGTTTTTAGCAGCACACGTAGCTGTGCAGCAACTTAATTAGAAATTAATTTTGTTAATTACCTTAGCGGCTGGCAATAATGACTTGCCATTTTTCTTCAATGAAAGACGCCAGATTACTGATAAATTTAAGAATTAAGAAAGACTTAAATGTTGAAAAATGTAGCAGAAAGATGGTGTTTTGTAATGTAGCGATAACTGAAGACTACAGCTATATTACTGCACTTTGGGTGGTTTAGTGTAGCGGTATGTAAATGACAAGATATGTGAGCTTGTGTTTACTGTTACTTTATTGAGCAAAAATTCTTGATTTTTCGTTAGTCTTAATTCAAATTTATTTTATTTTTAGTACTTCAATTATACTTAATTTAATTTAACTAAATATCTGTAGGTATGTGTGCTTGAGGTGTCGTGAAGTGACACGTGTTATACCTCAGAAGTTCACAAATTTCACCTTTAATCTAAAATTCACTGTCCACTATTATTAATTCTTCACTAATGTAATTCACGTATCCCTCTTAATATTAATTAATCTACTTTGTTTTTTCACATGAAACGTCTAATATGGTTGGTTTGCATGAGTTAAACGCTATGTGAAAAAACCTAAAATTAAAAATGTCTGCCACCAAATATAATTTTTAGAAATGTACAACAAATACTTATCCTATACAATTTGCGCCACCAAATCCCAATAACACCACAGAAGTTAGAATTGCTGCTACAATCTTTGCGTAGCATGAAAAATATTTTACCTTGCTTGGCACGTTTATTTATGCTAAAAAGATTTGTTGAATGATGCTTGTTGCATTAACGATCGCTGTCAAAAAACTGAGAGCTTAGTTAGGTAGCACCCCCTTTTTATATGTCCAAGCCGCCATTTTAGGACAAGTTCCACATAAAAAAAAATGTAATTTTCATCTATTTTTTGTACGTAATGAGTCCATGCCGTAACGTCAAAAATTTCCAAATTATGCTAATTTATTTATTTTTAATTATCCATAACTTTTGCTAATTGATTTATTGCGATATCTCAATTTTTCTAAAATTTATCAATATGGCTGCTCCCTATCATGCCATGTCAATTTCCGGTGTGGAACATAAATTTTCTCACTACTTTTCTTCTGTCTCGTTTCCACATCGTTCTCTTTCCCACTCATTATGGGAATTAAAATTACATTTTTTTCTAAATATTTCCTTACCTGAGCAATATCGCGTTTTTATCTATTGCCAACAGGTGGATCGCGGTCAACTTCATAAAGTTAATTATCTATTTCGTCGAGGTGACAGTTGGTTTCGCTGTTTTTAAGTTGGCAAGTGCCTTGTTGTTTGGGTCTAGGAAAATTTATCGCCCGCAATTCACCGTCAGTAATTTACCGCCAGCAATTTAACGCTAGCAGTTTACCGCCGTGTCAGTTTATCGCGTAAACAATTTATAGCCTACAACTGATCGCTAGCATATTTTATCGCCTGGCCATATATAGTAAATAATTATATAGTTCAATAAATAACTTGCAACTAAGGTTTACCTGTACGTGTTATTTAAGAATTAAGTACAGCTAAAAATGCAAGTTATATCCTACGTATAGGCAAAGATAACCTAATAATAAGGTAGGAAAAAACTCTTTACAACCTTTACGAATAAAGACCAAACATGAGAAATGTATTCAATTATTAATAAAATAGATTATGCGCTATACCTCTCAAATAATTAACAATCTCATCGTAAATAAAATGTTCCCGCGCTTTTGTGAAAACAGATTTTTCTGAAATATTGGGCGAATTGTTTCGAAATTTGTAGCTGTAATCCTATGATATTTGAACACACGTGGTTCTGTTTTGCTCTGAAGAGAATAAATGGGAGATTCTCTGATATTTTAATATCTCCTTTCACTACCATGGACAAAGCGAAATTTATCTTTTCCTTAAAAAATTGTGGTAGTGTGAGCCGATGTACGAAAAATTCATTATTATGAATAATTTGAAAAAACTTTGAAGGTATTCAAGAATATTTTATCATTCGAGTTATCCTACGTTCTCTCGATTTTTGTGTTTAACTCATTGTCGTAGCACTAAAATAGTGCATAGCCAAGCTCTTTTCCCCCATTCATGCAAAAGACGAAAATATATGACATTATTTGTTTCTTTCTAGAAAACAAGGAAAATTTCCGATTTCGTTCGGCTAATTCTTATCTTCTTATTAGGTTATCGTTGGTATAGTAATTAGGTAGGCACCTAGTTAATCCCTTTAACTTATTACATATTATCATCACCGATTTCTATATATAACATAAGTAGCATGATTTATGGGCGTTGCGATTAGGGAGGTACTTATATGTACATATATAAACTCTTACAATCGCAACATTTTCTTATTTCGAGTTTAAGAACGCATCATGTCAGTGGTATTTTTGAAATCGGAAAAAAGAAAACGGATATTGTGCTTTAATGGACATTTGTTTTATAAGAACAGGCAAAATGACACAAAAATTCTTTGGAAATGTCAAAATTACCATAAAACCAAATGTGCCGCTCGAGTTAGTACGGTAGATAACACCATTGTTAGAAAAAGTTATGCAGAAACAACAAATAATACGCCTCCTAGTAGTATTTCAAATGTTTCGAGAACTTGTAGCCAAGCAGCAGCCCCAAAGCTTCCAAGTATAGATACAATGAAATGAACGATTCGAAAAATATGAAGTCGAAATTTTGATGGCCCAATTTTATTCGAGTCCTGAGGACAATCGCATGTTAATTTTCAGTACGAAAAGAAATTTGCTGTTATTAGCGTGAAGTGAGCACTGGTATGCTGATGGCACTTTCAAAACTGCTCCCTTACTTTTTTATCAACTGTATACGATACATAGATTCAAGGACAAAATATCGCTTCCATTAGTTTATGCATTATTGCCTAACAAGTCTGAAGAAACATATGTATCCGTACTGCAGCAGCTGAAAGTATTGAAACCGGCTATTTCTCCGCGATCAATAACGATAGATTTTGAGAGTCTCTTAGTAATTAATTAATTCTGAAGATCGCATAAATATTCATTTTTGAGTTTTCACAGTGTACTACGTCTTACTTAATGTTATAATTAATTTAGTTTAAAATTAATCAATTATTATTGTTTAAGAAATGGATTTTTTAAATTTATGTGATACATGTAACTATTATAATACATAATCTATCTATTAAATTACATATTTCCATACATGTGTTTTATATTTCCGTTCTACACCCTTATCGTTTATATTCCCTCATAATAAATTTTTAGCTATACTTAATTGTTAAATAACACTTACAGATAAACCTTAGTTGCAAGTTATTTATTGAATTATATAATTATTTACAATATATAAATTATATGTATGACCAGGCGATAAAATATTCTAGCGATCAGTTGTAGGCTATAAATTGTTTATGCGATAAACTGACGCGGCGGTAAACTGCTAGCGATTAATTGCTGGCGGTAAATTGCTGGCGATGAATGGCGGGCGATAAATTTTCCGGGCCCCGTGTTGTTTATTGCGTTTCCTCGTTAATAAATGGATTAATTCTTGAGGTAAGT
The DNA here is from genome assembly GCA_963930735.1 of Dioctria linearis. Classification (NCBI taxonomy): domain Eukaryota; kingdom Metazoa; phylum Arthropoda; class Insecta; order Diptera; family Asilidae; genus Dioctria; species Dioctria linearis. The sequence continues at coordinate 154,575,763 of OZ005744.1, read as the reverse complement.
GTATCTTTATATTCTTTAAGTGCTAATTAGTGATTTTCCTGTGCATAATTTCTAGGAAATATGCAAATTCTGCGAAATTTTTGCGATGCAAAAATTATTAATGAAATGTCAACAATGGCAACAATTGTTGATTTTCATTAATAATAGTATGTCTAGATTCTGCGAGTCTATGTTTTTCGCATATTTAAACATAATTGCATGCTTTGCAATAGTTTATTATGCAAGGAACATGAATTTCGCTGAAAATAGCAATGTTTAAGTCTTCATGTAGTATTGCTGTTGTACTGCCAAGAAATTGGTTTCTTGGCAGTTTGCATGTAAACTATGTAGTTTTTTTTGTAATTTTCTTGTTATATTGATCAACTGCATTGAATTAAATTAATTTCTCTAATTCTTTTTATTTCAGATGTGCAATGGACGTATAGCAGGCATTTGCTGACTGGAGGAGGAACTCGGGAAATAGGGAAGTATTGATTATTGTTTATGTTGTATTTTAATATATTTTTATTTATTTTCAGCTGTGTTCAACAGATGTCGTTTAAAGTAATGTTATGACCGATGAAACGTAGTATGTTATGGAAATCATTTTAGATTCGAAAATTAGAAACCGATGTAGGCTTAGTGAATAGAAATATTTTCACGACAAATTGGGGCTTATAACTAACTAGCCCTCATTAGACCTCTTGGGTCATTTCCCAAGTAAAAAATTTATTTAAAAAAAATTATTATTTAAATCCAAAAATTTTGAACTTTTAATCTCTACCTCTCCAACCTGCTGGGCCCACCCCTAAAATGTATACCCGTATTGTCTTTGGTATATTCTAAACTAAGAATTATTGAAATTCATCGAACAGTTGCATCGAAATATAGATTTTGGTCTATCAAGATAATTTAAGGTTAACCGAAAAAATTCCCAATTCTTCCATCTTCCGGTACAGAAGAGACTCTATATATTTAAAAAAAAAAACTTTAAATCTTTGTTTGTAGAATAAAATCTAGTCTAAATTGTTCCCTAATCACATATCTAATTAGTTTTTAAATCCAATAAATAGTTTCGGAGATAACTTGAAAAGAATTGAAACCCGTCCTTTTTAGGGGAACATGGCCGTTTTTTGAGTGAAAAATGGCTTTATTTTAATCTCGTGTTTGCGAAGAGCCGTTTTGTCGGCGAAATTTGTCACCGAAACAAAAAACGTTGACAACAGGCCGCTAATACACACCAAAGAAGCTGTGTAGTAATGTATGTCTGCATCTTATAAAATATGGTGTCTTATTGCGTGTCGATTCGCACTACAACATAGATCCAAAAATATCATATTATGTCTGAATATTAAAAAAAATTCAAATTAAGTTTTTTAATGTGTCAAAATGAAGATTTTAGGTCATAGTCCTCTGACATTGCTGAGTGCACCAGTGAGCCACTTACTGCTGGATGTATATATATTTCTATAGCACCGCGAGATCATGGTGGGCAATTTTTTAGGGGGTGCCTGCCGACAATATGAAAAGAATAATTCGATTGGCGTCTTCCCAACCTTTTTGTCTTTAAAATTATGTTCGCCGCCGCCAGGAATTACCACTATCATTGGCCAGTACCAGTACTTCACACAATTCCCAAGATCTCTGGAGGAATTGAAAAATCTTCAGACCCAAAGTCAAGAGTGATGAGGAGTTTCTTTCGAATTTAGCATATTCGGCGCATAACCAGAGTGTTGCTCCTTTTTATTCATATGTATATCCGATGAGTGAAAAAGACAATATTACCCAAAATATTTTTCATAGTTAAGAAAATAATTAATATTTTATTCATTTTTGTTGTGTTTTATAGAATTCTTATATGTTTTATTATAATGTAAATGGATTCGAGCAAGATGCCCGAGCACACGGGATGAAGAGTAACCAAAATTTGAAAATAAATAAGACTGAAACTAGAAGTTTTGTTAAATTATTATATTTTGTTTAAAATAAAAATACTTCTAAACCAAAACCTACCCTAAACTGGTAATTAAACTTTACAAAGAATTCCATAATTCTTGGGATTTATTAGCAGAGCCCGTTCGACCCTTCAGGCATTAACAACATTTACAATTTCTAGTAGGATTTTATTCTATTTTCTTTAAAATATCCTGATTGGATTCTTTTCGTGGGATTTACAAAAATGTGTAGTACTCGGTTTCGGTTTCGAAATCTCTCTTCCCGCTCGGGTGAATCCTATGTAAACTAGCACTGTGTCATCTGGAAATTGCGCATACATGTGTACATTTCTCTGCTTTTGAATGCGCGTAAAGCTTTCTGATTCAGATGAGCCAAAACCCTCGAGAATACTTCCCAAGCCATGAAACAGAAATCTATATGTGTGCGTTCGGAGTCCGTTCTCTAAAATGTTCTATATTGATGCTTATGGAAAAGTGCCAAACATTGACTTTATATATGCCATAGAGCCTAAACTAGTATCCATACAGGAAAATAGACTTCTAGTAATTTAAAGCATGGTCCCTTACCTTCCCAAAGGCTACACTTACAATATACCTTACTTAACAAAATAATAAAATAGTTTTGATTCCAAAGTAACCTTACGATTTTACGCTCAATTCATCTTAGCTAAGTGATAATTGCATGTGTGTATGTGCAGCCGGAGTCCGAATCTGTAGGCAGCTACATTCGATATCATCAGCCCACGGCATGCCATGACGGCACAGCGACATTGCAATGATTACTCAGCTGAGAATGTTTGTTTGAGAAATCGTAGTCGTTTGGTTAACATAAATGTTTTTAAATAATTTTGTTAGGAAAGGTATGAAAATTTTATTACGGTTCGGAAGATAAGAAAGCAAGCTTAACATTATCATTACACCATTTTTCTGTATGGATAATAGTTTAGGGCGGAGGAGCTATTCAAATCAAACTTTTGTCAGTTTTACATAAGAACCCTGCAAATAATTTAGAATGTAAGGACTCCGATGGGCCTCGCATGTGGTAGGGAGGGAGTCTGTTTCATGGCTTGTGAAGTATTCTCGAGGGTTTTGGATGAGCCTTTTGATGAGCATACCATGAACCTTTCTATGAGCATACCATGAGCGTTTTCATACTAAAAATTCTTGTGAATTTCCACGAAATTATGACGAATGGTGTTTTGTATTGATTAAAAAACAGTGAAGTTTTTACTGTTGACGCGTAGTGCGTAATTGAAAATAACATTCATTTAAGAAATAGTGTGCAAAGTGCTGTGAAGTGAATTGTGTAACATGATAATATTTTTAATTTGCATGCAGATGTAAAATGAAATGATCGTGCGATATTCTAATTCTATGAATTTATTGATGATAAAAGTAGCGAGCGTTTCCATTATTTCAACATGTATTTTCATTATGTCAACAAGAAAATAATGTAACAACTCATGGAACTGCACATCGAGTGATCATAAGAAAAGCTCATTATATTGAAGAAAAGTATATAATAAGTTCAGTTTCAGTCCCGGGTCTAGAACAAATTCCTTCATTACTTTCATCCAAGGGCTCATGATGAGCTCATCAATGAAATCATCACATCATTTTTACTAGCGGAATTGGTATAGTATCTACATAAATACATGAATGGATCCAATTCCAATATAAAATTAACGATGCCTTGACTTGATGTAGAGAAACTCTGAAATTTTTCTTAGAAAATTACTGGAAATTTTTTCTTTAAAATTTCTATGCATAAAATTCCTCCTCCAAGTGTTAACAAAAATTCTGCCCTAACATTTTCTCTAAATTTCTAAAAACAAAATGACAAATGAAGTAAAACGCAGAAAAATAGTGTTGAAATAACAGCGCTATACAGGCTGGGCTATGTAGCAAGCACAGTTACAAGCCCAGTGTTCATTGAAGTACCTGTCATTTCATTTTGTTGTTGTCATTAATAAACTTATGTATAGTGCTCCATCTGGTACTCTAGTTAATTGATACAGTCAGTAGATTTTTAGCAATTTCGTCATTGCTGGATATGAAACCGAACGGTTTAATTATTTTTATCGTTTTACATCCCATGCATTCTGCAAGGGGATAACTTATTCCAAGAATTATAACGTTTGGTTTCCATACGAGTAGGATGCTTTGGTAAAGTAAGGGAAATACTTATATGTATGTATGTATATATGTAAGCATAATGTCCGTAGACAACATGTTACAGGAAATGCAACCAAAGAATCACCGGGTTGTGTAGAACTACTACAAAGGATTTGTCTGCAAGCGATAGACATGGAATATTCAAAACAAAAGGATCTCTAAAGAGATGCCGACATAAAAACCTACACTGCAGCAGGAAAGCTGAGTCTGGAATATAAAAGTCCGTTGTTGTCAAGATGATGACTTCTAGTTTTTCTATTGCTTAGGAAGCTTCTATGAAATCTTATCCACAGCGTAGAGCATAGTGGTGGAATACATTTTTCGTGTTCAATTGTTGAAAAATATTTCAAAGCAAGTAAATATCCTTTTAGCCTACTACGCTTCGCTATTGAATTAAGTGTCATCCGTTGTAACGCAAACGGAAAAGGAATTGGTGAGCAATATAGATACCGTGAACATGAATTACATGCATTTCTTTTCTGAACGAAGTCTGGGGTGATTGCTGTGTTTTTCGTTTTGCTTCAAATGTCGTTAATTTAATGGTCGCTAAGATATAGTGACTGAGAATTACAATTCAGATCAATAATATGAAAATTAAAAAGATATTATTATTACCTGAATTAAAACGTGATGAAAATAGATGGCGGCATGCTAGGTACTGTTACTAACCTACACCAGTCGAGGTTAGCACATAAAAAGAAGAATCCGACTCTCGCTGTACTTTTATATAGAAACATCAATGCACCTTGAAATTAGTAGGTTAACAACTGCTAAGTATTTTCAATATTTTCCAACATAATTGGAATTTGTTTATCTTTAAATTAAATTTTGTGCGTCAACAACAACATGCTTGATTCTGCAACTGTGAACAATTTTCCAGTGTACACGAATTGAAAAACTCACCGTGAGCTCAAGTGTACACTTTTGAATTTTAAGCGGTTCCGAAAGTAGCTGCGTATTAAGGTAAAAATAAATTCAAAACTTTATTATACAGGGTGTCCTGTAAGTGGTGTATTACCCGAAGGCTCTGGATATGGATATTATCTCAGAAACCGTTACCCCTACCACTGATACAATTGTTTGCTTGGCCATCAGGTGCATGACAACACACGGGTCACCCTGATTAAAAAAAAATTCTTTTATTTCAGGTAGTAATAGATGCATTTTGGTGAAACGTTCTTCATTTTTTACACCTTCATCCCACTGAGATCCCAAGTTAAAATTTTAACATATTTTAGTGGATAAAATAAGTTAAAAAATAAAAAAAAACCTCTTCCAGGATATTCAAGGATGAAGGATAATATCCTTATTCTTGAGAGCAAACTGACGAAAATCGTATTATGATTGACGATAAAAGCGGTGATAATACGTTATCAGAAGGAAGGCGCCAAACTATTGTTCCACCAATTTTACTCATTTTTAATATCTGTTGTTATATGGAAAGAACCCCCATCAAAATGTACTGAAACAAATTATTGTTATTACTAATATTATAATTTTTTTTCTTCTAACTCCACTTTTCTAATTTTTACATCTAATTCTTTATTTGTTGAGTTGCGCCTCCATTGCCGGCTTTCTCCCAGAAGGTTGCAGCTTATTTTCTTATTTTCCTGGGAGCTGTTATATTCGCTACTTGAACTTTCGGAGAGGGCGGTTTTCCGGAGCTTTCACCTGTTGGTATCTCCTTTAGCAACCATTTCTCAATCATTTGCCCAGTTGCAGTGCTCTAACATTTGAAAAAAGTTATTAGTGTTGTATAATCGTTTCATCATTTATCAATGATTAATATCAAAACGTTTTCCTAAAACTTCTTAATGTTACATATTAACCCATATGTAAATAAAATAAAAGCATTTTACGTGCATTGATCAATGCACGGTCAGCATAAAGAAAGAATGACCTAATGGCTGATCAGAATTTATTGGAGAGTGTCTTACCTTCGTAATAATGACCTACTTCGCAGGTAAACAAAGCGAAGTAGGAAATAAAAAACTTGTTTGGAAACATCAAAAAATTCTGGCACAGAAATTACGCGTAGCCGATTCTGCATTTGTATTATATTTGCCGGGCTTATATTCAATATCGAAATCATAGTCTGACAATTTGACACGAAACCGAGCTAGACGCGAAGTGGTTACCTTTACCTTTAGTATTCCTTTTAAAGGCTTATGATCCGTATAAACCGCAAATTTTCTTCCCAACAAGTAGCATCGAAAGTTTTTGACCGCCCACACAATGGCCAGGAGCTCTTTTTCTGTTGTACTATAATTTTTTTCTGCCTGGTTCAGGCTTCGACTTGCGTATGCTATGGGTTGATCTTTGCCTACTTCTCCCTCGTCGGTAGTTAATATGAACGGCTTAGAGAAATCAGGGTATAACAAAAGCGGAGGTGTAACTAAAGCATGCTTTAGTGCACAAAAAGAATTTTGGTATTCCTCGGACCATTTAAATTTTACATTTTTCCTTAGAAGTTTGTTTATTGGGGTTGCTATTTTGGAAAAATCGCGAATGAACTTCCTATACTAATTTGCCAATCCCAAGAAAGATTGCACTTGTTTAACTGTTTTGGGAGTTGGAAAATTTTGGACACTTAAAGTTTTCGCAGGGTCTGGTAAGGCACCTTCCTTACCACATTTGTGTCCTAAATAGACAACTTCACGACGTAAGAACTGACACTTTTCCGGTTGTAATTTAAGGTTATTTTCCCTTAGCCTCTGGAATACTTCCAACAGTTTGGCGTTGTGATCATTCAGACTTTTTCCATAGATGACAATGTCATCTAAATAAACGAAACATTTAAATCCCTGCAAACCCGTCAAGATATGGTTCATTATGCGTTGAAACGTTGCTGGTGCTCCGGTGAGTCCAAAAGGCACCCCTTTAAACTCATAATGTCCATAATTAGTGCTGAAGGCAGTTTTTTCTCTGTCTTGTTTATCTACTTGTATTTGATGATAACCACTTGCCAAATCTAAAGTTGTGAAGTATCTTGCGTGACCCAACTGATCTAAGATTTCTTCTATTCTCGGTAACGGGAAAGCGTCTTTGACAGTAACTTCATTTAACTTGCGAAAGTCGACGACAATTCTCCATCGTTTGGTACCATCCGAGCCAGGCCTTTTTGGTACTACCAGTAATGGGGAGTTCCATGGGCTTTTACTAGGAGTTATGATATCATTTCTGAGCATTTCCTGAACTTGTTCGTTTATTATCTCCTTTTGACTCTGTGGTAATCTGTAGTTCTTCTAGTTAATTGGTGCCTGGTTTTCTTTTACCTGTATTTTATGTTTTAGTACTGGAGTGTACGTCAAAAGATCATCTTTCAAATGAAATATATCCTCATAATCTTCACAAATTTCCCATATTCTGCCCCTCTCCTCAGGGTTTAATTCTTCATCTAGGCTTATTTCTTCATGTAGTTTTTGCAATCGGTTAATATCGCGATAAATTCTTTGGCAAGTAATATTCTTCTTTACTACAGTTGCTGTTTCCACTGCGTTTATTTCCTTACTTTCATTCACCATTTTCTTGTTTAGTTTCTCAACTTTTCCTTCACTAAGTCTTACACTACCATAATCTTCCTGTTTCTCAATCTTGGGATTAATATTTTTCAGTATAACCGCCATTTCGTTGATGTTTACTATACTTATAACAATGTGTTGGTCCTTTGGATGCACTATACAATTTGAAATGAACACTCCAGGGCATAGCTCTTCAGCTAAACAAATCAAATCTCCTTCATTTGAACAAACTGTCTTGCCCAAAACTTCTGATCGAGCAGGAATATGAACTTCTCTCGAAGTCAATTCATTTTCCTTATGGCACTGAACATTAGTAAATTGTTCAGGGCTGCCCTCTTGTTGCGAGTCTTTTATTTGATCAGCTAGCATAATGCGGGCAGACTTTTGTTCAGCATGTCTTGGCTTGCCGAGATTGCGGGTTACTCTCTGAGTCTCCTTCCCACAATCCAACTTTGGACTAGCCTTGGCACTTGAACTTTGATCTGAATGCGTAGCAGTTTCTTCAAATGGCACTTCGAATTCTACTTTATTGATTTCCGGAATGTTAGTACCCGTACTTACTACATTTAATTTACAGGGTAACTCCGATTTCAACACAAAAGTTCCTGTACAAGTCCTAAAGTATTTTCTTTGCCATGTACTGAATTTATTCTAATTTATTCATTCTTATTTACTTTGGTTCCCCTCTTCAGTACGTTTTCCTTAATAAGAGTTACCTGGGAGCCAGTATCTATCAAAAATTTCGTTTTACGCTTTTTACTTACATCTAACGGCAACTTAACTACAGAGTCATGAGGAGTTTGCGATTCAAAATTTCTTACTTCTTTAAGGCTCTTTTTTATGTCTAAGAAAGTTACTGCCGATCGGGGTGCGATCCGATCGGAGCCGTCAAGTTTCCCGAGTTTTCTTGCTTTTCTTCCCATTGTCTTTTCGTAGCGCAATTAAATACTGTATGGCCATGCCTTTCGCAGAAATCGCAAGTGACCATTACCTGTCTTACTTACGAGGGTCGACCACTTACTCGCCTACAGCTTCTTGCATCGTGACCCGAAGTCTTACACCTTTGACAATAGATCGAGTTATCGGAGGCTCTGCAGTCTCTACTCAAATGATTTGGTTGTCCACACTTAAAGCAGGTAATGGGGGCTGAGTTTCGTGGAGGATACTGGAAACTTTCATATCGTGTTCGGGGCGGGTGATTTTGTTCCTGGTATTGATAATTTTGTGGATATATGGGTACACTTGGACGTTCTGAAAAGCGTGAAAAAGGTCTACGCCTATTTAGCCCTTTCCTATTTATTTCACTTTGGCCAGGGAGGTTATTTACACCACCAAGAGGAAAGTTATTGGAGTTTACACCACCAAAAGAAAAGTTATTGGAGTTTACACCACCGTAAATTTGATTTTCCGTGTCTTCCATAAAGCAAACCTTTTTTATTAAATCTGTAAAGTTTGAACTATCTGACACGCAGGTATATTGCTTGAGTGTCATACTTAAAAGTCCTCTTCTAAAAACTTGTGTGGCCATATTTTGATATTCTTTTGTCATTGGTTCTGGATCTGTTTTGCATTTTTGTCTCAAGTTCAGCTCGCATTCTTCTAGACGTTGTTTTACTCGTTGACCAAACTGTCTCACCGTCTCTCCATTGAGTTGTCTACAGCTTTGCATGTCATGGGTGAGATCTGCTAAATTTTTACAGGGAAAGTAATAGGCCGTTAAGGTCTCCTGCAATTCCTCCCATGTTTTAAAACTGGTATTCTTGCAAATCTCATAAGGAATTTTGCGCAATTTTAGTTTGGGGAGAAAAGATAAGAAAATTGCCTTCTCTTCTTCATTCAAAGAATTGCAATACGCCTGTGAAATATTCAAAAACACATGTAAATCGGATTCTGCTGTTGAAGATGGCTCACCGGAAAATGTTGGCACTATTTTGTTTATGGTATCTATTATAGTGGACATTGGTTCGCAGTGAAAAGTCTTGCTAAGACTGGTGCTGTTATTGGGATTAGACATTGTTCCAGAAAGAGTTGGAGTTTGTGTTATTTCGGAAGGTGGAGAAGTTACTTGAAAGTGTTCTAAGTCCGTGAAAAGATCTTGATTTTTCTGAACCAACTACTTAACTAAGGTGGTTCCTTTCCCAATTTTTTCACAGAATGCCCTTATCTGGTTGTCCGTTTCTTGAGCGGTTTTAAAGAGTAGATCAGTAGCCGTGGTTGAATGGACTGAATTTATGAAGGTTTCGGCAGAGTGGGAGTAGGACGTTCGCTATTCTATGACCTGATCGCAGTACTGTTTCTCCAAGGGGTTCAATATCACCTAGCAGAAAACTTACTTCCCTATTTTTGGGTCTAGGGGCATCTGCGCCTTCTAATTTAGACATGCGCTATACCGAAAAAATAAAAGAGTTTTATTATTTCGCTCATGAAATTGTATCTAGAAGCTCAAAATTTAGTTAAAGGAACTATTGCATTTTATTCACACACAGTCGACAAAGTAATCTTCAGAAAATGAAACTTTTAATTTTTAGGTAACTATAAAATAAAATTCAGAAACTCTATATTGGGGTAAAAAAAAAAAAATGACTGATTCCGTAACATCACAAAAAATTAATTACAATTACTTACATAAACGAAAATTCTTGTGGTAAAATGAAATTCAGATAATTTAGCGCATCTTAACACTGTTATATAATTGTATATTATATAATAAAAATAAAAATAAAGAGATGGTAACTATATAATGTGCTTACTGTATTTTTGTAAGATGTAAGCTGCTTTATTCCTAAACTCACTTCTTTCTTAATCCTTCTATTTTGAAAGGCTGCGCTGGCGGCTCTATTTCCTGGCAAGTTCACTTCTTCCTCAAACCTTGTATTTAGGTTGGCTGCGGGCTGTTATGTTTCTTAGCAGTTTTTACGTCTTCCTCAATCGCTGTACGTTTATAGGCGGTTATTTCCTGGCAGGTTTCGTCTCTTCCTCACTTTTTTGTTTTTATTCTATTTTAATTAGATGCTTGCTGCTCTAATTCTTGTTTACATTGGTTTTATCTTTTGTAAATCGTAGATCGCCTCGTTCTCGCTTTCAAGTAGGTTTGGATTCGAATATAGCGCCTTTAATACCAGTTAAAGCATAGTAGACGATTATAATTTAAAGTCTATTTCAACGCTATCTAATTATTCCGAATCCTACCGGCTACGCCAAATGTGGTGTTTGCTTTTTATACACCGCGAGAAAAGGGGATGTGGGGCTTTATATAACGATTCACAAATAAATTTAAACAATTAAACAGTCTCCAATTCACATAATTAAACTTTATTATTTCGTTTTATTTTTGTAACTCGCACATACAGATATTGTACATCAATTCACACAATTCAACTTTTGTTATTCCAATTATACGCAACTAAATTTTTCTTTTTCAACTGTACGTTATTCTTAAATCGGAACTTTTTCACTTAAATTTTAATCTTTTTTCTTACCGGCTCACTCTAGTACTAAAAACTAACTCTTTAACTCTCCTCGCTATCAAGACTCAAGACTAAAACTGAACTTATTCTACTGCAATCGATATTAATTAGTTTATTTAAAAAAAATGGAGAATCGGCTACGCGTAATTTCTGTGCCAGAATTTTTTGATGTTTCCAAACAAGTTTTTTATTTCCTACTTCGCTTTGTTTACCTGCGAAGTAGGTCATTATTACGAAGGTAAGGCACTCTGCAATAAATTCTGATCAGCCTGTAGGTCATTCTTTATTTATCCTGACCGGGCATTGATCAATGCACGTAAAATGCTTTTATTTTATTTACAAATGGGTTAATATGTAACATTAAGAAGTTTTAGGAAAACGTTTTGATATTAATCATTGGTAAATGATGAAATGATTATACAACATGAGTATTACTTACATCGGCGGTATTAAGCAGCTCTTCTACTTCTTCGCTAGCATGGACAACAGATGGCACCAATAGTTGAAGCACTGCTTCTTCGAAGTCCGTTAGAGGCTTCTCTGAGAAGCCGGTTTGAGAAGCGCATCTTTTTCCTTAAAGTAAATTCTAATACATAACAAGTAAAAAAGCTAGAATTGATACCCTAGATGAATGCCCGTATAAAATATCGTATGTTCACCGATCTGTGGAAGTATGATTTTCTAAGTGGTTTTTCGCATATATTTCTAGAACGGTTCCTCGGACAGAAAAATTTATTATAACCCATTTTATAGGATTTCGTATTCTGAAGAAGTTTTTAGTACAATAAAAATGTCTAAGACTGATAGTTTTCACAGTATATGAAAAAACCCAAATTTTTTTATGGCAACACCAAGAAGGGGTTGTCCGATTTAGTCCGCTTTTCAAATTTTATTTGTCATTACTATAAAAACACCATGCACGCAATTTCGACGCTCTATGTCGACGCGTTCTCAGGGAGTGTCCAAATTTATAGTGGAAAACGAAGTTTTTGTATGGCAACCCCATGAAGGAATTGCCCGATTTGAGTCATTTTCGAACTTAATTTTAATTTTTTAAAGTGCGTGTTCAAAATTTCAGCTTTCTAAGTGAACGCGTTCTAGAGTTATCGGGCGCACGGCTGAAGGACGGACAGACGGACATGCAAAAATCTAAATAACTTTTAATATTATGCGTGGGTGTGCAATCCATTTTGCGCTACCATCATTATTTCGCGGTGTTACAAACGTAATGATAAGCTTAATATACCCTTTAGATTTCATCTAGGGTATAAAAACATACGAGAATACCGAAATAATTTTAAAAATCTCACTCACTTTCTCCACTTAGGGCCATACAAAATAGCCCCGCCCCCTAATCTATTTAATTTATCTTATATATATAGGATGTCCCTTTAGATTTCATCTAGGGTATAAAAACATAAGGTTTAAATACGAGTATACCGAAATAATTTAAAAATCTAACTGACTTTCTGCACTTAGGGCCATCCATAATAGCCCCGCCCCCTAATCTATTTAATTTATCTTATATATACAGGGTGTCCCAGACTAATATGACTATATTTTGCCAAATGATTCCTCTTCCAGCCAAGCATCAAATTGTATGGCAGGGCGGCGGGCAAAATGTCACCCTGTGGAGTTACAGGATGATTAGTATAATATGCTCTTTTTCCATTAAACACCCTATATCTCGAAAGTACACCCTACAGGGTCAGCCTTCCTCGTACCCATCCCTACTCCAGAGTTATGACGCTTCAAACTTTTTTCCTGTTTTTTTTTTAAATACCCCAACTAACATACTTTTTGTTTACAACACTTCGAAAGTCTCGAGTCTCCTTTTTAATTTAACGGAGTACACTTATGTTTTATCTGTGACGTCCATGCGTTCGTCGTCCGTCCGTCTGTCTTTTTGTACGTCCGTCTATCTGACCTCACGATAACTCGAAAGCGCATGGATACGTAACGTACAGAGCTGAAATTACGCACACGGCAAGTAAATTCAAGTTCGAAAATGGACCAAATCGGGTAACTCCTTCGTCCGATTGCCATGCAAAAATGCCATTTTTCACTGTATATTTCGAGACTGCCTGAGAACGCATTAGAGACCTGAAAGTGTGTATACGGTGTTTTCATTCTGGGAAAACCATCTGTCCCACATGTTTCTATTGTACTGAAAAGTTCTCCACAATATGAAATCCTATGAACTTGCTTAGTATCGGTTTTACTATCCGACGAACCATTTTAGAAATATATGCGAAAACCCACTTCAAAATTCAAACATCAATCTTAGACAAATTCCAACATTTTTACTTGTTTATAAATAAATTTATTTGTATACCCTAATGAAGTCATAGTTTTTCATTCCGTTTGTAACGCACACAAATAATGCTAGTTGGACACCTACGAATAACACTAAAAGTTAGTGTGATTTTTGTATGTCAGTCTGTCTGTCTGACTGTCTCTCCGTCGGTCCGTTCTCACGACAACTCAAGAATGCGTCCTTTTAAAAAAGGGAGGAATATGTTCGAAAATGGGATCGATTGGCCAACTTTTTCGGAGGGTTGCCACACACAAATTTCGTTTTTCACTACAGCATTTTTGGATTAAATGAAATCATTTTCGAATTAAATGAAACTGTTTTCGAATTAAATGAAACCATTTTCAGATTAAAAGAAACCATTTTCACATTGTTTGAAACCATTATGAACTTAAATGAAACTGTTTTCAAATAAAATGAAACCTCGGAGAATATAATACGTATTTAATATTTTTGTACGTTTTTATATTCATTAATAAGGTACATTAAATTTCATAGTACAGTGTATGTAATCAAATAATATAATGTATTTTGCAGCCAAGTAATTCTCACTTAATTGCCCATTAAACCGTTATGTGCTCTGCAATTGTTTATGTAAATCGAACTAATGTTTAGGTCGATAGATGTAATATGTATGTGCATTTTTATTTAACAAAACAAGGCTGCGATATATTAAAGGAATGAACAGTAAAATTGCATGATACCTTAATTTAATTTTTTCCACATTAACTACAAAAAACAGCCAAATAAATGCATTTTTCTTAATTTCAGAACGATTAAAGAATACTTAAATTAATATCAGGCTACCAAATGGGAAACCAAAGAGTGCCTTGCTCATAATATTTACATTACCTAATAGGGGAATATACACACACATATACAATTTTTATAAAATGAAATTTCATCTACATTAATACAGACCACAACATGAGTTAAACTAGGTAGAAAATAGGTCGAGATTAAGGAAAATTTATGTAAATTCGACGTGGAATTTACGTTAAATTTACCAAATCAAGGAAATGTGTAAACCTAGGAAAAAATTCCCCAATTTCCCTAATAGATATGTCGATACGACGTCCTCTCATTCTCCACTTACCTTAATCGGACGTAAATATTAAGTAATCGTAACTTAATGACAATTATTCGCTGCCTGAATTTACGTCGAATAGACGTAAAATTATAAATAAATACAAGAGAAAAAATTACTCGTTTCGAAGCTATGGCTCCAAAAATTCAAAATTATGAATTTAAATTCAATTTGATTCATTCAGCTATAATTTTGTGATTTACAAAATTCCAAAAGTTTCCCATATTGGGTTTAAGAAGCATGGCCGTTAGTTCAAAATTAACTATCAAAAATTAAAGTAAATAAAAATAAATGCTTTCTTACGGACGAATTGCTGCCTGGAACTTCAATGTTAGGAATTTGTAAAAAGTTATCTGTTTTTTAAAAGAAGGTTTAAGTCTGATTAGCTAAATTCAAATGCTTTGTAAAACGCCAGATGCGCTTGACAATTAATTAAACTAATTCGAAAATAGGAAATTGTTTACAAATGTTTTATAACATTTTCTTTTAACAGCACGCTGAACTATTACTGCCCTCTTGAAAAAATCCTATTTTTTAGAGCCAAATTCCCTCATTTTTTATTATAAGCTTTACATTACTTTTTATTTTGAATCAAAAATTATCTGTAACATTTTATCTCCCCAAACGGGAACGTGTATGAAGCGTGTATGTGCATAATTCAAATTAAATAACGAAAATTGAACTAATGGAATCTTTTCTGAACGCAATGCAGTTTAATGAAACACGATTCATGTCATAAAATTCATACTTCGCCACATTAATAAATTCTCTCTACCTTACATCAATAATTATATCTAGTTTACTGTGTAAGAGGCTCCTAATATGCTTAGTTTTTTACTATAACTACACAAAATTTATTACATCCAGGTTGATATACTATCAAAAGAAATCAAAACCTCCTTGAAATTACTGGCACTCAAAGAAACTGCTTAAAAATGACCCATAGAAAATTCTCTGGTGCTATTATCCGGAAATTCTCAAAGGATTCCTTGAAAAGACTTGAGATTCAAAGAACGGAGAACTTCTGAAGCATGCCATATTGTAAGGTGCCGCCACCGTTGCTGCTAGACGATCCGGTCTATCTTTTATGTCCATAAGGTTAAAACATAGATAAACCAGAGAGTAGTATGCTGCAAAAGCTTTCTGCAAAGGATGTAATAAGACAACTCGAAGCACAACTTCTGCGGCTACATTAAAGTGTTCTAGTCCTTTGTGAGGGTTTATTATAATGCCAAACGCTATTTCAAGGAGTACACTAACCAACAGACAGACGCCTTAATGGAAAAATAATATTGAAAGCTGTTGCCTTTGTAAGTAATCCAACGAATTGGGAAGGAAGTTTCGATTACGGTGGCATCTTTACGTATTTATGCAAAATTTTCGTTGATAAAGCTGCTATCGGAAAATATTCCAGGTGCTTTTCAAAGAAATGGAATTAAATTATGTATCCAATAAAAGCGGATATGGTCCATTGAGTTTGTCAGTAGTGTAGACAGACTAAAATTTAGTGAGCTCTCAAGAGGTAAGTTTGTTAAATCTGAAGAAAACAAATTTGTCATTTCTCGCCCCTAAGCACACAAAATGTTCAAAGAACACCTTTTTATCATGCTCGAAGGCTTTCTGGTTTTCTGCATAATAAAACAAATATTAATTAGACCTGTTTGACCAAGGTCATGTCACTTGAAGCGAAACATGCGAGGTGAATACTTCAAATAGTTCACATTCATATTTTATTCATAACGTGGATAATCCAGAAGCTTTCGAATATCAGTCACCAGCCTTGAAAGACTTACGAGCTAGAAGGAGATAGTCTTCATATTTATTACATTTTTAGTAGTACAGCTGAGTACCAAAATAGATGGCACCAGAACTAGATGTCGCATGGCATACTAGATCAGAGTATATAGATTGTGAAATGGGTAGTGCATTCTGGATTGGATCATAATATGATTTAGAACGTACCGAAATCAAATGTTTTTATTTTGGCAGTTTTGTATACATTTGATCGACTTCTCAAAACTTCAGATACGAAAAAATATGAATCACTCGACGTATACATCATTTCAAACGTTGTGGTCCATTCCAGAATAGACCACCAAGCCAAAAAAAATTTGTATACTTTTTGGTATTTCATGCGACATCTAGTTCTTGTGCCATCTCAGAACGGGCATTCTGTTGATTTGATTGGAATTTTAGGTAATCGAACAAGATCCAAACCTTTTTGGCGTTGTTAAGCCTACTAATCCATTATTTCCTGAAATAGTTGTATTCAATGAAGGCTTATTTAATAATCCTGATACTGGTACTGGTTCTGAAGGATCTAGTAGAGCATCGGTTGCTCATCAAGCAGTGATTCCAATGGATACAACTGAAAGTGGTACGTCGCCTGTGCTGAACACAGGGGCGAGATCCTGTGCTAGGGAAGTAAACCCCGTTGGTGGACTTTCGTCGGGAGCTGAATCGGATTTAACGTGGATAGGGCCTTTTGCAATCGTTCACCATCAAGTGTGGCAACATTTATAAAAACAAGAATTTTAATTTCTTATGGATATAATACTCTAAATATTCAATTGGGAGATCCACATTGAGAATATTACTACTCCATCGCCGTGATATCAGTTGATTATCTACCATTTTATTTGAGTCATGTAGAATTCGAAGCTCTACCTTTTGGCGATCAAACTATTGAAGTTGAGTGTAAAGTTATATGGTTGGATTAGATGTAAATTCCAAATTCTCTAAAAACAACGCAATTAGTTGGCCACTCTCTACATGTTCTCACATTTTCCAAACTATACTACAAAAATATTGGGCACACCGGTACTGTTGGGCACGATGAGTGGAGGCAGCTATTAAAGCAGATCTCCTTAAGAGAAGCTCAGAGAGCAGATCTCTTTGTAAGCGCAGCTGGAAGGCGCCTATGAAGGGGTGTAGCTAAGACTAGCATTCACCAAAATGAAAGTCTCGCTTGTGTTAGACTAAGTATCGTATTCGACTGTATTTTATTGAACTATCCCTAGCTTATATATACACAACTAAAATTGCTAGCCTTATCTTAATTATGATTTGTACAATTATCATAGGTACACATGCCCCTGATTTGGGGCATATTAAATAAAATCACTTGCTTCCACTAATGTGCTTAATGTTTGTTTTGGTGTGATGCAACTCGCATGACCTTTGTTAAGGGCAGCGGAAAGGTTTGTAGTACCTACTAGTGAATCTGACGATGGTAATGAATGCGACATAATAAATGAAGAAACAAAACTATTAAAATTATATTTTAAAGTGTAATATATGTTTCAATAAAATCTTTATTCTACTTACATTAATTTAATAATAAGTGTGTGGGCAAAGGGGGTGTTTTTTTCAAAATTTGTTAACGTTTTACACGGCTTCCAATCATAACTAAACATTATGGAACCAGTAGCTTAATTTTTTGGAAAAACATCATGATTTGATAATACTATTATAGTTGGTCGAGTTATAACAGCATCGCTTTCACATTTTATTTTGGCATTTACAATACCTCCAGCGAGTATTATTTTCAAGTTTCTGATGCCGAAACTTCCATTGCAGAAAATAATACGTCTAGTAACGCACTCCGTTAACGAAAAATTGCAATACTTGTTGAAATTTCCCATTTGTCCACAGTTTACACAAAAATGAATGAAAGTATCAAAAAAGAAATGTTTGCCAGCATTTGGAGGCGACAAAACAAATATCGTGTTTTTTTAGCTACTTTTTTGTCTAATAAGATAGATAAAATGTTATATACTTTTACCTGATTATAATTAAATTGAAACAATAACAATTTCTTTAAAATTAATACAGATTCCTTAAGAGTATAGTAACAGCTATCTACATTGCCGTGAGGAGCTAAAAACTAAATGTTGCGGGTTACAAATTTAAAAAAATTTATAAATTTCCGATACACTTTACTCACTGTATAAATTACTTACAATCCTTAGACAATTTATAATTAATACAGAACTTATATCAAAAAATTTATACTTAGAATTTAGCTACGCTGAAGGTGAGAAAATTTGTCTTTCTGGCGATTTTGGTCGTTTTTGTAAAAACTGAATGATCTTGTCACCTTTACCTCTTTTTTGTTTGGTACTTTCTGCAGATCCAATGCTGCCTGATGCAGCAGCCGTTGTACCATCATCCTGCTCCTTGGGGTCCGTAATAAAAGTGTTCAGAAAAGTAGTCTTGAACGCAGCTTGTTTCGACCACTGATCCTTGGAGAGGCCGCAAATTTGAGCTGGTTTAACTTGATGACGCAGTTCTTTTGGCAATTCAAATATAGCATTTATCTCAATGTTAAAATTGCTTACATTAATATCACAAAAATTCAAAGTCTTAGCATAACTTAACCCTATGTACGTCATCTGTATTTGACGCTGTCAATTCTGAAAAAAATAAAAATAACAGAATTAATTAGCTGTCAACAGAATACACTTCAATTGTACAAGTAACACTGCTACTGCGTGGAAGCAGAAGGATATTCAGATTATCTCCTGCATGAAAGGATATAGAAAACTCAGTTTATCTCTGACCAGAATTAACTTCTGTAACAAGGTAGGGAACACGATCCTTTAAACTCAGATTACCTCTGATCCAGATCAACTCTGTGAAAAGAATTTATAAAAAGAATGGTGCCATCAACTGATTTCATCGGCTTTATATAGCCGCTGTAACAAGTTATGGTTGGCTCGCCCCTTGGTGTTGCCCTAACGACGGTTTGATTTTGCTCTGACTGAGGCGAAATACAGAGGTTCGTATGCTGTGGAATATTTTATCGAGTTTTGTTATTTTACTAATAATTTATATATATATTTTTTAGATAAATGGCATGATATAAAGATAAAAACATATGGCCGTTTCGAGAGGAAATTCTTGTGTTTCAACGTCACAGGGAGACAAAACTCATTTGGCATGCCATGCCAATTTATTTTGCAAAACAAAAAAATATTTTTATCTGTCAGTTAACAGAAAAAAGGGCGAATGGTGTGGTTTGGATTTTCATTAGTTTATATATAGATATTCTCAATTGAATTTAGTATAAAAAATTTGCGAGCCACTTATGTTTCAATTAGTTGCAGAAACAACGATAAACGCCTTTATCAACGTGAAAAAGAACATATACTGCATTGTATTAAAGCTACCTAAATATCACTGGATGTCATCTGTTGTTACGATATTTATCTGATACATCTGTAAGCTGTAATTTGAATTTTTATTGAGAGATTGTAATTTTTGACAAGTTTCACACAGCACAATTGAGAATCGCGTATTTTTTTTTTAAAGAAATTTTTTTCCAGTAGAAATTAGTCTTCTGAATTCATCCCAGTTGTATTGTCTCATGAAAGGAGTCCTGATGACATTTAATGCCGCGAAAAGTCAACATAATCCAGTTTTTTTGATTTGTTAGAGGCTTTCCATTGCACAATATTCACAATATATTTCAGAGAGTTCTCAACTTAAGAAATTGACAGATCTCACTCAATGACTTTTGTCTCCATATGACGTACCCTTCCAATTGACAGAAATCTTGGCCATACCTTATTATTCTTATATCAGAGATAAATGGTAGAGTATGAGCAGCAGTTTTCACGCAGCGAATAATTATCCCAAATGGACAGTTTAAATAAGAACTGATGTGCAGGAGGACTTGGATAATTTGTTTAGATAACTGTTCTGGTTTTATTTCGTATCCTTGATTGATAATTTCTGGCCTTTTTTAGGAAATATTATTTTGAACGGGTGGCGCTGCAACAACGGATTGGAATTTAGCCTGCTGATTCAAACACCTGAAATAGCTGGACTGAACACCATAATCATTTAATACACGAACCTATTAAACCGAATTTTATACTACTAAAAACAACAAAACAAAAACGATAATTTCACGATTACCTCATCAGCTTATTAGTATTGTATATACAGTCACCGCGTGAAAGTACGTGTGTGGAAGTCAGCACCCAATTCGGTACCCAAAAAATCACGTTTGAACATTAGGAAAAAGTAGTTAAGTTCGGTAGCTATTCACGCGCTCTTATGCACCGGAAAAGTTAGGTCGGTTCATGTATTAACGGTTATTAAGATTGTGAAAAAAAAGAAATACCAAAAGAAGAAAGAGGACTTGGTGATGTGCCTTTAGTAAATTTGTAGCCCCTACCACCATC
The DNA here is from genome assembly GCA_963930735.1 of Dioctria linearis. NCBI lineage: Eukaryota > Metazoa > Arthropoda > Insecta > Diptera > Asilidae > Dioctria > Dioctria linearis. Next base: position 154,555,074 of record OZ005744.1, on the reverse strand, counting down.
AAGAGAAAAAGGCCGTACCGACAAAGTTTTTGAAATTACTCATGTAGTAAATTTTGAAGGCAAAACAAAGAAAACTTAGCTATAGCCAACTTATCGATAATTGTTTGTTGTTCCAGCTGTAACGTGATAATGCTTTATTATACATGTGCACACCACTCAGCTGTCATGCGGTGAAAAAAAAGGAAAACTGCTTCTTCTTCATAATGCAGAGATGACCATACGAACAGATGCTAATCCACACAACCCAATGTACATATACCCTCAACTTTGAGATGCTGTCAAAAGAAAACGTCAGATCGCTGTGTCAGCTGGCGGATGGAAGTCTCGTCTACGTCTTATCTTATCGCAAGTCTTGTGTAAGTACTATGATTGAGCAAAGTAGAGCCACAAGTTTAAAGCGTATCTTATAGAATTGTCTTAGATGTGTATAATGGAATTGGCCGCGCGTGTCAGAATGACCGCTATAGGTAGGTATTGTGTTTTTTTTTCAACAATCATTTTTAAATAGTCCCTCCAGTGATACAAGTCCTAACATAGATAACACGGGTCCTCAATTGTCTAGAAGTATCATCAATATACGTGTTCACCTCTTTTCATCGGGTAAATTATGTATTAAATACTTATTAGAATTGCTTGCGCGAGTAAGGAAAACTGTTATAATAAGACCTTTACATTTTTTTTAGGAGCAAAACTTGTACTCAAATTATTTTAGTTAGGCCTTCGAGTCTCAGCCTATCTAAAAATATAATAAGACCAAAGAAAGGGAACAAAAAAGAAAAAAAGAAAAACTAAGAACGTTTCACGCATCAGATCACTTTATGATCTTTGCGGAATAGTTTACTGCAAGAAATATATATTTCACAATAAAGCAGGATAGAACGGCACTGAGTTTTGGTTGCACACGTGGTTTACCTCATTAACAGCATCAACGGGATGCAGGGGCTGGTTTCCGCAACTGTGAAGAATTTGCCACACGAATCGAAAATCTTACAGTGAGCGCAAGTGTACAATTTTCAATTTCAAGCGATTCGGTAATTACCCGTGTACACTAAGTGCTGAATGAATTTTAAATTGTTGTTTGAAACTATCAGTGAGAAAATAGTCTTTTTTAAAAAACTTAAGTTTAGTTATAAGAAATGAGGATGAATTCGCTAGTATTAAGGCGAAGAGAAAGGTAAAGATAAATTCAAAAATTTATTATATTTGAAAATTTGTAAACATTCTAGACAGAATTTGATTATAGTAAGAAGGAAGTTAAGGAATTCCGAAAATCCTTTTGAAACAATATCTGAGGAACGATTTGTTGCATTGTATCGGTTTCCAATACATTTGTGTGTACAATTTTTGGGCAAAATCAAGCCGTTATTTTATACAACGGAGCGTACTTCTGCAATTCCGGTACATTTGAGATTTCTTTCTGCATTGCGTTTTTTGGCTACGGGAAGCTTTCAACCAGCGATTGGGCAGGATTTTATGTTTTGCATGTCGCAAACGTTTTTGAGCCGAGGTATGCATGAAGTTGCAGACATTATCAATGAAGTCTCTAATCAGTAAGTCTACTTTCCTGGGCAGCAAGAAGAAAGTGCCATCAAAAAGGACTTTTACCAACTACCATCGTTCCCAGGAATCGTGGGTTTAATTGATGGAAGTCACATCAAAATTAATTCTCCAGGCAAATGCGGTCACACAATAAACGTCCTAATAGTCTGCCATTTTATTTGCGTCATACGTTTTGCTAATGCAAAGCTCAGAGAGCATCGCATGACGCTTATATGTGGCCCCGTTCTGCATTACAGGAACATTTAAGATAGAAACATTCTCATGGAGAACGAAATTTCTGGCTTTTGGGAGATAGTGGCTCCGCTCTTCAATCCTGGCTAATCACACCTATTAATTCATCATCTAATTAAGTAGAAGAACGGTTTAATATTGCCCATAAAAAAACACGTTGTCTTGTAGAACGTTGTATTGTAATTTTAAAAAGTACATTCCAGTGTTTATCGAAAGACAGAGTACTATGCTATGATCCTGTAAAAGCAGGACGAATTATTAATGCCTGTGTTGTTTAACATAATGTCTTTCTAAAAGCGAACGTACTACTGCTTGAACTAACAGAGGAAGCTTATGAGCAAACTGATGAAGATCATATTATGATTGACGATGAAAGCGGTGATAATACGTTAACAGAAGAAAGACGTGTTCGTCAAATAATTGTTGACAACAATTTTAATCATTTTAATATCTTTTGTTATATGGAAAAATATAAAGAAAGTTTACGCCTTCTTCGTGGATTTCAATGCAGCATTTGACACAATAGACCGCGGTGCACTTTTCTATAAATTATTTAATATTGGCATGTCTAGTAAGTTTGTACGAATGGTTCAAAAGCTGTATGAAGGTACGACTGCTCAGGTTTGGACGGAGTGTATTTGTCGACAGGTTTACATACCAGATCGGGGGTTAAACAAGGTTGTATTTGAGCCTGTTTTAATTTGCGCTATTTATTAATGACTTGGAGGACTCTATGGAAGTTGGTCTTACTCTTGGTGATATTAGCTTAAAAGCGCTAAAATATGCTGATGACATTGTCATATTGGCTGATGATTCGTGCAGCCTACAGCTTATGATTAATAATCTTCATGAATACTGCAGGTTATGGAGCCTAGTTGTCAACTTAGAGAAGTCTAAGGTTATGATCTTCCAACGCGGAAATGGTCCTAGAAAAACTAATGATTATTGGGTTTATATAAACACAGAGATAGAGACTGTCAGAAAGTATTCTTACTTGGGTATTATATTGACACCAAAGCTTGCCTTAACCTCCAATTTTAAGAATAGATAGGAATTTGCTAAAGTCGCGATTAATGTGACCTGGAAAATTTCTTTTGGAAAAGACGAAGTTACACCATCTAACAAGATCGCTCTATTTAGCTCTGTCTCAAGGGCAGCTCCGTCTCAAGGGCTTTGCTATGGAGCTCAAGTGTGGAGGTTTCTACAAAGCGATATTGTTGAAAGCTTGCTGAGATTTTTTGTAAAGAAATTGCTTCGGTTACCTCAAAATACACCTAACTATATGTTAGATCTTGAGTTTGGATTGTCTCATATTTATATATACACATTGAAGTGCTACTTTGATTATATGTTGAAGCTCTTGTTCTGCCTCGCTCCAGATAGGCTTCCTTATCAACTAGCCTGGAGGGCTGCTCGCGACTATGTATTCTGGTACCTGTTCTGGCAGGAACTAGCTGGTTCTCATAACGTTGAGTTAAATTTATTGGAACACACATGCGGGTATGACGGCATGCGAAATATTTTGTCTGATCTTTTAGAAAGGGAAGAACACTAAATAAAACAAACCGCTATTGATAAAGCAAGGGGTTCTATACGACATGGGCTGTAGGTACAGTAAACTGGAGTACTTGAATGAAAATAGCTACTTCCGTGATGAGTATTCCATTAAAAAAATTAATATAATTTGTAGGTATAGAGGTGGTCTTATAAATTTGAACGCGAATCCCTTTAGGCGTGAAGGCAGCGCAATCTGTTCTCTGTGTAATCTAGACGAGGAGGATAATTTGATCCGTTTTGTTGGAACATGTCCCATCCTAACCGAATTTCGTGTTAGGGTATTCGGAAAGAGAAAACTGACAGAGGAAGAAATTATTGAGATATTAAACGGGAAAACTAATTACAATGAAATCTATTTGTATGCCATAAGTGCCTGGAAATATCGAGACTTCTTGGTGAAAGAATTTTATAATTAAATTGTATTGAACTAATTATACACCTTTTTTTCTGTCTATTTTTCGCTCTAATATATAGGGTATAAGTACTTAATTTTAAATAGGTTTTATGCTGACTTGTAAGTTGTAAGTTCTAAGTTACTAATAAGTTGCTAGATAAGTTGCTAATCCCGGTAGATGGCTTCGGTGCCATTGCTGTAGTTTATTTTTACTATTAGTTTTAAGTATGCATGCATGAATTATGAAATAAACATTATTATTATTATATGGAAAAAGCAACCGTAAAAAATTATTTAAATAAATTATTATTATTATAATTTTTTTTCTTTTACCTCTAATTTTTTAATTTTTACATCCAATTCTTTTTATCTTAATTCTAGCCAGGACTTGCGCCACTCTTCCTCAGCCTTCAATTTTATTTTTTGCAATTCGTAATTCTTTTTATACAACGATTATTCTTCTTCTAATTTAACTAGCTTTTCCTCCATTGACGGCTTTTTCCCAGAAGACTGCCGCTGCCTTTTCCTGGGAGCCGTTACATTTGTTGGTTGAACTGTCGCGGGGGGAAGGTGTTCCTGAGCTCTCACCTGCTGGTATCTCCTATAGAAGACATTCCTCAACCATTTCTCCCATCGCAATAAAATATAAAAACAAAATGTTTAATTACGAGTATACCGAAGTAATTTCAAAAATCTCACTCACTTTTGATCGAACCAAAACTTTCTCCACTTAGGTCCATTGTTAATAGCTCCCCCTAAACTATTTAGTTTATCTGCTAATTCAGACCATTTTCTAGCCCTTCTATGGGCTTCATCAATCAATTTGAATCTGAAATGGAAAATTTGTAATTTCAAAAATAAAATTATCAAAATGGCATTAACACATTGTTATCAATTTCTGCAATATCTCGTTCAAGGAATAAAAAAGAGAAAAAGAAATTTCACCTGTCGTTAACAAATTCTACGATAATTTCCAAATTAACTAGAAATTCTTTTTGTTCTTCGCTTGCTTTTTTTCGCCTTAATTGCAGCCATTTTATTTACATCCGGCTTGAATGTGCCAATAAACCTCCAGTGTTAAGACAGATACAGGTATTGGCATGTGTTTTTTTTCCAGCGATAGAGGGTAGTAGGGGTATTAATAAGAAGCAATAAATTGGGGTTATATGGAAGAAAGTTCTTGAAATAAATAACGGTATTTATGATATTTTTGTGTAAAAAAATCAAAATTTTGAAAATATTTCAGAATAATTTAAAGATGTTAAATTAGAAAATTTTTCCACAGCTACTATTCTTGGCTATTTAATAAGAAAACTATAACCAAAATCTATAGGGTGGTTCAAAAATTATACTCAATTATTTCCATCCAGGGTTCACGAATATTTTCAACTGGGCACAACACCCCTAAAGGAAGGTTTCTAGGGTGGAGGGGGGTAAGTGGAAGTTTTTTGATCAGCTTACCTCAAGGAATCGCGTGGTATTCCGGAAGGTATCTTGATCTTAATCACCCTGTATGTAGACATTGACTGAGAATACGTCAACGTAAATATCTGAAATTTTGTACACGGTGCTTTCATGGAAATATTAAATAGAATGTGAAAAATATACTAAATCGGGCAATCCCTTCGTGATGTCGCTATATAATAATTTAGGTATACTGTAAAAATGCATGGCTTCGCAACAGATAATTTCAGCACACTAATTCGCATTTACAAACGCTTAACAATGTTCAATGACAAAACTATTTTGACCACTTTTGATATGCTATTTCATGTAGGCACAATTTTGTGTTGCAAAAACAGTGATCACGTTGGTGCCATCATTGACGGGAAGTTGAAAATGTGTTGCGCGCAGCTCGAAAAGTGATTTTAATAAAATCTTTCGATTTTTGCTGCATATCTAATGAATATGTTGGTTAAGTAAAGCACTTTTCATCAGTAATAACCCTAACTAATGAATTTAAAAACATTTATTATGACGATCCCACTTATTTATTTATTGCAGTTCGCTCTCGGTTTGTATTTGGTGCTTAGATCGAAAGAGACTCATATGTAGTCGTTAGCCCTCTTTTTGCAGTGTATTTCTATGAACGTAGTCCGTCGCCCAATTCTCGGGGAGAAATGTTACAAAACTTGAGAAAATCATGTTTCTGTGCTTCTTGTTCGTTTGTGCTCTTTTCGGCTCTTCTCTGCTCTACTGTTAATTCGACAGTTAATCTAAAATTAAGTACTCTGCTCTCCACTGATTTTTTTGTAGATCTCATTAAACAGACCTTATAATCACCATAACTATCTGAAACACGTCAAGGGTATATGCCGGTACAAGAGAGCTGCGACGATATATTTCTCATGTACATTGTGACAGCAAGATGCATCGCATCAGTAGCCCTTCCATTTAAGCTGCTGAGGAATAAGCCGCATACTAGGAATTATGTTATAATTTCTATCATAAAAACACTTAACCTTTATTCGCTTACCGGCGAAATGCTTTTATTATGACATCTGTCAACTTTATGACTTCAATTCTAAAATTGTTTTATTCCATACACACATACACAATTATTTTTATTTGTTATCCGAGTAATTGGCTGTCGTGGAAATTTTAATGGTCGATAAAAGCCATCGAAACGTGATTGCACTTTAAACACGTTTAAAACAAAAAGAAAAAATTGGATTTTCCAGCCCGATCTCAAATTTCTGATTTTATTGTGGAAATTTTTCAATGGAGCAAGTGATTGAAATGCGCTGTAGAGTACTTGAAACCTTTTACAATTCAATTAAACCCGAAGGCGTAAAAACGCAATGGCAATCTGTGGAGAGGCACTCAAATGAACATTCACAGGTGTGCTATTTAAGGGAGCACGTGCAAATACAGCCACATGAACATGGCTGGAGGGAAGCACTTAGAATATTTTCGTGCAGCAACACTTTTGCTACACATTGTTTCAGAGGTATATCAAGGAACAACGCGTTTACCTGTCTTAAATTACTTGAGGCCAACGGGCAGCAACTTTGAATTAATACGTCTGCTACCACAAAAATTATACGGACAAATTAGTTTCAGCCTAAGGAACCTAAGCTTCAAACGGACTTAAAAATTTTGATGTAATTCAGTGAATTTTTGACGACACAGGCATTATCAAGGCCTGGTGGAGTTTGACTGTGCCTGGCAACGACCTGAATATTTTTTACCCATATTTGTTCACCACACCATTTAAAACGGCAAGTTATTCAGTATCTGTGTCGACCAAAAATAATTAATTATTTTTTTAATGGTACTATTCCTTTTGCTTATAACTTGGCATTTGACAAAACAAAAAGTGCAAGTGTGGTGTTTCTGATGTCGCGCAGTAAAAAGTAAGTAAAGCAGTTTTTTCTTTGTATTGATTGATTTATATTCTAGGAGATTTGTGCTACAAATTTATTGTTTCTGCTGACCGCGAACTCGCACGTTGATTTCATACTTCATAGATGTTATAGTTATTTACATTGATTATTGTATCAGCTACGTTTGTGTATTATATGTTATATTTAAACATTTATTATGTTGTTTAAAAATTTCTTTGGATGAAATTATAGACATAGTTGAGACAAAAGATGACATTATTGAGGGTACTATCTGTACACGCACTCCCAGCAACCATATGTTAAGGGACGCCGATAGTGAAGAGGAAGATGCGCTTGCGGGAGATTTGAATCATTTGACAGGAAATCAACTACGGGCTGAGGCGCACATTGAATTCTTTCGAAACTCAGGACCAGCTTTACAATCAGAAATAATAGGGCAAGTAGATTTAAGTGACGATGATAGCGTGCCTCTGTCGGAGATCGCATCCAATTCCACGGCTAAAAGCAAATAAGACAAAATAAAGTCAGAGAAAAGCTCAAGTTAGAAAGAATTGACTTATCGGAACATCAAGGACGCGAATTTATTCGTGAGTTTTATGATACCAACAAGTCGCCTGTTGAATGGTTTGAATTATTTTACGATGAAGACATCATGGATTTGTTTGTAGAAAAATCAAAATCGTATGCGGTTTTTGAAGGAAAGCAATTTAACGTAACAAAAGAAGATATTCCCCTTATATCCGCAATATTTTTGCTAAGTGTGATACACCGTTCAAGGTAGGAATCGCATGTACTAGGATACTGGAGCCGATACCTATCACTCTGGCGTAGCTAACGCAATATATTGTTACAAGTTGGGTGGCTGGTTTATTTTAATTATCCGAGAGTGAGGTATATTCTCTTTTTGTCAGAACTTGTTTCTGCAACAACCCTATGTCAACAAAATGCGAAACTGACGCCCCCAACCATATATGAGTTTGGCAACAAAGCTTGTTGCACGCGAGGTCACCACAAATCCCCTTCTACTGTGAGAGGCACCGGTCTTATTAGTATTGCAGTTTGCAGACTGGGCTTTCACAAGCTTGAATACAGTTAGTCGGCTTAGAGAATGGGCAACGTAAACGGTCCCTTTTTTACGTGCGAATGCGGGTAATAATGTTTTCTGAAGTGCCTGTGGCCCAAATGGCATATATTTTTGTCTCACTGCCTACTAGTGGTCAAAGAGAAAACTGTGCTGCGGAAGTGACTTATTAATCAGCAGCGCAGATGTTTCTGTGTGAAAATTGTGGAGTGTTACTAATACCCAGAAGGGAAAGACGAGCTTTGCTACGATTCGATTAGGTGCCTGCCGATGTTTGTTGCTATGCTGGAATTGAGTTGGGAAGATGTTTATTTGCTATCTTCTCGCTTAGCTCTTTATGGCAAGCCGGCTAAAGCAACGAGGGATTTAGATGACAATAATAACGATCGCCGAAAGATGGCGGAGCAGATCACGTATGTGTGTGTTGTGGTAGCTGGTGAATCCGCTTCGTGTCCAAAAGAGGGAAAGTCTGTTCGAAAGAACTTTCAGATTTTAAGATTTAGGATTGAGGTTTTGACCTTGGCCTTGCGCGCTAATGGCAAAAAAAGAGAGAAATCAAGTTGGAAAGTAAACAACTTGGTTTAGTTTACAGCCTTGATGTGATATTTTGTTTATTTGGACCCACGTTCCTCTTTGGTGCCCTGCAATTCCTTCTGCAAGGAAAATTGTAACCGATTGCGACAGGAAAACTTACCGCACTTCTTGTACCTATTTAAATCTTTGTTTGCTTCCCACTTTGTAAATAAAATATCGAATAACTTTTCTCGAATAGAAAAACAATAACAATTTATTTGATAATTAATTTAGTTATAATAAAGATCATAAACACGTTGGCAATTGATAGCACTCTACTACTGGTTGCGCAAGCAGCTAGTCCCGGTATTTGCTTTTCATATTCAAGTTCTGGAAAGAGTAACGTTTTTTGCTAGCTTTCCAGTGGTGCGTTTCCCTTGGCTTGAATGTATTTGAAGGGTTACATACAAGGACTTGTCTAATGCAGGTTTCCATTTCAGGTAGCATTTCAGGAAAAAACAGACCTCAATTTCCACAAGACAGGAAGAATCGTTGTTTCACAGCTTATTAAACATTTTCAGGTACATCGAAGTTTGGTGGTGGTTAATTGTTTATTTGTGTGTTTTTTTTTAATTTGTACCACACCTAATTAATTTAATTAAACGTTTTAGGTAAGGATGTTTATGCATGTTTCTGATAACGCGGTTTCAGACGTGCTGGATAAGCTCACAAAAGTACGACCTTTACTACAGAAACTAAATGATAAATGGATGAAGTATTGCCCTCAGTACAACGAGGTCAGCATCGATGAATAACTGATTCCGTATTATAGACATCACAGTACAAAACAGCACATTCGTGGCAAACCAATACGTTTTGGCTTCAAATGTTGGTGTATGGCTAACACGCCTGTTATACTTATAAAAGCCATACCTTATAAAAAAACTTAGCACTGGCAACACTAATCCAGATCTAGATGTTTGAGGATCTGTCGTTGATTGCCAAATTGCCTACAGATTTCCCAGTGTATGTTGACATAGACAATTTTTATCTTTTAGATTGCTCGCAGCCTTCAAGGAATCTGGTCTGCGCCGTTGTATTTAGTCATAGAAATAAAGAAAAGGAACGTGGTAGCTATCACCAAATAGCTGATAACACATCAGACGTGACTCTGGTTATGTACAACAACAACAACTTTGTTACCGTAGCATCAACCTGCGGCGGCGTCACACCAATTGGATGCGCACCCCGTTGGTCAAGCAGCGAGAAGAAGAAAATCTCGATTCAACAGCCTTTCTGTGTATAAATTTATAACAAAAATATATGGGCGGAGTTGAACGCCTCGATCAAAATATAGGTTGCTACCGGCTATTAGCATAATTAAAAAAGAAATTGTATTGACAACTTTTGACATAGCTCGTGAACGTTGCTATGAATAGCGCTTTCCATTTGTATAGCCTGTCACTAGCAGGGCAAGAGAAGGGGCGGCCCGATTACCTAGATTTTATTAGGTCTGTGGTTACGAAGGTATGCATCGGCTCGCTCTATAGGTCGTCCACTTAAGCCAATCTAAAGGACAAGGAGAGTGCCTCATGGTATTCGTCTAGATGGGGCTAGTCATAAATTATTTTCAGTGCAACTCAGATTCGTTGTTGCTAATGACATAAAAATACTACGAAAAATGCCGGAAATGTAATGTCGACTGCCACAGTGATTGTTTTAAAACTTTCCACTGGTAAATACTAAGGAATATGTTCAGCGTAGTTTTATACTTCTAGATAGATATTGAATAAATAAATGTTCTTTTAAATACATACTTTACACTAGTTATTTTATGGAAATAACTCTATAATAAAGTCCAATTTGAATGATTTTGGAATATATTCTGCGCGGTGCTTAGCGACCCAAAATCGGGGCGATAGAAATTTCCAAAACGGCATTATATTTATTGTTACGCGCTACAAAGTGACACAAGCGAGGGGGGGTCGGCATGTTGCAGATTGCAGACGTTGGTTCTCGTGCTGGTGCTTTGCCGTCCCGTCACTCGCCACCGCGGCCATTCGTCAAAAAGCAGAGACTTTTCGTACAATTTTTGAGAGCGGGTCGTATTATTACGGTCCGCCATATAAAGCTTTTCAACATACGCGATGCGTAATCTTTCTGTAAAATGTTCTTTGCTAAATGTCTTTTACTAGCTCAATAACGTCAGTATCAATATGTGCTTCTATTAAGTCGACCATTGAAGTCATCACTCTTTTGATTTTTTTGTTTTTTGTTTGATAATTTGGCGTATTGGGGAATTCTTCCACTATTCTTTTTACACTCCAATTATCGGGGAGCAGTTCCAAAAGGAAAGATCTTATATCTTTTTCACTGGTTTGATAATATTTTGCTTTCACTTTATGAACCATCTTCGTTTCATCCTTAAGTCCGAAGATTCTTTCCGATATGATATTTTAGTATAACCAATCTTTTTCCGCACATAATTTTCTGTGGAAAACCTCCTTCTATTAAATGGTCCTTCACCCAAATACCGATAGCATTCATTGAGTGATTGTAATGGTGCCCGATGGTCAGTAAATCTTTCTGTTAGAACTTCACTAAGCGCTTTACTTGCACCATTTCCTTCATCTTGTTTATCTCCAATTTCATTATCAATGCCTGCATCCATATTAATATTGACATCATCCAACTCTTCTCGTTGTGGAATATCATCTGTATTTGTCCTTGATGTACCCGGTCGTTTAAGAAGCTCTTTCCTGAACACAGGACGGATATTCGAGTTTCAATCAATCAACTGCGGGTTTTTTCCGTCATCCAAGACTAAACAGGTCTCAAATCCGTTGACCTTGGATTATATCGTATTTTTCCGAAAGGATTACAACACACTTTATTAGAACATTTTATTTCTGAACCGATCTCAATGACAGTATACTATTACATCCACCTGAGTATAGTAACTATATAAATTTTTTTTTAAATACTTCCTTTAATTAAACGCTTCTACTTAGGCAGTCTTACAACTCTATATATACAATTTTACAAGTAAATATCTACAGAACTCATTCCAAGTAGGGATGCATTTTTGTTAGACCAGGAAGTTACGTTACCTCTCGTATATTCAAGCATATCACTCTAAAATAATTATAAATCGAAAAGAATTTCAATGTCTTATAATGCACCCAATGAATAGAAATCAACGGTGCGTTGAACCAAGTTTATTTAGTTGCGATGAATGTAAATTCAACAGTGTGTTGAGATAAGTTACTTAGCTTGGCTTATCCTCTTAACACTGGCGGGGATAGATAAGTGCTCGACTGTTGTTTGGGAAGTTAGTAAAATAAAACACTCAAGGTACCTACTTGATAATATTACTTTAATCATGTAAAGCTATAGTCTATTTATAAAAGATAACATATGCTTACATGTTAATATTAATTAAGCTATGCTCCAAAGAAATTATTTCAACATAGTAGAGCCCGGTTGAAATATTTTAACATATAGATTAAAATGAGTATAAGCAAAAACATGTAAAAAATGCATGGTCAGCATTTTTTGATTGAGTTGGTAAACAAACATTTTAAAAAGTGGTCGTTCATAAATATTATGCAAGTTATGATATTTCTCCGGAGGAGATAAAAAAAACTAATTTCATTGTAATGACCGATTTATTTCAAAGCTCTCGTAAAACTGAACAATTCTTAATTTCTACCTTAATTAATATCTACCTTTAAGAACTTTTCTGCTTATTTGACAATAATTTTATATATTTCATTGGACAAAGAAAAAGCTGAATAACTAAAAAATAATTTTGTTTCAATGGAATCAAATAAATTGCAACACGTATCCGGTGTCGACTGACCAACAAGTCAACGTGACTTACCGAAAATTGTATATTCGACATAACTGCGTTTGCAATTTATTTGATTTTACATTAAATTAAAATTGTTACTGTTATTATGCGTGTTATGATAACTCCTCCCCCTTCAAAGGCCCGCGTCCCGTGGGCTTCAGAAATTCAACCTGATATGCTGCAGTCCAGGATTAGTGGTTTCCCGTGTATCCGCTACTACCTCAGGTGTTAGGACAAGTTGTTGTCGGTTTTTCCGGAACCTCCTGACGAGAAGAATGATAGCGATGGCAATGATGGTTATTGTGCCAACATCGGTTATAGTTGAGATCTGGTCGTTACTAAACAGCTTCCGTAGTTTTTCGACATTTTTTAGATGTAGGTTGTGCAGGTACCCCAGGTCTAGCTTAGTTCCTTTCTCGCTTATATTACTTTGTAGGACTGATGGCAATATTTGGAATGTCCTTAGCTCCCTGGTACTGAATTTGTTGTTATTGATTTTTATAGTCTCGTTGTAGATTTGGATCAGGAAGCTACCATTTAGATGTCTACTCGTCTTGTTGTGAATGATCTCGCCTTTAAAGTTGTTCAGATAAATAGTGTTGTCGTTAAGCGTTTCGATTTCTTCGTTCTGGTTGAACTGGTACTCGCATCTAGCGTGCTGGCTTTCTAAGAGTTCGCCTATACAATGATCGCTAGGCAGTTCTTTTAATTCATTATTTTTGCAGATGGTTGCATTCATGAAATTGTAACACTTCCCGGTTATGCCGAAAATTTCATGCTGATTAATGAAAAATTCTCTATGTTCAACGTAAACTTGCCTGTTGTTTTTTGTCGTAGGTCTCACTGCTACGCGGTTGTACTAATTATTGTTGGTTTTCGGCATTGATAAGACGTAAGGAATGATTGATTCTTTCACTATCATTTTTGGCTCTGCGTATTCTATGGCTTCTATCTCGTTTGAGTAAGGAAGTGTCTCGACTTCTGCTATGATATGGCCAATTTCCTGTTTATCTAATAGGTTGGTGTTGATGATTCCCGCTTTAGCCAGTTGGGCAGCTCGTACGATTTCTTTCAGTTCTTCTTTTACTATACTGAGCCTGTGGAAAGTTGCTTGTTGAAGTTCTTCCATAGAGTTTTCATTTAATTGTTCGGCGATCTTATTGTACTCTCGAAGGATTTAGTTAACAGTGTTCGTCAGTCCTTCGTTAATCTTGTACTGTTGGTTGTTGTTCTCAACTATTTTGTTTTGACTCTTTACAATTTCATCCCAGTCTGAAGCGTCTGGATTTCCTGCAATCCATTTCCATGCCGAACCAATCCAATTGATAGACCGTCGGTTCCTTTGTGGTTGCTGTTTGAGTTCTGCCAGTAAGATGTTAATTTGCTGTACCTGGTGGAGTAATTGGGGTTTAAAAATGTTTTTGGTGCTGACCATTTGTATCGTTGGTAGTATCTTCGTTACAATATCTTCGTATTTAGTTAGGTTTATTACGTGAAATTGCCATTTATAATTCGTCCTTCTCCCAATTTTAGTGTAACTATCGGTGTGTTGCACTCGTAAATGGTAAACGACGTCGCCATCATCAAAATAGGTAATATTAAGATAACTGATTTCATGGTTTTTTTTTTGTACTAGACCAAGGATTAGCGATTCCTTAGATTTTGGTCGCCTGTGCCTCAAGAATATTGCGGGTGAACCGTATTTATCCCGACTAGCCTATGGCGTTGATTGTTGCGATAGCCTACTAGTGGTACGTGCGTCAACCACAGCATACATTCGACGTAGTTCCTATAGTGATGAGATTTCTCCAATAGTTATGAAGATCCGTGGACAGCTATGTTCTTATGGGAATAGTTTCTCTGTAGGAACTTCACTGATTGCTGAAAGATAATGTGATCAATGGACAAACTGTGTTCTCATGGGAATAGTTTGCTGTGATTATTTCACTTATTGCCAAATGCGATTAAACAATTTTATATTTCAGCACTAGGAGTTCACTATCACTTTTCTTCGCGTCTACTTGCACACCAAAAAACTAATTTCAATGTAATGACCGATTTATTTCAAAGCTCTCGTAAAACTGTACAATTCTTAACTTCTACCTTAATTAGTTTCTACCTTTAAGAACTTTTCTGCTTATTTGACAATAATTTTATATATTTCATTGGACAAAGAAAAAGCTGAATAACTAAAAAATAATTTTGTTTCAATGGAATCAAATAAATTGCAACACGTATCCGGTGTCGACTGACCAACAAGTCAACGTGACTTACCGCAAATTGTATATTCGACATAACTGCGTTTGCAATTTATTTGATTTTACATTAAATTAAAATTGTTACCATGTTACCATTATTGTTATGCGTGTTATGATAACTTGCATGTAGAAATAGTGCAAATAAAAAACGTAAAGAGTTTATATGCTGTGAATCAATGCAATCGCTTTATGATGTGAAAGTTATTTTGAGGTC
Organism: Dioctria linearis; assembly: GCA_963930735.1. Lineage (NCBI taxonomy): Eukaryota > Metazoa > Arthropoda > Insecta > Diptera > Asilidae > Dioctria > Dioctria linearis. The sequence goes on along the minus strand of OZ005744.1, from coordinate 154,540,066 downwards.
ATGATTGCATTGATTCTAATTATGACGGTAAAGAGTTCTTGGCTAATTGTTCATGGGATGAACAGCCAATGAAATACCGGTCGCCCTTCTTTATGTTAAGAATATGCTCATTCTTCTCGTTTCCGAAGGTAATTCGAAAATATGTAGATTTTATAAGTTTATGATAGGGACATAACTTAAGGAAAGCATTTCTGCGACTTACAATTAGGCAAGATAAGTAAGTACATAGAAAATTGACAACGCGTACACGTTTATAAGTGCACGTCTAGTTGAATATCCCTAAAGGCAGGGTTGCAAATGAGCGGACTCATTTGTTATATCAACTCATCGGTTAACTCAATACTTGAGTACGCTCCACACTTGAGCGGTGGTTTATCGCTCGACACTTGAGGGGCTGGAGCGGACTCATCATTTGAGTTGGGCGGATACAAATCATGTTTTAATTAACATATGGAGAATCTGATTTAATTGTAATTGAAACTGAAACTGAAATTTCAAACAAATAAGAAAAGTTCAAACAAATAAGAAAAGTTCATTATATTACGCTAATTTTCTTAGCCAACATTTCTTCTACGCTACGCCACTTTGGGATTCAGATTTTGAAGATGATCGAAATTCAATAGAGGGTCAGAAATTCTTCTTGGAGTTAACTTTTCCACAGATAAGATGTCTTTTGACCAAAAACAACACAGCACTGCCTAGTAGGGCTTCGATAGAAATATTATTTAGCATAGGAAAACTAACGTTAACTCCTAATAGGTGTCGTCTAAATGACGAAAATTTTGAAATGCAAGTGATGCTACATATCAATGGAAAAAATATAAAATAAGACGGTGATTCTAAGGAAAAATGTAAGTACAATTTCCTTGAATTTAATTTTTTGAAGTATGCTATTTTCCTTACTGGGTTAACAAGTAGTTGAATTTGTTCATTATATTGAGAGGAAAAGGAATGTTAGCTAAGAAAATTACCAAACGCTAAATTAGTATTGTAAGCATCGGAATCACCCTGTACATGAAAAGCCCCATGTACCCCACACACTAACCCAAATACTGTCCAACATCTCTCATGAACAGAATGAACGGCAGCCCGTCATCGCGAGCAAGAACAATTTCAGGCGTCAGAGTAATATTTGGTAACGTAGAAGGGGTAACCCCTTAAACCTAAAGTTCAAGTATAAGTAACAGAAAATGTGAATTGATCACCAGTTTGAATAGTGAAGTGACTGACCTCATGCCTGAGGCTGGATCTTGGTGCTGGGCGCGATGGAGGGTTCGTCAAGTAGTATTCGGTCCATTATTGAGTGTTACAATTTTAAATTCAAAACGTGTCATTGAAGGTTATAGTATAATATAACGAATGACTGTTTTGTGAGCTTTTCTTATTTGAATTAAATTTCAGTTTCAGTTTCAATTTTAGTTAAATCAGACTCTCCTTTTGTTATTTGAAACATTATTTGAGTCCGCTCAACTAAAATGATGAAGCAGTGAGTCCGCTTAAGTCCACTCTAGCACAGAGCCCGCTCAACCAGTGAGTCCACTCAAATTTCTAGCGATGAGTTGAGTCAAAATTTGAGTCCTTTACATCCCTGCTTAAAGGAGACTTATTTTGGTCTAAAGCTTGTTACAAGTGCCATAAAATTTACGACAATTTATCATCGTTATTATGGGTCAGAACATGTCTCGAAACTTTCATGAAATTTCAAGAAAGTAAGTATTTAGGATTGGTGAAGCTTCCTTCATTTTTTACTCCTTGATCCCGTTTGTATCCCAAGTTGAAATTTTAATATGTTTTAATACATAATATAAGGAATAAAATATAAAAAAGAAAAAAATTCTTGATATGCTTTTACGCAAATATATTTTTAAAGTGCTATTTTTTTGGATAGCTTGAAGCCCAATCTTTCAAATGAGCCATATTTGACTGTTTTAGAGTAAATCGCAAAATATATATGAATTTTTAAAAAAGAACAGGCATCATTTTTGCGAAATTTTGAAAATGCCATAACACGCGGAATACTCATTGTAGGAGAAAATTTTTTAATTCATATTTTTGTTTTTACAAACCCTCCAAGTATGTAAACTTTAAAAAACTTGGTGATGGTCATGTCACACTTTCCGTGATTTCTGGTTGATATACTTTGGAAAGACCCCAACGTAATATCAATACTCTCGCATTTTTTTCTATTACACACTTCTTAGAAATGTATCCTAGAAAATGAATAGTTGAACTCATTTCGTTTATTCATATTTAGCACAAAATACAGAAATGAAGGAAAAACTCGCCTATATTAAGACGACTTTTTGGAATGGGATACATCGTATCATAAATGCAGTCCCTCTATCCCAAACCACATAAGTAGATAGTAAGGCCATGTAACAACAACAATGAGCAGCAGATATAATTCCAGGGTAATTTAATTGCCACAATTGATCTACTGGATTTTAATGACAGAGGATTTGCCCCTATTTCCGGCACTTAGTGAATGGATCCCAACCAGGCTCTTCCATAGATATTGAAAAATATATAACTAGACCTCCATAATGGCACTTTACATTATACATACTTCGCCATTGCATAAATGTATTTAGATGCTGTCACATAGCGAGTGATAGTTGGGGAATTTATGTAATAAGTTTGAAATTCCGAAAAGGGTGAAGCCGAGCTGAGTATAAAATATAATTTAATAGAATGTAAAAAGTGATATCACTCCTTTCAAGATGACTGTTTTGTTGTATTTTACGTCAATGTACGTATAGTATATATATAGTAAAAAAGCTTGATGCTAACTGGTGGTAAAAGTTGTATAGAATCCCATAAGTGCAGTTACTATATTTTAGTTATCCGAAGTTATGAAGTCTTAAAAAATAGATAAAAATCTTTTTAGTTAGATGTTGCATCTATTTTATAGTTTTATGTTGATGAGACAACTATAACAAAGTAGATAGATGATATTTTTGTGTAATGTAATCCTGTAACGAGGATAGCGAAAATGCTTGTGACTATGTACCCATTAAAAGGAAATGGAAGCCTGTGTCGAAGCCCTATATTTTATTTGGTATTGCTGTGACATCATGACTTATGAGTATCTAAACTCGCGCTCTTTTTAGAATTAATTGAATACTAGCACTAAAGTTTTTATATGTGGTTTACACGAGTGTTTTATTGGGGACACGACAAATTGGCGCACTCGATAAGTCGTGTCCCTTAGCGAAAAAAACACTCCATTCTCAATAAATGCCATACTTTTATTCAATTCACTGACCTTACTACTGACTTGACATTAACTTAGTGTAACTATTAACGCCGACCCACCGCTGTTTAACTGAAACCCGAACTGACCACACCACTTTCGTTGCAGATGGAATTCGGAAGTAGAATCTGATCCGCAACATATGTAATTATTATTGTACAGTAATATTCGACAACCGATGAAGAAACTGCTGGCTAATTTCACCGATAGCAGACAGCTGCACTGTTGTAAACAAAACTAGTAATGACCGTGTTCTACACGAAGGAGTATTTTAGTCACCGTAATGTAAAGAATCATCACATTAATTAGCAATAAGCGGGCACTTTACTGTGCGAAGTAATGTGGTGCGTTATTGCTTGCTAGTTTAGTGCCAGTACACCTGCCAGCCTCTTGCTTCCGTGTACTGATTGGACCACAAAACTTGTTTCTGCGGTTGCCTGTGGTTGTCACTTCGTATTCGACCTCTCATTGCTGAGCTGGAATACTTGTAACAACGGTAGAAGCGTACTCGGACCGAGGAGACACGAGTTTTATATAAAGCTTTCCGCAGCAAGGTCACTTCAGAAATTCGACGAGCAAAACGACAATATTTCAGACCCAAGTTTGACGTGCATCTCAGGCTTAAAATTTTGTGGGGAAATTTGCGACATGCAGGTGTCTGTGGGAGTAAAAGGAACATAATTACTTCTGATTTAAGTCCCGAAGACTTAAACATATTTTCACGTCTATTAGCTCTGACCGCATTAGCAATCAGTTGGCAGTTGGAAAAGATCTTGTTAATAGTTTTTAATTGTTTATAGTAGGTACTTTCTGTTTCTATCTATTTAATATCTCTGTCAACCTTATTTGCGATTTTCATTCAATAAATCTCGGATTTTTAATTCACGTTTATTCCAAATTTTAATCCAAGAAATGTCAGATTGTTCAGTGAATTTTATTTTCTTCTATTTGCTAAATTATAATGGCAATTTTAATTCAATATATCGGTGCTGTTATGTGTGGGTTAACGCTTTGTTTACGCGGTTTATTGCGGACGAATTAGGTGTCGCGCGGAATTGTAGAAGTATTTCTTTACCGCAGAGCATCAGAATGAAATGTCAATGCTTCTTACGATGAGTTACAAGAACACAAACTTTTCGAATATGAACGGGTGGTGTACACATTGGCACCAAAGTGTCCATAACAATAATTCCGTGAAGTATCTTGATGGTGCTTCGAATGATGTACAGCTTGTTACAGCCAAGGGATATATTGCAGTTGCTAGATGAAAAGACAATGGTTCACCGCTGGGCCACATAATTATTAAAGAGGTAAGTCGTTCTGTTACAATATAGTTAACTTATGCTTTACGTCATCCTGTTTGTCAGTTGTCTGCAAGAAGGTAATGGTCCTTCCTATTGCAAAAACTTTTCTCCTGAACCACCAGCTGACTTCCGCCCAATAAGTTTATTCTGTTTCATATCCAAAGTCTTACAAAAATTATTAAATAGATACTAAGTAGATAGTCGAATTTTTTGAGGCCAATAATTTCCTTGAAGGTTGTTAATCGGGTTTTGGCGTTTCCAGAGCTGTGAGACTGCAGTTCTGAAGAACACCCCTCAGATTTTAGAAAGGCTTTCGATCAGGAGAAGTTCAGTAATTAGGTACTTCTGGACTTCTTGAAATGAATCGAAAGTGTGGACAATCATATCATTCCCTAGAAACTTGGCACACCGCAGTCAACGAGTGTATATCAATAACAATTCATCCTCTGTACTGCCTTTACTTTGTGGCGTGCTAGTCAGCATATTTATCAGTGATCTGTCAGATGTAGTTCAAGATATACAGATTCACTTAAATGCCGATGATATTATATAGCTCTATTTAAGCCGGCCGATTGGTCTTCTTGAAGACTGCATTGAATTCTGATTTGGAAAGAATTAACACCGGGGCCAAATGTAATCGTTTGATACTGAATCCTGCAAAGTATCGTTGTCTTAAACTTACAATAATGGTTGAAATCCTACCAGTGGCATGAAATACTGTTTCGCTGCCTATTTTAAGTAAAGTTAAAACGCTTGGAATTTCCTTGAATCAACACATGAAATATTGTGATTACATTAAAGGCATGGTTAACAAAGTTTATGCAGGGCTCCAATGTCAATGGCTTTCATAGGGTCTGCTGTCTGCTAGCATGCGCCTAACATTAATTAAAGCTTTAGTCTGGCCCACTTCAGCTATGGTAGAAATGTGTTTCCCAAGTGGCATTCAGCGACTGTATTCGGTTTGCTTTTGGACTGCGTAGATTTGACCATGTTTCGCCTTTCCTTTCACGTTTGTTCGGATGCTCCTTGGCTACTTATTTGAAATGGCTATCTTATGTTTTTTTTCTTAGTTTTTAAATAAGTTCAAAAACAGTTTGATATGTATATTAATAAAATCCATATTTTACGAAACATATGTACTTAAATTTTGTTACTTAGTTTCTCTTACATGCCTTCGTTTCTTATTATGAAGTGTTATTACGATTTCCAAATATTATTCAACTAGAAAAAATAGAGACGCCGACTTTTTTCTTTCGTGCCTTTACACTAATTATGATTTAGTTCAATATAAACCAATTAAATAATTGAAACCCAAAATAATATTGCCCAAGAACACTATCCGAGTATTAGTGAACTAAACACATATTAATAATAATAATAATTGCAATGAAATTTGGTGAATTGAAATGTAGTGTTAACATTGTACGAACATTTGTTAGGCTCTGCTTGTTTGACGTTTACTGGCATGACAACTACCAGAATTACAGATTAATGTCGGCACAGATGAAAATGGTCCAGATCAGGACATTTTTCACTCTGGTACTTTCTCAACTGGCTGCCAACATACAGGCACACTTACATCCGTCCAGAGATTTTTGTATCGAACCGCATCAACCAAAGCAAAATTAGTTTAAAGTTATCAATAGCATTTTTCTATCAGTTATAATTCTAAAATAAAGACTATTTATAGAAAAGTCGAAAACGCTCGCTTTTTCCTCAAAATTTATTGGTACTATCGAGTCGGATGATACGTGTGCGTGCACCAGGGGATTAAGCATCGGCATTTACGACCATCACTCATTACCGGTGCAGGGAGCATTATACAATTTACAAATTATCAAAATTCAGATAAGTAAGTGCAACCATAATCGCTCAAATCAGCCGAGCAGAACACGTGCATATTTTGCTGTGAATCAAGTCGGAAAGCAAAGTGACTACAACCGAATAACAACGGGCTTTCACTAAACCCTAGCAAATCGCACTGTCTTCCTACCTGCAACTCTTTGCATGACATGCGTGATATCCCACATATTTTTCTTGACAACTCCCTGCTGCGTTTTGTGAATTCGGTCACTAATCTTGGGGTCAAGCTAAATGGACAGTTAAGGTGCTGTGATCACGTTAAACTCATGCTCTCTAAGATCTATGGGGATTACGCAGACTGTGGCTATCTGCAGGATTACTGTCAACAAATATCCGCTTTGCAACTCATGAAAGCTCTTCTATTACCCCATTTTACCCTATGGAAGTTTGATATATCCCAAACTTGATAGCTTATGCGCGCGGAAAGTTGAGTTGCTTTTAACGATTGTATTAGATTTGTGTTTGGCATTAAACGTTTGCAGCATATAACTCCGTACAGGCTCTCATTGGTTGGCTGCTCGATCGACTCCTACCTAAAGCGCAAAGCCTTAATATTCCTCTATGTCCTAATTCACTCTGGTAAACCTGCATATCTGCATGACCAGATACATTTCCTGCCATCTTCACGACATTCCAATCGACTAGTTCCTCGTTTCCATTCTTCGACTGGTGAGGCCTCTTATTTTGACCAGGCTGATCGAATGTGGAACTCCCTTCCAGTTCGTGTACAGAGGGCGGCTCTACCTCTATCTTCAGGCAGGCGTCTAATTTGTGACTTAAATTTTTGATAGCTTATTAATATACTTTTCTTCTTCTCCTTGGTGGTGTCGGGTTGTGCTAATGCATAAATGAAATCAAATGAATTTAATCAAGTAATTGATGTGAATGAAGTCAGGGAAATTCAAGAAAGTTTAATTAAATAATTAATTATTATTGTTCTCATTCTCAAATTTTTGTTTTCTGTTGTTTCTTCATCTCTTATTTTTCTTTTTTCTTGTTTTCAAATTGTTAACTTACTCTTTTTAGTATCTTTTGCTTAAATAAGTTAGTTTAAGTTCATCTAGTTTTTCTCCCTCTCTTATAATGTACTAGGTTAAGATCTCAGATCTTTTGTACTTTACCGCAAAAATAAATTGAATTGAATTGAACCCCGCTGCAACTCAGCATCTCATTGTATTGCTTTAGCAGAAAAAAGAATTCTTAGTCCCACTGACAACAAAACTTACAGCTGTACGAGATTTATCAAGTCGCATTATTTCGAGCTCAGAAGTAGTAACTCATTTGGTAAATTTACGCATGAGCAGATCACCATAGTAGCGAACACAATAACAATATTTAAGTATCGTTTCTAGCATTCTGAGGGTAAATTAGTAAATCGGTAATTTTTTTTAATATTTTAGCTGAAGTTCTAACATATGTATGCGTAATCAAAAGAAACAGAATATAACGTCACAACATTTCCAAGTACGAGTCAATTGCTGTCGAACAAGGCCGTTCCAAATAATATATCTTCAGCGTTCATTATGCCAACAACCGGCAAGCCAGTTTGAAATAATCAAATCAGCTGACAGTGGGTGAGTCATAACAACAATTGTCGAAACAATAAATTAAGATTTCTACTAAGACAATCATACATACTCGTACATTAGTTAATGAACACTTAAATATGGCATATACTTATAAATTACTAATCTTAGATAAGCATTGTTTTTGACAAACTAAAATTAAGATATTGACATTAATTCATTACAAAATAATAAAAGTGCAATTAACACGACGCAAAGGTGGAATCAATTCATAAACATTAACATTTTACATTGATTAAAAAACAGTGAAGATGACCTAAGCGATCGAAACGCGTTAGGATAATCTAAGAAAGTAATAGAAGAAACAAGATCTTTTGTGAAATAAAATAAGTGTTTTTTTTTATCAATTTAAAATGTTGAGAAAAAGTTTCACCAGGTGCCGTCTATTACATTATATAAAATTTACCCGTAATCGGTTAGAATCTCAAGATCTTACGAATGTAACTGAACCCTATATAACGCGGAAAGTATCGTAAGTATGGCTGAGAAAAGGTTGCAAGGCTGAAACGGGTTGCTTTGAATCTTTGGACTTGCGAATGTTGCATGCCGAAAAACAAATGTCTAATTTTTTAGAGATTCATGCGGAGATAGAGAAGTTTGATGACACTGAACTTGCGGCCAATAACCCTGCATCTCACGAACAGATTTATTTCAGTTAGTAAACAAAGTTGACCACGTTAATACGGAAGATTAAACCAGAGCAGACATTTTCTAAGGTTGACAATGACGCATCTATTAGTGAAAACAGTATTCGTTTACCGAAAATAACGTTGCCCTCTCTTAGGGGAATTTCACCCAGTAGACTGAATGTTATGAAACATTCAAGGGTCTGATTCAGGAAGAGTTATCCTTAAACAATTTACGAAAGTATCAATATCTGAAATCAACATTAGTCGCTCCAGCTGCTGCGGGGTAAATCGCCTCACTCGAACGTGATGCAGAAAATGACAAAGTTGCTCTGAATCTTCTTAAAATAAATATGGCGATAAGATCTATAGATTCTTCAGTATTAATTCTATATGTAGCAGCAAACCTGACCTTATTCGACAGTTCGTGGATAAGACCAATGTACAACTTCGAGCACTATAAGCATTATGTCGGTCCGTCAAGCAATGGGCTGATGTCCCTATATATTTGATGTTGCAATTTGATCAGCCTGGGCATATAAGGCACCAGAATCCAGACTAGCTGCCATTCAAGAGCTTCTCTTATACCTTAAAGAAAAGGCTGAAAAGATCAAAGCTACCGGGAAGGCACAGAATGATAACTCACACACACTTTATCTTTATCTTATTATCACTGCCTAAAACGAAAAAAGTTTTGTACGTCCACTGACCCTTAAGATCATTCCAATTGAGATAAGCAAGGATTAAGCTTACAGTTATTTGTTTGTTTAAATATTAGAGATAATTTACGTGCAGTATATGCAGATGTGTACAATACTTAATTTGGAATAAACTACTGATCGTTTGCAATGATCTGATTCAATTCAACGATATGAAAGTACCGCATTTAGGAATTCAAGTGGAAATTACTTGTATTATAGCCTTGATACATTTTGTTGAAATATAGGCCACAAATACTAACATTACTAAACGTTAATGATGATTTAACTATGCTCAAGGTAGATGATTTAACATGCCGGCGGCCTTGATGATGTTACAAAGTTGTTAATTTTCACTCTAGTGGAGCCAATTTGTAGACTGCTCAGCGTATAACTCCTGTATTGGTGCCTACATCAGCTACACGCAATATACGGTCCCTTCATTGCACCAAGCTGACTTCGCGACCCAATAGCCCCTTCTGAGGTTAAAGATTATTGTCTTAAAGGAGTTGAAGTGAATTAACTGGAACGTTTGGAGAAGCAGATTTCCGTTTATATCGTTGGTGTAAGGATAAAGATATTCGGAGCCCCACCGCTTCCAAAAATGTTGCTGCATCAATAAAATTCGTTGAAACTGGCTTACAAGTAATCCATTTTGGGAAGAAAAGTCTGGTTCGAATATGGAAGTTAGTGGTGCATGATTCCAGATATGAGCAGGTGTGAGGACTTCATCACTCATTGGGTCGGAAGAAAGCCGACAAAACGGAGAATTATTTAAAATCATTTCAAGCTAGCACCAAACAGTTGTCAGCTCTTCAAATGTTAACAGCGAATTTTTAAGAGTTCGAAAAAGATGTGATTTAGCAAAATGTGTTTCACATATCCTGCCATAATGAGAACACCTAAGGAGGATATGATGAAATGTGCGGCTCTCGTCCGCACACAAGTTGGTTATCTGCTGCTGTATTTGGGGACTAAAAAATATTTATTTAAACTCGTTCAATAATCGTTTGCCTCTAATAAAATTCGTCGCATTATCGCAATATAGATGCTTACACAATTTGCGATGACTGCTCAGTCTTTTTAAAGCAGCCATGAATGGTTTTCAAAATAAGTTCGTTACACACCAACACACCAAAACTGCAACTTATATGAAAGTTTTTCTCTGAATTTATAGGTTGTATAGAATGGTCCCCAAAAGTATTCACCAACATTTTCGAATGCTCGAGAACCCTTCACTCTAGGTTCAGTTAAATGTCCCATTATTTGGTTGAAGAGTCTTGACTTGTATTTAAAACCATCTATCCATTTTCTGGTCATTTTCCTAGTATAGTTTCTTGCATTTAGTATCCAAAATTATCGACGAATGAGGCCCACTAATGCATGTGGTCTCATATGAAAATTTCTTAAATGTAGGCGGTCAACATAGGCTTTGACGAATGCACCATTTTTTGGCAACGAAATAGGATATGTATTTAGGTTTATAAGGTATGTCAACGTTTCGCAAACTTTCTTCTACTCGTAAAACTCTTGAATCGATGATAAAAGGATTCAAACTATTTAACGAACTTTTACCATCTGATTTGCGTAATGAATTGATGTTCTCAATAAATTCCTTTTTTGTGTTGCGGTTTTCAATTTATCTTGTAATAGTGGCTCTTTTTTGACATTTAATTTTGTCTTACCAGTTTTTCTTTTAAAGTTATTAATGAGCCGTATCATGCACGTAAGAAAAGACGAACGCGTTTTGTTGAAATTATAGTTATACATGAATTCGAAAAATGAAGTTTCTACTGTACGTACATCTTAGCACTCTTTTAATTTATTTTCCTTTCAGGCAATTCGCTTATCCACTTAATCTTATTGTCTGGTGATGAATGATGAGAATCGTATAAAAGGTCTGGCCTTGTGAACCACCAAGTGTCATTTACCTTATCTACAATATCTCCTCGAGAAATCAAGCTAACATGATTTGATGTAGTGGGACCGTGACCACAACTAGCGTGAGCAGTTAAATCTTGAATTGTTGTTGCTCTATTGGCTACAGATGGTTTCCAGTTAGAACCATGGGATGTAGTCCAAACTCAAAGGATTTCCGAATCAGTCCAAAGAAACGTCTTACTAACAGATTTGTTTAAGGATTGTTGAACTTAGGCTAGTAAGTTTGACTCCACATTCTTCCAAACTTGACTGTATTCTTACTATATTATTGTGATTCCTGGTTCCGAAATTAATAAAACCTAATATAGAGTGTCACTAGAAGGATACGCTCTGACTAATGGCGTCAAAAATGGATACGCCTATATGTCTAAGAAAATAAATGTTACGCTGTATGGCAGAGTTTACTTCGATTAAGAGACTATCCCCCGATTTTACGTAAGATATAACAGCTCTTATCCTCTTAACTGCGCTGTCAAAGTCCATTAGCAGACATTGGTATTCTACGTACAGAGTTAAGAGAAGTCAGACGTCAGCTGAACTCTTAAGTTTAGTCGAGAATTCTAGCAAACAAAAATATCTGTCAAATATCTCTTAACAGAAGAGCTCCTCCCCGAGGTACACTTAAATCTCTTATCGTGATAGTCGCAGAAATTGTTTTGTTTTAAAATATCGAAAAGGGGGATAAAATTCTGTAAAATAAGTACATATTTATGTACTACGTGCATATTATATAAATATGTACAAGTTTCTGAAATATAAAGTAATTATACAATTTGAGCCATGCACAGAGGATAGTTCTGAGAAATATGATAGCCGACTTGAATCACTTTGGTGTTTCTGAGGGCTGTATAGAATTTGAGAAGGCTAAAATCTTTTGCCTCTAAAGTGATTGTGAAATCTAGTTTCGTTCGTGGGAGGATAGCCGGTATAGAAGGACAACTCAGTTTTGCAAATATAAAAATTTTTATTAAAAAATAATTCAATTTATCTTGCTTAACCTAGTATCACAATTCAGTTCAAACCATTCAATATAAAATTAACCTACAAACTAGTATAATTCAAAACTTTAAAATAAAAGAGAAATAAAGATAAACAACTTAAAAATTCAAATGATAAAAAAATGCTACGCCTTTTCGCTTGTAGTTACTTCTGAAAAAGAAGAAGAAGAAAAGGGTTAAGCCACTGTCAACAAATAAATTTCAATTGTTATGTTTGACAAACTGCCTTTGTTGGTGCGTGAGGGCACAAGGAAGTAATCAGACACTCAGATTATCTCTAATCAGAATTATCTTCTGTGATGGTACGTGAGGGCACAAGGAAGTAAAAAGATTCTATAGAAAAATCAGACACTCAGGTCATTCCTGATCAGAATTATCTTCTGTGGGTGATGCGTGAGGGGCTGAGGAAGTAAAATGATTGTTAGAAAAATTAGACACTCAGGTTATCCCTGATCAGAATTATCTTCTGTATGATAGGATAGGAAATTCAAGTTATCCCTGACAAGACTTATCTTCTGTGGAAAATGTAGAAAGCACCCCAAGAAACAATTTTTTTTTATATAGTAGTAACCGTAAAGTTTCCATTACCAAATTACATAACTTGAGTTTTATAAACTGGTACTCGAAACGTCTACCACTATAAACCCCTTATAGAGCTTAAATGTAGGATTATATAAAGGTTACCGTGACTTGATTTAGGTAACGTTATATAACTAAAAGTTTTATAAAATGAGTAACCAAAATATTCTGGTTACCTTAATATAACTTCTTATATAACCAAGGTGCTCTCCATTAATTTATTTTGGTCATAGCAGTGGCTGCGGTAATGTTTCGGTTACATTTATAAACTTTGCTTATAATGGTGATGGTAACGTTTCCACAACGCTCGGAATTCTCAGACTGATTACTTTCAGTGATGGAAATGTTAGGGAATTATTTTTCGTTACCTTTATAAAACAACAATATTTGAATATTTACGAAACCTATCTTGACATAGAATTTCGATTTTTTTTTGTATTGTATTTTTATAATGTAAAGGTTTAATATTTTTACATTTTAGAAGTACAATTTTTCGGCATATATGTGGTGAAATTCAGCTGCAATTAAGATTTTACTGTGAATATCATCGTAGATACTTCCAAAAATATAGACCGCTCCAAAAATAAGCCAATATTTAATAATTTTAATTAAATATGACAAAATTTAAGATTTTCACTTATGTGACATTAATTCAGAAAAATTACATAACATACTTTAGAAATGTTATGTACATAAAAGATGTATTTTCTTCATATAAAAATAAAATGGAAGCCATATATCTGCAATTTAAAAAATTGGCTTAACCGACATTTTCTTTTTTATCTGTAATGGACAGATGAAAAAATGGCGGCTTGTACTTAAATGAACAAATTACCATTATAAAACTTCAAGTAGTTTTATATAAACTGAATGACGCTTATAAAACTTCTAGAATTATTATATAAACTTATACAAACTAAAGGCACTACCATGCTTCGAAAATGGTCCTTATATACCCTTTAGTCATAATATATAACCATTGGTAATGTTATATATCTTAATTATAGTCACAAAAAACAGACAGTGTTCTTATATACCCTTTGGTTATATTATTGTTTTATAAATAAAAACAGTTTTATAATGGCTCCATTCGACACTAAAAGTAATTTGTTTTTATAACGTAGTTACTAAAGGGCCACCAAAAAATTTTACGATATTTTATAGTGGGTATATGTATTACCGAAAGTTCCCAATTTTTATTAAAGTCACCTAAATTACTGAAAGTTTTCGAGTTATATAAGGGTAACCACGGATACCGCAATAAAAACTTATTACCAATAAGTTTATAACGTGGTGATCAAAACAATTATAAAACTTTTTTATATACCTTCTAGTAATGGTTACTCTAAGTTATATAGACCGGTGATTGAAACATTTCCATCACCACCTTATAAAACCTTTAGTAACTTACTTCCACGATAACCATTAGTAACCTAAAAGACTGTAATATAACTACATCACCAATTGGTAATATTATAAAACTCTTATATAATCACTGAAATTCTTATATAACCGAGGCTTTCGGCTTTATATAGCCGCTGTAACCAGTTATGTCTTCTCGCCCCTTGGTGTTGCCCTAGCAACGATTGATGCGATGTCTGAATGTACCACAGACAGCTTGGTTCACTTAATGTCATTTGCTGACATTGTCAATTGTAAATATAGGTGGGAAATGGCAAGTTTTGTTATATTTTGCATTATTCTCTAGCAAATGAATTTGTTGATTTGTTTTTAGATGATTGAGCTGTATTTAATTATAGCTCTATATATTGTGGACATGTATTGCTCACGAAAATTTATTTAGCTACAAGCTAAAAGGAGCTGCTAGTGGTAATGATGTTGAGAATAAATTCAAGTTGCGGTGTTGCTTCAGATAAGTACTCTGTATTTTTGTACCTTGTGTCTTCCTTTTTTTGTATTTTAGGTAGAATCAGTATGGACTCTTTAAGTACGTCGGGGAAAATTTTTCTGCTTAGATCATTCAAGTTGACAGCAGGAAATTCACCGTGGGATATCAACATCTTTATGGATATATGTATGAGGGACTGAACAGTGATAGAAATGACATAGCCTTACGATAATTTCCATTACTCGACAATATTATCGTCATTTTAAAGTTTTGTTAACAATTAATCCGTTTGCTACAGGTTTATACGAAAATCCTGTTGGACGTAACCACATTTGTAACTGAAGTTAAAACTTCAACTGCTTGAACAAAACCAGAAGTCCCGACTTCTTTGTTTGAACTGAAGATGGCCGCAGCCAACACCAACTTAGTTTCAGTCGTAGTTCAGTCGAAGTCAAAGTTGCAATTGTATCTTCATGCATTTACCAGTTTGGTGAAGATCGTAGTCGACTGATCAGTCAATAATTGTAATTCACGCTGACTGACATATTCTCCAAACGCGCTTAAACCTCTTAAGTTAATATTTCTCTACAAAAATTTATGTAGAATACTAATTCAGCTAAAATCTCTTACTTGTTAAATCTAAGAGGTTAAAAGATCTCTTAAGAGTCTCTTATGTAGAATCGGGGGTATATTTTCTTACCCGAGCGACTCATTTTTATGCAAAAATTTACCCTACGTACATATAATTAAAAATTGCTTATATAAAACAAAATTACAAAATACGTACTACAATTATTTCATTGATTACTTAGTTTTTTTTCGTTTACTATATGAGATGACTAACCTAATTCTCAATTGTCCACCGTTACCATTATAAATATTCACAGTGTGATTCAAGTTACTTATCCGCCTTTTCGTCGCTATATTTCATTGTTTGATATATCAGTGTGCATAAACATAATGAATCTAGTATAGATATTTCTTCGAAATGAGATTACTACATTACCCTGATTATTGTGATCATGATGAGATCAGTGTACTATCCATTTTGGAGCTACTTTTCGATTTTCTCGTCAGAATATATACAATTATATTTCCCAGGTTAGTAATACTTCGCAGAGAAATCCAACCGCTATAACCACAAGTTGACGAATCACAAAATTCAATTATCTGTATGCC
The DNA here is from genome assembly GCA_963930735.1 of Dioctria linearis. Lineage (NCBI taxonomy): Eukaryota > Metazoa > Arthropoda > Insecta > Diptera > Asilidae > Dioctria > Dioctria linearis. The sequence continues at coordinate 154,524,190 of OZ005744.1, read as the reverse complement.
ATTGAAATCACTGCAGAGCATAACTAGACGTATACGTATATTGCTGATATTTTTAAGATCATCTAAGTGTATCCACAATGAATGCGGTATTGATTCATTCCACTGTAAAAGCCACAACTGTTGAAAAATATATTTGCCTTAACTACAATGGCTATGTTAGTCCCAATGGATCAAGCAATCAGGACATTCCCCAATCAAGTTTACTCTAGCAGCATTCAAAAATTAATATATTATTTTACCTGTATTAAATTCTTACGTGCCAATAGGAAAGGACGAATGACATCTATTGGTTCAGACATAAACAGTTTTCCAATTTTGCGCGCTTTTAACAATAATCGAAAAACCACTCAACGCCTTTGACTCGATTACTAATCTGATAGAAGATAAAACAATACGCGCACATGCAACGTTAGTCAATCAGCAACGATTAAAAATTCAATCAGTCGGTGATAAGTCAACAAGCCAGTTACTGACAGTTAACTTGGCACGGCAGTGTGGGGTCTCCTTAAAGCTCAAATGAATAAATCCAAAAATCTACTACAAAAAATGATGTTATCGTTCAAGTTACTGGTATTTTGAGCACACCTGACAGTTGGCACCCGAGCAGTACTTTATTTACATATTTATATTATGCGTGTATTTTTATTTTATTTGACAAATTTAATTCGATTAAGTTCCTATTCACATCTTGATTAAAAAATGTTCATACGTATATATGTACATGTATCCGTACCAAATTATAACGTTAATTATAATTCCAAGCACTTTTCAACTTATCGTGTTTTAGTTAAATTTAACACCATCCTAGATTTCAGCGTTCGATTAAGTTTCCTTTCTGATGAATAGGCATGTCATGTTACCTAACTCACATCGTACATGTTTAGAAACCACACGGTTTTTGCGAAGGCACGTCAAAAGTTTTCGGATTTCTTCCATAAGAGCTGTAAGTTATGGGCGTATGGGCATTCGTGTGGTTACTTACAGTTTGTGTATACTTCTTTTAAGTCAATTAGTCCAACCTATAATTGCAAACACTTAATATGGAAATAACTCAAGGTCTTCTAGTGAACAGTAATTACCATGTCGCAGTATGAAACTCATATAGTTTTACTATACAATTTGCAACTTCAAAACAAGGAAGTGAATATATGTAGGTATGTGTGCATGATTGTGTGCGGATGGACACTGCTTACGTCATATGGGAAACTATAAATTGAATGTTTCTTAAGGAGGAAAGCTTCTTGTTTTCAGTTAGCTATAGGTTTTGCAATTAAAAAAAAGTTGCACGATATACAAACTAATGCAATATGAAATCCTAATAAATGCACTTAATGCCGTTTTCAACAGCCACTTGAGAGGTAATTTAATTCCTAGCGAAAGGTGAAAATTTTTTATTAAAGGTAGGTGATTGCCTAAGGATGGTACCAAAAAGTAAGGCATTCCAGGCTGTTGTTGGCGTACCAACACAGCTTTATGAATCTGTTGTTCTGTCTTTAAAACATATCATTGCCAACTAATGTTTTAAGTACTGACAAAATGTTACTTACTACAACTTATAATTATTATTGATATTTTACAAGACTGAAACAAGAGGTTTTTAGACTATTATAGTATAAAGTATGAAATGATTAACTTATTTATAGTTTCCCGTCACAATATCGTAATTATTATTCTGTTACTGAGGAAATTGCTACGAATGAGATGATTCGAAGAAACTATAAACACGTGAATGAGTCAAAATAACGATAAATGCGGCATATGACAACCCGCGCGACGCGTTCTTGCTTTAAATCAAATATCAATGCGAAAACGCGCCGCCCCAACGAGGAAAGCGGCGCTCCAATGATACTCCCCTAACCGCGCGACGCGTTCTTACTTTACATATATCATTGTATACACATCATTATTATATACATATATAATATTTTGGGCTTTATTTCATTGGCTTGTTTTCTTGATCTGATTTTTGGGCTTTGGTTCACATTTGTTTTGCCCTTTTTTCATCTACTTTAGATTTTATTTCATATCTGTTTGTGGGCCTTATTTCATTAGGACCTGTTTCATTGGGCGTTATTTCCCGGAGTCGGTGGCTATATATTGCAGAATTATTAAAAAAATGGATTAATTTGTATCAACCTTGTGACTGTCACAGCGATGGTAGCACCATTGAAGCAAGCATCCTTTCCGGGATTGGAATTATGTGCCGCTGTTCACCTCTAGAATTCCACATTGCGATGACTCATGCCTAGAGCCACTGTTCCGTTATTCTTTCCTGGCTCTTAGATATACTTAGAAGTTGAAAAAAGTACTGTTCACTACCTCAGAAATCCTCGACACCATTCCTCGATCCTCATGGAAATATGTTCCATCAGCGTACAATCGCGCAGATATTGTGTCCAGAGGTATGTCACCAGATGAGCTTCCTAAATGCAACTTGTGGTGGCAAGCACTATTTGGTTAAAGGAGAATAATGCTGCATGGCCACAAAATCCAAACACGAATTACTCAACCGCTATAGAACAGGACGAACGAAAAGGTACCTTAATCATAAATCACTCAGAAGCATCTGAAAGTGTACTGCAACAATTATCATCAAGCTGATCACGAGCATGGACCAAACTGATTCACATTTTTAGCTACTGTATACGTTTTATCCATAGTGTGAAACAAACGGAAGGAGAAAATCGTGTTAAAGGTTTACTAAAGGCGCACGAGTTGCAGAAATCCTCAACGACAATAATCAATTTGGCTCAATCTGAAGCGTATGTTAAAGAACTAAATCAGATATTTGCTCAACGATAATGACGGCGTACTACGAGTGGTTGGCCGTTTGCAAAATTCAAGCTTAGATTTCAACGCGAAACATCCTCGAATCCTTCCAAAGGAGAATTTCATCACCAGCTTAATAGTTCCAGAAATCCATCACAGATATCTGCATCCCGGGGTTAATGCACTAAGTTCCATTATTCGGCAAGAATTCTGGATCATCAAACTTCGACAACATATGAAGGAAAATATGCACAAATGCATTGCACGTTTTCACCACAAGTTAAGTTCGACCCAAGAATTAATAAGAAGTTTACGAGAGCATCGCGTATCCATTAGCGACCATTTTTGCGCCTAGGAGTAGACTAAGGTGGCTCGATAGTAATTTCAACTAAGTGTGGTAGATCAACAAGATCATCCAAGGCTTCTATTGCATTATTTGTTTGTTTATCGACGAAGGCGGTACATATAGGCGTTGTAAACAGCTTATCATCACATGCATCCTTAGTTGCCTTTCGTAGTTTTGTAGATCACCGACAAGAATTTCGTAGGTGCCAATTATTTCTAATTCCATATGACAATCAATTAATGTGCAATTTTCGTTCCCAGAATAATATCAAGTTGCACTCATTCCTTCATCAGCTCGTAACTTTGATGATCTGTGGGAGCCGGGAGTGAAATCAGTCAAGCCACATTTACGACGGGATATTGGAGAAACAAGGCTCACCTTCGAGGAGATGACAACCTTACTGGCACCAATTGAGTCTATTCTAAACTCGCGACCATCTTGCACGCTGTCAAATGTTTCACATTTTCTTGTTAGGCACGCACTAACTTCTATACCTGAACCGAACTTAACAGAAGCCAAGGTTTCAAATCTAGGTCGATGGTGACACCTGCGAGCACTAATACAGGGATCCCGGAAGTGTTGGAGCAGAAATTACCTGACATCATTGCAACAACGCCCTAAGTCGAAACTTGCTCAAACCTCTTTCAAACCAAATGAGTTAATCACCCTGAGTGAACCTAATACACCATCGTTTATGTGGGTTTATGTGGAAAGGACGGTTTAGTTCCAGTTGCTATTATACGAACGGAAAAGGACTTATTAAACTAGCAATAAATAGGATACATAGCTTACTTTTAGATCAGTAAAATAGCTTACAGGGCGGAGGCAGTCCGATTTTGTGTTCATAACTTTGTTAATTAAATATAATTGTAATCAAATATTTCTAATCCACTGAACTGTAAGTTGCTAGTACTAAAATTAAAGAGTCAAATTCACCTCCGCCACTGTCAACCAAGTTCACTTAAACAGATGAGAAAATTTATTATGTACATTTAGCTAAAGCAGCATAGTGAGACTAATAAAAGTAAGTTGGAATGACAAGAATTTTTTTCTAGTCTAGTCGAGAGAGAACTAATTGCCTGTACATTTGTCATGTCACTTGGGGCTGGATTCCGATAAAATTAAATTGACAAATTACAATAACAAAATGATTTCGAAGGAAGGAAAAAAGTCACTATACCATAATTTGGATTTCTGATTGTTGGGTGTCATGACATGTATCTTTAATTGTAGCACTGACATTTTGACAATTGCGTAGTAATTGAATATATTCCTAAAAAGACAGTAAAGCCCTAGACACAATGAGCGCCGCGCGTTTTTTTGCCGCGCCTCTTGGTCGCGTTTATGATACAATGAGAGCTGCGCGTTTTCTTACACTTGACAGTTCGAACTTAACTGAGGTTCGCTGATTATTTTTGTGAAATTGTGAAGTATTAAAAATGAATAAAAAAAAATTAAAGATAGTAATTAAAACAAGTATTCTTTCCCTTAAAGCTTATGGAAAAGCTGATGAGAAAAATAGAAAGAAAAGGAGGAAGTGCTAGGAGCGGAGATTTTACCAAGAAAGGATTTTATGAAATATCATATAAATCACTAATTTCAAACAATGAGGATTTATTTTTTACAGCTACACTAATGAATAGAAATAATTTTCAAGTATTGTTAAATTTATTAAAACACCGGCTTGAAAAAAATTCTATATCCTTTTTTATTTTTCCTGATATAAAATGTCCTCATTTTTTACTAATTCGATAAGCTTTTCTTCTAAGCACATCTTTACCGCGAATAAAATAATAAATTTAGTTCCCTTTTTAAAAAAAAAACACTTTTCAAGCAACAACATTCAATATTACCATTTGTTCTCTTAAAATGAAACAAGGAACAAACGTAGAAAAAAAACAACGCGCCCCAAAGTTTAAAGTTTGATCAAACTTTGCGGCACCCCAAAGTGGCGCGGCTTACATTGGCTCTAGCTATATATGAATACCATTGATTCAAACTCATTTTGCGGCGCGTAAAAAACGCGCGGCGCTTATTGTATCTAAGGCTTAAGTCCCCTGACACACGATGATATACTCTCGACACTAGACACGACGTAAAAACCGGTTTTTGTATCGAGTGTGTCTCAACCGTACTTGTATTTTATACATGGTTGATTCACGCTAGAGACAGCAAACAAAATTAATCATTTCCATATGACGAACCCAAGCAGAGTTTACGCATATATGTGTAATAAAACACTCGTGTATCATCCAAGTCTAACCCTCTGCTCTAAATTGGGCTATACACGAAAATGCTCTAGAATAGCGTTAAAAACAGGTTTTTAGTAGGCTATCATCGTGTGTCACCGGAATAATTGAGGAAATTTTAATGTGAAGGTGTATGCAAACTTTGTAAGAACGTTTTTAATATCTACTAGGGTCTTATCAACGGTCAGTTGGGCAAAATTTGCTGTTAGCCATGTCACAGACTTCAGTTTCTAGATGCGTAGAAGACGTTTATGGGGTTAAGTGGAGTGAAGTGACTTTGGTTGCAACAATTGTCATGAAAAAATTCATTTGTTATGTCATTTAGCTTTTTAGGAATCGGCCTTTCGAAAATAAGTCACATTTTAATACTATATATCGCTTTTTATGGCTGGTATAAGGATCGCATTTTCGAAGAAAAATTACGATGTCATTTTAATTTTATCAGAATCCAGCCCCAGGGCGTGCCATTGCAGTAGCAGTATTGAATCATATGAGAGAACTGCAAACAAGTTTTCAGTTTATTTCATTCCTAGTACATTTTCCACTGTCATAATTTGCTATGGTAAAACAAGGCTTCCCATAGAGCTGGGAATTATAAGAAAAATTCTACGTGCTGGATTAAAATTCAACGAATCTCAACAAATTGATATCAATAAGGATAAACCTGCCATTCAATTAAATAACATTTTCGGCTGATATTTCTGGTTCCAGTTGCCCTTCTTAACTCTTCTAAATAAACCAAATTTATATTTCTGAAAACGTTTGCAACCGCTTCCTATATACTTTTAGTTATTGCATTTTTGAGATGAAAATCTAACCTTAACTCACCATCATTCTACGAAAATGAGGAATTAATCTTGAATAAAAACCAATTGGGATCTCTACGATACAGTTTAGAATCAATATGGTAGCAATCAATCTTAGTTCACCGACGTTTTGTCATTGATCCATAAATTTGCTTCCTACAAAAATAATTAGCCCTCTAAATTCCATACTTTGAAATAATCTCTGTAGAGCATTACTTATATGGCTAATAAATTTTCCAGGGATTCAATGAAAATTAGAAATTTTTTAAAACAAAATTCGAAATACGTCGAAAAATAAATGTCAGGGGGATGAATTTAAGCAGAAGTTCCTTCTCGTTCAACAAATTAAGTTAATGGGCGCAACAAATTGTTCGAGTTTTTGGACACCCATTGCCACAGGAAAAGAGAATAAATCTCTAATTGAAGGGAAATAAAAAGTAAAAGAATTGAAAACAACGAAGACTTACCCAACGCTGCTTCTGCCCACAGCCTCAAAAGAAGTTTATTTTACTTCGAAATAAATTTTTCTCTTCTCTAATATCCCCGACTTAGTTAAATATCCCCGCGGGTGTTGTTTAGCCCAGCTTTGTGTCTTTATGGGATCAGTACCCCCTCAATACTTTCTCTTGTTATCAACCAGTCAAGAGTTTTTTTTTCAAACTCCCTGACCCGCTTTTCCCAGATACTCCTAGCCTTACCCTCCAATAGTGTTCTTCAGTCATTCTATCTGGGATAAATGTACAGTATCATCGGTTTGGTGGAATTCACGTACTTTGAAACATACAATTTCTATCTTGGAACGTATATAGACCAGCACTTCCTATTTCCTTCGTGATTTTGTTTTTACTCAGATTGTCTTAATAAAATAAATGAAGGGGCGCTGGCGGTATAACAGCAGCATACGGAGAGAAGTTGGAAATGCTGGTGAAAATAATCTACAAATGATTGGAAATACTAGACTGTGCATTAAAGGAAGGAATAATGACATTAAATATTATCCCAGACGAAGTTGATCCTACAGAATTGGTTGAAAGCAGGAGAACGCTTTTCTGGTATTAAGTCGAGCACAAGATTTGATGTTACTAAAATTTATTGCATGTAGGTTGGAATCTTGCTACTTTTTCTTGTACCACAATATGTAATAATTTAGATTAAAAGAGAAAAGAAGTTTATTTTCAAATATTTCAATTAAATAATTAGATATTGAAGATTAGTTTTTAGTGCAAGTTTGTCATTATCTGCTCGTTTTTAACTTGCATTGTATTAACAAATTACGAGTGATTTGCATTATTCTTATTATATGAAAACCTATTAAATCAAGTTTTTCCGCACCAGTTAGGTTTGTATTCAAACTTACTTTGGAAATAAAAAAAAAATTAAGTTTAATAAATTTTTTTAAAGCAGAAGCATTTACGAAATGCGGCAAAAAACCGACTGAAACTAAAAATTTGGAAAATTACCCATTACAATGAGTTTTATTAAATTTCTGAAAATTTAATTAAAGTAAGTCAAAATCTAAAATTCACAAAACTGTGGGAAGGCTTAATTTGCTGTTTTTTCTGGGAAGGTGCGATTATTGAGATTTGAAGTGTTTCGCTCCATTTGGGAAGAAAAATTTGGGCGCATGGAAATAGCAACCGACGAAATAGCACGCGGTGAATTAGCGCCCGATGAAATAGCGTCTGAAAATCGAGAATGAAATAACTACCGAAAATCTCATGCTATTTCGAGCTTTATTACATATGAAAAACGACCCAAAATCTTCGGTCTTATTTCGCTATTAAGGACGTTATTTCATCTGAGATGTTCGGACGTTATCTCATAAATAAATTTTGTGGATCGCTGAGAAATAAAGACCGACGAAATAACGCCCGAAAATCACAAATGATATAACGTCCAAAATCATCATAAATTTTGGGTTTATAATAAATTTTATATTGTTTCTGTAATATTTTATTCATAAATATAATAATGTAGAAAACTAGATATATCTTAAAAATAAAACATGAGCTAAAATCTTAGGTTAAAAATAACTTAAATGTAGCTGGTATGGGAAATTAAAACAAGTTTTCTTCTTTTCACCAACGTTTCCCGTTGTATTTACAAAATATACATGTATTTACAAAATACAACGGGAAACGTTGGTGAAAAGGAGAAAACTTGTTTTAATTTTCCGTACCAGCTACATTTAAATTATTAAAAATAACGAGCCGGGATGCACCGAGACGCCGTCGAATCACAAATATTTTTCATGACGCGAGTCATCCCCCTCTCCCCTACCGTGAATATAATGTAAGATAATATTAATCTATCATATTTTTAGTAGATAGAATTAGCGAATGCCCTACTGTGTATAGTACATATACATATATTATACTTACTTGATCGATATATTCAATGTAACTTATCAAAAAAGGTGTTGAGAATTTACTATAGCAAATATACTGTAGTCATTTCTAACAAGGATCGATGATGTGGTATACAGACCGAACAGCAGAGTGGCCGTAAAAGGCCCCTGATGCCTTATCGCAAAGACTCTGGGCTCTTCACCTACCGTATTCCAGGCTGAGGTGTTAAGTATTTATTATCCAGCAAAATATGTGATTCTTTAATGTTAAACAAGCGATACTTTCGTAAAGTATATGTATAGTATACAATTTGGAACAGGTTTGTACAAATATGTATAAAGCATAGCCTTCATACAATTAAGCCTTTGGCCTTCCGTAAATCAGCCTACAACGAAAACAAAAACAAAATTAATTAAAATGTAAATAAATGGCAAAGTTCCAGATCATTTATGATATGAGACTTTAACAAGAAAACTTCGCCTAGAATCTGCCCCACAAGATGCGCTGAGTTGAATTCCTCCTAAAAGCCTCAATAATCGTAATCTGAAAATATAAACACAAAACCACATTAATAAATATAAATAATTAAAAGAGCAGGAAAAACTTACCATTTGTACAGCAGCCGCCGTCAATATCCAGTGACATTTTACTAGAGATAGTTGGACACTGCAGACTGCACACTGTCTTCTTCTTCCACATTCATGGATGCCTCCACGACGTCAAGTGATACAAAATTTATATTGACAGCACAGCTGCAAGTGCTATCCTATGCTGCTGCATGTCTTCAAAGTGAAAGCCACCAACAGATGCACAGCTCCCATTTAGCCAATACTTTTACCTGCTATAAAAAGCGCGCCGCAATCTGAGCAGTCAACAAGACAGCTCGACACAGTTAAATCCAAATTATATATTTTTATTCCAACATCACTGACTAGGCACCATTGCACCTAGCACCAGCCTATATGAGTAGTGAATGAAGCTCATTTTGTTCTTATAAATGAATTATAGAAATTTATTCTAATCCATTTTATATATTGCAGATTGATAATTCTAAGGGGTTTGCATTCAATTTTTTTTTTTAACTTTCAATATTTTTGATTATTATTTTTTGAACTATTATTACGTGTTTTGTTTCATTTTTTTTTATCTTCATTAACTATTGTTTTTATTTTTGATTTATACGAGTAGTGTAAGAAGTGATTAATGAATATCTAGGTTAAAGCAAGAACTTGTGTTACAATAAACTTAAGTATCGACGTTTTACGATAAAATTCCAGTTTGATCATTTCTGTCAGCACCTCCCCTTTTATGTCAAGCACATATTGGGACACACCGTATACTTTTTGTTATATTATATTTTAGTTTCCTTCCTCCTTTTTTACTAAACTCGTCGACTGCTAACATGACTACCGACTTACTTTGTTAATAACTTTCTATCAACTTACAGACCCTCGACTCAGAAACTTTGTGTTGATCGCCCCAGAGTGGCGTTCGTGACGAAAAAGTTTTAGGATAGTAAAAGTGGATGGATTTACATCGGGGTTTTTGATTTCGAATGAGTGAATAGGGAGCTTTCTGATGGGGTAAAATTTTCTTACGTATTGGAGTTTTCGGGTAGGCGTGGTAACTACCACCCTCTGAGAGCGCCGTGCGTAACAAAGGAGTTTTAGGGTAGTAAACGTCTATTCATTTACAAGGTTTTTTTTTTATTTAGAATGACTGAATGGGGATCTTTCCGATGTCTTAACATTTTCTTACGTGTTCGGGGTTTTGGGGTGAGGTGGGGTTGTGGAATTTGGGCCGTGTGTGCAGTTTGAGCCGTGTGTGATGAGTCCAGTGGCGAGATTCGAGAATCGGGATTCGAGATTCGGGAGCGAGCGTCGAGAGTCGAGATTCGAGAGTCGAGTACCGAGATTCGAGAGTCGAGTACCGAGATTCGAGAGTCGAGTACCGAGATTCGAGAGTCGATAATCGAGAGTCAAGATTCTAGGGTAGGGTTTCGCGAGTCGAGAGTCGAATGAGTGTATAGAATTTATGACTGAATCTTAAAAGTTTGGGGATGAGTTGCAGTTAAACAATTGTGATTATAGTTATGGATGCCCAAGCTTTTAACATTTAATCTGAGTTCTAGTAATTGTTATTTTGCAATTAAACCTTTCTTGTGTAGGTATATCACTGAGAAAAAAAAAATTTTACTTCTTAATACATTTTATTTATGAAACTTATTTTTTTTTTCTATAGTTTTTTACTATATTTTATTACTGAATAACTCGAAAACAAACTCTTTTTTACTAACTACCGACACTACTCACTATCAACATTACTTTTTGCTCAAAACGAACTCAATCAATCAACTTATCGTCTTTACGTACAAATCCAATAAACTGTGTAAATCATCAATTTCAATTCTTGTGCACTGGAGTATTGTGACACTCGATCTACTTTCACTTGTTCTTCATGCGATAGAGTAGTTAATGCAGGTCAGTATCCACCTATTACTGCAAGCCATGTTTTTAAAAAAAAAAATCTTCATAGAACCTGTGAATGTAACATAATAATTAATGTAAGTCAATAGAGAGTGGGTATATACAATAATGTTGATTTATTTAAAGGAATTGGTAAATTGGGAATGTAACATTAATAACGATTCAGGTGGGCATTTAAAAAATCTATGATTATTATTATTCCTATTTTATAGTTATAACCATAGTGCCGTGACCCAATTTCAAATTTTATGGATTTGGAACATCCCGAGTCGGTGTAGCAGTACGGCAATGGGTATTAAGTAAATGGTTTGATTATTCTGAATTATGTGTATCTGGCGATCTTGAAAGAGATTTTGAACTCAAAAAATCGACTAACGTGTTGCTAAATTATATAATAACTCATTTCTATTTAGCTCAAGATTTTTGTTTGTTATCAAATATGTGTTTAGTTTCTATTGAAACTATGATATCGTATTGAAGCATACAAACTGACGGAAGCTCGAATACAACTCAATTAAAATCAACTCAAAGTCGTAAAAGAGATAGCAATAACAATTATGAGTAAAATCCCTTAAACAAATAAGAGGAGAAAACAAGTTTTAACCAACTATTTAGCAATAATGAATTTATGTAAGAATTTTAGGGACATATATTTAGCATTTTCATGGATTCATGTTCTTAAACTTTATAAACATGGCATGATTCTCCAACTGCAGAAAATGGAAATTCTTCACACGGAAGTGGTACGTTTTTTCCACAATATAAGGACAACATATGCACGCATACAGAGTAACATCGCATCATGCCAGTTGGTACGACTTACATAACACCGTTGATGAAACATCAATTAACTAAACACAAACCATTTCAGTCATTCCCATCTTCTGATGTGGTTGATGACAATCCCTCACTTTGGTATTGATTGAGCGTACGGAGGAATCAGTGCCAAACCTGAGCACTCTTAGGACTGTCAAACCATAATGTATTTATAAGTTAGTGCTCGATTATGAGTTTTTTTTTAGCTAAGTACTTCACTTTGGCAGAAAGAAATGCGCTGAAGAGCGAACTGAAGTGTAATTTACTTCCAGGATGAAATCCCTGAAAGGCAAAAGCTGACTCAACATGATGAAGTGGCTCAAAATTTTTTTGAATGCCTCGCTTCACTATTTATCTTATGAAATGAGGTAGCATTGCTGGGGGTTAGCTTGAGATTGCGTTCCTTTTTCAAGGTGAGGACTTTCTGGAGAATGCATGCATTTCTTGCTATTATTCATGAGAGTTACTATGAAAGTATAAGCATGTAGTTGGCTACAATGCCTTAAAAGATTTGAGGTCCATTCAGGCTATTATCCTGGTTTTAAATATAGTACGAAGGGCACATATGCAGGAAATAAAGTTGTTTTCCCCCCTTGTCAATAACTCCCTTCGAACAAATGAAAGCTACGGTCTAAGAACTCAGGCTGATGTTCATCAGCAGAGCACTATTATATTAGAATCTAGAAAGTTTTCCCATGAAATGAATTCGCTATGAATTTATTTCATGGAAAAACTCTCTATGAAATGTTAGTCGTAAATACGTAGTATTTAGCCTCGTGTATAATTCATACTTAAAAATTCTTTTAAGTGCATAAATGAGGTCAGCTTGGCTGTGCACTGTAGCGTATATGGCAGGCTGGAACCAAGTCGTACTGATGAGTAATATGGATCCTGCTATTACGAAACTCCCGCTTTTGCATAAAAATTTCTTTTCTAAAAGATTTTTCGATTGCAAGAGTTTTCTTCCACTCATATTAGAATCTGATTGAGTCAAACAGATAGAATTAAAAGGTAATAATTTTTGTCATCATGGAATATTACAATGGTCGATAATATAAAGAAAAATTAAAGAAAGAAAAAACAAATTGCAGTTGAATTCTGTAGACATTCCTAAAGGCTATGCGAATTAGACTGCTGGAAAGCCATTGAATTGTGACAGGTTTTACTGCACACAAGTCCAACTGATTTACAAAATTTATTATATGATGAAAGAAGCATATATTTTCTTAAATTTAGTATTGCAATTCGTATTCTCTTAAGTAAGGAAGATGTTTTTACTAACAATTCTTATGCTCAGGGACTTGTTATTAGTTTCGTGAGAGACGTTTCCCGATTATATAATGAGGAATTCATGATTTTCAATTTCCACTGCTTGAAACATTTAGCGGGAAATCCTCACATTATTGGGCAGCCTTGAAAATTATTTAGAAGAAGATATAAGGAAATGAAATTTTATTTGCAATGAAACTTACAACCTATTATTTCAAAGAAGCATCATTAATATAAGTTCGAAAACAAAAATATATCTGATATTTGAAAAATTTAATTGAACATCTTTTGAACCTGCGCAATTAGAACATTTCATGCTATTCACTGAGGTTCCAAATAATTATTATCTTTCAAATGAAACTAACATCTCCAAAGTGAAAACTATGTATACAGGAATAATTAGAAAAACAGATTTTCACAACTTGTTCTCTAAAAGCCTAATGAAACAACAATTTTAATTTGAAAGTAAACTCGCAGAAAAAACATTCATACTCTGGCCGAAATTGAAAGAAAATTGTGGTAGGTATCTCAAAATGCTGCGGACAATATTTCATATGTAACTCCAATAATTCACTATACAAAGTTTTTAATATAACCTAGATGAGGTGATAGGGATAATAATATGCCTAAAAATAGTAATAATCAAATAAAATATAAATCCAAGGACTTTCAGCTTAAAAAGATATATAACTACGCCTCAGAATGTGCCACTGCACGGTGTAGCATTCGTTATTGTTAAAAATTTATCACAAGAAATCATACATTTGCACAAAGGGGATCTCCGTCAGTTTTTTGGAAATAACACTGCCCCTGCAAGTCCCCTAGTTTCAATCAATAATATGGAATATTTGCAAGGTCTTCAGAGAGGAAATCAAGCAAATGTTTACTGACCTAACATATAGTATAGTCTAGCTACGAAAGGAGGTAAATTTCTATAAAGGTCCTATGTTGCCTGTCAGTTAGATGACGGCATAGTACTTCCTTTTCCAAATAAGCAAGATTTTTTTTTTTGTAAAAATGTTGAAAGAAAATGGTCAAAATTTCGAAGAAAAAGTGCAAACTTTTCATTTACTTTCCAAGTACACCACATTCAAAATAAAAAAAAAAAATTGCAACAAAAAGGATCTTCTGGTATAAAAACATTTTTACGGATACCCCTAACCTTCTCTCTGTTTACAGGGGTGCAAATCCACCCCAGCCTGTTAAAAACGTAAATAAAAAATTAATTGATCAAGACTTAACAAAATCCATCCAGGAATGCTATCTGTGATATGCTTCACACACTGGAAGAAAAAAACGGATTGAAATTGGTAAATATGGATGAAGTAGCGAAACTACAAAGGCACCTGAGAGTTTAACTGTGTGTAGGGGCGTATATGCACCCCGAAGTTTTGTTATAAAATTTTCATTAAAATCCGGATGTTGTAAGCAGCTGGCTGCGTTAGTATTTTTCTACTGTTTGACTTGTTTCACATTTATTGTGTCTAAATGTCTATTTATTTCTTGGTTACGATATTCATTTTGAAACGATTTATGATTCATTCCTTTTCTCAATATGATTGATCTGGCGGGAGTTGCTACTTTGATCTTACATAGGCTATCAAGGCCACAGTTATATATACAAAAGCAATCTTCAGAACGGAAAGATATCCTAAAAAAATTATCCAGGCAATTGGTTGATAATGCTGTGAAAAGTCGGCTGCCATGTCCAAAATAGTTAAAAACCACCGTAAAGATTGCCATGCAACAAGTCGGCTACAACGTGCCTGATGTTCTCAACGCAGGTGCTACATATGTCCCCGCTCTAACACCATCATGACCAGCTTGATCTGCCACATTTGCGAAAAACCAACCTGTAAAAAGCACAGTAAAAATGCTTTTAATGAATGCATCAAGATTGAAATTGATGATGAGGTAAGAGAAATATGTAGATTCGGAAGATGTATCCTAAAATTTTTGTTTTTTTTCTTTTTTTTTAACTTTGATATTTTTTAATTTTAATTAATTTTGTTTTTTAAATTAGTACTGTATCAATAAAATTTTATTATTATTTATGGCGCCAATAATTTTCACATAGATTTTACAATATAAATGTATGGGGTGCGATTGCACCCCTGTACACGGTTAATGTTAAAATATATGTGCACAGATAGAAGGTTAAAAAGATCTTCACAACGACATTGCCCATGAGATCTCTTGGCTTAGCACAAGGGTCAAAAGGTCAGCGCGAGAGCTCAGAATAGTTACGACTATAAAAAGTAACACAATTTACTGATAAATTGCATTTATTTATATATATTAATTTTATGCAGATATATTTAACGAAAAGTATCCCGGCCTACCCGAAGAATTCCACGATACATTGGCAATGCGTCATTTTCATTACGTGAGGGAGAGGACAAACAAAACACCTTGTTACATAAATTGTAAGCTCTTTTCCTTTTTTAAATGTTTTCTGAAGTAGCTTTATTGTATTTATGTTTAAAATATTCTTTTAATTCTTATAAATTTTTATAAATAACATTTTCGGTCAGTAATAATATTTTCAATATGTTACAGAAGATTCCTTCCAAACTTTATAAATTTGTTAGACAATATTTATTTTGCAAACTCACAGAAAAATATTAAATTTATCGGATTTGAAAAGAATGTTCCACACCTAGTCAGTCACATTGAAGAAAAACCTCAAAGCATTAACAGAAAACACAAATTAGTAAAATATAAACAAACAAAAAAGCATATTCTCACATCATTTATGATCTAAAAATATACTTCAAACTAATTACACAATCACTGTACGTGATAGGCCATCAACATAAAAAATGTGAAAGCAAAAATAAAAGCAACATTAAATAACAAAATTAAAACCAATCATTTAATAAAGGCACTTACCATGTAAATATGTTATCGCCATTACAAGTGTCATCGGTCATCATGACGTGCCTTCGGTCTTTACGCATTGACGCCAAGCACCGCCAGTGCTCATACACGCAACCATTTTCAAGCATTTTCTGAGGCCCCATCTAACCTGTAAATAAATAGACTAAATAGACCGCTGGGAACACGAGGAAATCATGAAGTCTTGAGATAAAACCTAGGATAACTCTGAGCCTAGTAAATTGTATTAAGGGCGCTGACTTTAATACTTAAAACTCAAAAATACTAGAAGCATTGTGCCTAGTCTACTTTCGTATATTGCAAATATATGTATATCAAAACCAGAAGCATTGAATCTGCTATATACTGATAGCATTGACTTCAGTATATTATTCGACACTACTAAAAATCTTGATTTTAGCATATTTCACGTGTTAAGAATTTGCTCTTAACACCTAACCTAAAAATATCTTGACACATTGACTCTAGTATACCCAATGTATAAGGAATATTTATCATAATATGTCATCCAAAAATCACTAGAAATACTGATTCTAGGATTACCAAAAATGAAATTCGTATATTTGTCAGCAAATGTACAATTGTGCACACAGAGGCCACTACTCGCATTAACTTGCTGCCTGTGCACACAATTCTGCACAAGCGATTGTCTTTGCTCCTGAAAATAATAGTAATACGAAGGACAGTCATGTAATGATTGTTTAATCACATCTAACATACCTGCACGATGCAAAGAGTCCAAGAAAACTCCCCTTTCTTGAGTGGTCAAAGTGAGTCGAGGATGTTTCCCGTAATTTTGGAAGGTTGATTTAAATTCCACCTTCGTTTTCATAAGTATGTATCCTAATCTCCGTTGGATTTTGCACATATGTAATTAGAATTAAGTAGTATTAAGTTGAATTTCAAATTATTAAACTCATATTTACTTACCACTGTTAAGATGATGTAGGCAGGTACTGTACTGAGCATCGTCTAGGTCAAGACCACTAGAAAGTAAAACTGTGGCATTTATCTTTTTATACCTTAGATAAAATTTATAGCGTACACGAAGTTTGTCATTACGTTTGCAACACCTAGAAATAATGCTAGTAGTGCAAAATAAATTGGACACCCACGCATAATATTAAAAGGTTTTTTGATTTTTGCATGTCCGTCTGTCCGTCTGTCCGTCAATCCGTCCATCCATCCATCCGTGCGCACGATAACTTGAGAATGTGTGTTCTTAGATAGCTGAAATGTTATACGCAGCCTTAAAGAAAAATGGAAAATTAAGTTCGAAAATGAGACAAATCGGGCGACTTCCTCGTGGGGTGGGTTGCCATTCAAAAATTTCGTTTTCAACTATATATTGGGACACTGCCTGAGAACGCTTTGACAAAGATAGCTGAAATTTGGTACGTGGCGTTTTTATAGTGACAGTAAATAATATTTCAAAATATAACAAATCGGGCAACCTTTTCTTGGTATTGCCATATAAAAATTTAGATTTTTTAATGATATTGGGAAAACGAACAGTTCTAGACGTTATTATTGTACTAA
Source organism: Dioctria linearis (assembly GCA_963930735.1). NCBI lineage: Eukaryota > Metazoa > Arthropoda > Insecta > Diptera > Asilidae > Dioctria > Dioctria linearis. The sequence continues at coordinate 154,506,664 of OZ005744.1, read as the reverse complement.
AAACTGCTTTAGAATATGAAATCCTATAAAATTGGTTATAATCATTTATGCTTTCCAACGAACCGTTCTAGAAATAAATGCGAAAAGCCACTTCAAAAGTCAAAATTACTCATATGGTTGATGATGTGAAATTTCATACGGGCATTCATTTAGGATATCCTAAGAATGGCTCATTGACCTACTCTAGCATTTTATACCCTAGATGAAATCTATAGGGTATACTAAGTTTGTCATTCCGTTTGTAACACATCGAAATAATGATGGTAGAGCAAAATGGATTGGACACCCACGCATAATATTAAAAGTTATTTTGATTTTTGCATCTCCGTCCGTCCGTCCGTCCGTGCGCACGATAACTCGAGAACCCGTATACATAGAATGCTGAAATTTTGTACACGCACTTTAAAATAGAAAAGTAAAATTAAGTTCGAAAATGAGACAAATCGGGCAACTCCATCGTGGGGTTGCCATACAAACATTTCGTTTTCCGCTCTATATTTGGACACTGCCTGAGAACACGTTGACGTAGAGAGCTGAAATTTGGTACATGGTGTTTTCGTTATACTGGCAAATAAAATTTCAAAAATAATGTAATTCGGGCAATTCCTTCTTGGTGTTGCCACATACAAATTTAGGTTTTTTACGTATTCTTTGAAAACGTTCAGTCCAAGACATTTTTATTGCACTGAAAACTTCTTCAGAATACAAAATCCTATAAAATTGGTTATAATAATTTTTTCTGTCCGACAAACCGTTCTAAAAATATATGCGAAAAACCACTTCAAAAATTAATCTTGCACAGAGGGGTGACAATACGAAATTTCATAAGGGTATTAATCTAGGGTATCATAAGAATTGATCCTAGACCAATTCTAGCTTTTTTACTTGTTTACTTGTTTATTTGTAGAATCGTAAATAACTTGACTTACTCCTTTCAGTCTCCCTTGTTAATTCGTCCAAAGAAACTCAATATCACTATCAGCATGTATGAGCATAACATTATCACCAATACCAAAGTGACAATATTTTATCCTAAACGTCAATTCCCCGGCCATAATTGGTCCGAACGCAGCCCAACGTATAGCATGAAGTACATGTGACCCCAAAATATTGGAAAATGACTCAAAATGACCGTTCAAAACTGAAAAGTCCCAATGGGGCTCCCACAATTTACGGAAATTATTTTTCGAGCTAAGCCAGTTATTTAGGCCATTTGCGGGATCAACTTTAATGCAATAAAATGCAAGAAGCTACTAGAAAGAGGGACCGGAAGTAGCAAAGAGGTGTGCACATCTTGCAAAAAGCTTTGGTAGGTGAAGCGGGTCAGTCGACTAATAAAGCACGTGTCGGTGTCAAAGAAAATACTAGTTAGGAGGTTGGAAGTTAGAAATAAAAAGAGAAAAAAGGAGACGAAAGGAAAAGGAAATCTGAATAAAAGTGTGAAAAGAGATGAAAAGCTAAAAAAAGGGCAGGTGAGGATAGTTGGAGAAACGTGTTCAAGGAATATTGAACTGGGCTGAAACCGTATATGCATATATACATACATTTGAAAATAAAAAAAAACAAAAGAAGTATATACGGGTATCCTGTAAATCGGCTTCAAGCCGGAATTGTGTGATATACCAAATCATAACAGTTACCAGAAAAATCTAAAAAAATTTAAGTCATGTATTTTTCTAATTTGAGACATTTCTTTTGTTTTCGAGAAAATGTACACCTCTGATGTTTTTTTAGCTCCTGTTGCTACAAATCTTTACTTTTTTTTTCAATTTTGTTTTTCATGTGTAATCCCGAATAGTGCTTATGTAACCGTTCCCTTAAATTCTAAGCCAACTGTTCCAACTTGGAAGAAAATGTCACATTTTGCGGAACCAAGAATAGAAAATTAATATTTCACTGAACTTTAACTGACTGTAATGAAAAAAAAATGTACTACGCCAGTTTGGCAAGTAACTTTAAAAGTTGACGCATTTGATAACGATTCTAAAATGGTATAACACATTGCTACATTATTTCTTAGATTAGGGAAACAAATTTTTTTTTCAAGAAACCCAGTTTCGAAAAATTTCTTTTTACTTACTAAAAAGAGTTCTAGTATGTTTATTACTTATTCTTACTTTTATTAATACTTACATATTTCGTTACCTTAATATCTTTTAGTTAGTTTTTATTTTGAACCAGGAACCGCACCAAATTAGAAGTACGTATATAAGATATTGTAATCTTTGTACATTGGCCGTTAATAAATTTATTATTATTATTATACCCAAAGCTTGCCGTAAGACTGTAATTTTAAGATTCTAGTTTAAGTGATACGGCGAGTCATTACATGAAGTGTGAGTGAGACGGATAGATAGATTTTTTTTTATATTTTTCTGGTAACTGTTATGATTTGGTCTATCACCCGATTCCGGCTTGACGTCGACTTACGGGACACCTCCTATATCTCGTTTCATTAATTTATTTTATTTCTGTAAGATTTCGTTCAATACTGAGTTCAGAGTAGCTTGATTAAGTTATATAGAGTACTAAATAAGATTTACATCTTGTGTACTTAATTGATTAATAAATGAATTGAATTGAATTGAATATGCCTCTTTTATTTTTTTCAAAAATTCAATTTACAATTGCCTCGATTACGAATTAGGATTTTTTTATTGATGCGATTACGAGTTACAAAGCTTTTTGTATGTAAAAGAGTTTTTTTGTTCCTTTTTTATGTTATTCTCGAGTTCGTGGAATTTAATAACCTCGTGGCACCAAAGTTTGTTTAACTTCCACCCCTTCTCCTTCACTAGCCGGGGTAGCGATTGCGCGCAGCAAGAGTGGGTAACCCAATAGATGGGAAAAATCATTTAAATAATCAAACCCTTGTTTTTTAATAAATCGCTGGTGAAGTTGAGTTGGGCACAGCCCGCCCTTATGCTATTCCTGCACCCGCAATATACCTTTAACTTCAAGACTTAAATTTTTCACTGCAACTGTGTAAGAAAAATTCCAATATTTCCGAAACCATGGATTAGCCTCAGCAGATATTATCCTTACACTACGGGATAAAAGGTCACCTATCAACTATAGAAATTTAAATAGCAATATTATCCATTTTATGTAAGTGCTTCTGCAAATATACCCTGACGCAGCTACACACGTACACAGATGGCATATCCAAGGATTTTTATGGGATACAACAGCTTTCAGGTCGCCCGCCCACCCATCCAAGCCCAGCTCCTCCGCACATCTTATAATTTCCTCCGGTTTTGCTTACGATAAGAAATATCTGGAGTTTATTGGACTTTTGCCACCATCATTTTCGTTCTTCAATAGGCGTCGGCTTGGAGTTCTTGCAATAGAACTTGCCAATACCACGCTACCCCCTCATAATCTGGTATGTGATGCGGATGTCGCATAGATATGTGAACATGTAATGTTTGTAAGTATTCGAGCACCACGGCTTTGACTTCAAGTACCCTGTTCAACTCTAGAGACATTTGGGTAATACCACTTTTATTGAAATTGGGTATTTGGGCGCCATTAATTTTTCATCTAATGGCTTTCATGAGGATCAATACGTTGCAGAGATGAGTGTCGAACTCGAATGGAATAAGTATGTAGGTATGTGGGAGGGCATATCTTCCAAGTTTTAAAGTATTGCACCATTTTGAGAGGCGAGCTCTTACATACTATTTAGTTAATATTTACAGAAATAATTTAATACCTCTGAGTATTGCTGTGAAGGGAAATAATTTTGGATTGGGCCTGTAATGGAAATGGTCGCTTTTCGTTCAGCATTACCAAATGTATTCCACGGGCTATTAAAACTATTTTCTATGGAAATTTATTACATAATGGCTATGGTAGCTATAATTAAGCGGAAAATTTCTTCGGTAGCTCCTAAACTGTGGGAGGAAGAGAAGTTAAAATATCGGTTTATTATAAATTTAATGTGAGTCTATTTTCCTTGTTAGCAGGGTGTAGTCAGTTCAAAAATCTGTTGCCCATATGCAATATGGGATATGTGACAAATAACTAATTTTCCACAAAATGCAAAAGCCTTTCTCTTTTCTCGTTCTAAAACTGCTCAAACAATTTGTTTTATTTATGATTATTGATAAACAACATATTAAGCTAGTAAAAAATCATAAATGATTAGATAATACTTTTTTGTAAAAGAGAGAAATAAATTTGGACATATAACCTCATCCAACTATATAATGGAAATACCTACTCCTTATTGCAAATGTAAGTTACGGACTTCTCCTCTTTAATACCTGTAAAAGGGAATTTATACAAAGAATATAAGACTGATCCAAACAAGAATGCGACTATCCAGTATTTTTCTATTATTTTAATAATCGTCTGGGATGTCATCATTTGGGCCTTCAATAACAGACTCAATATTTGCCCGATTGAGACAAGTCGCCTAATTCTCACCAAAGTGGAGACAACTCGACAACATCTTTCTTTTTTGCTTCTTTAATTGATATACTGGATTAAAGAAATTGCATCAGACTTGCCTCGTTTTAAGAAGGACTATCCATTGTGCCGATTTCATTTGCATAATGTATCTCACCTTGTACAAGAAACTCGGTTTAGAGTTCCCGCACTTTTCTTAAAAAAAGTAAAATTAAGTTCGAAAATCGACAAATCGGGCAACTTTTTGGTGGCGTTGCCATACAAAAATATCGTTTTCTACTATGCAGGGCGTTTCATAATTTGTGCACCTAGCTCAAGGGTTTGATACCTGGGGTGGAGACAAGCAAAAAATTATATGAAGAAGCGTGGTTAGACGCGTCGTTTCGTCGGACAGGGGGGTTTTAAGATTTTTGTTACTTCTTCCACTTTATACCCTGTAACTTTCCTGAATTACACCCTATCAAGGTGGGATTCATATCAAATGATAACAAACCGTCTTAGCTTTACATTTATTACAAGATTTAGACAGCCCGAAAAGTTATCTTTAATTTGACTATGCACATGTACATGCCTAAATGAACCCGTTTTTGATATATTACCGTTTCTATGATTCATGAAATATTTTGCTAATTTTAGAATTGCATAGTAGTAGGCGTGATTATCATTGTCAGTAGTAAAACTAATGAAATTATGAATCATAGAAACGGGAATATCTCAAAAACGGTTGCATTCAGGTACGTAGTTAGGTAGTAAAATTAAAGGCAACTATCCCGGTCTGTATAGTTATCTTGCATTTTGGCGGGAGAATCGTTAAATTTTGAAAAAAAATAGGAGCTTTTTCAACTTTTTTAATTTGACGACCTACAATTTTCAACGCAAGGTGACAGGAACGCTGATTGGGCACTCACTAGAAAGCTGAGACGGTTTGTTATTATTCGAGATGAATGCCACCTTCATAGGGTGTAAAGTGGAAGAAGTAATAAAACGACCCCCTTCACCCAGGGGCGGTTTTGCATATAGACAGATTAGATCCGGGCATAGGGCGGCAAATTTAGGGGATGGCAAAATTTGGTGTACTTCTGGTGTTTGCGGCGAGTGAAAAATTATTTACGCTCAAAAATTAACGAGGACAGGTTGGTCGCTCTGCGTATCCTTTGCATTGACTCACAATTGCTACAGTCTTTATATTGTGATGATTTCATAAACAAATTCGTTGCTAGGAAGGCCAGGTAAAAGACAATTTGTGAATAACAATTCATTGTGATCCCTAATCTACAATGCATGGTAAAACCACGTCATCAAAACTACATGGATTTTTGTGTTTGCTTCCCACTCATGCATTTGTAAACTCATGATTGCAAAAATGTCTCCTCTCTTTCATTCATTTGACGACATGAGCACGAGCTTATGTGGAGTAGTTAATCAGTAAAAACGATGTAGTAATAGCTCAGGTATATTCAGCATAATTTAGAACCATGTAGGGGAATTTAGAACAAAACAGCTGTAAGCTGGAACTTGTACTTTCAGTATTGAAAGCATTATTTTATATTATTGAGCTCGTCCCAAGCAATTTCTTAGTTTACTAAGTTTTCTATATTATAGTATAAAAATGGAGACCAAATACTTTTGATGTAATTCTGCAATGAAATCGAGGAAGTAATTACATTTATGATAATTGACAAATACTTACATATTTCATGTATTTATTATTAGACATTACTGATAAATAAAAAGGGTTAGCATCAGTAGACACTGATTGAGATAATTTTATCATTTACAGACTTTCGTTGTTTTATACTTTAATTTAATTCTTTAAGACATAGATCATTCAATTTTTGGTGTTTTACAGGGAGTAGGGGGCAGCAGTCTTTAATAGGCCTAGGGTAGCCAAGTTATCAAATCCGCCCCTGCATTCACCTTATAATTTTTTACTCATCTCCACCTCAGCTGCCAAACCCTTGAGCCAAACCCAATTAAGCCTTTTTGAAATTATTGAGGTTATCTTCATTGACAGTACCTACTAATCTATTTTTTCTTTTAAATGAAATATTAATTCTCGGTCAAAACTGCCACCTTTACTCACACGAAGTAGATCAAGAAAAATTAGTTGTAGATTAAGAAAACTTTTTAAGCTTCACATATTATCCCAACATAAATTATTAAATATATCCACATATATGTAAGTGAAATTATTTTATAATCTTTATTAGTAATTAGATTTAAATTTGTAACCACATCCTTATATATTAACACATACTAGATAATTACATTACTAACTTCAAAGAGTTCGAGAATAAAAAGTGGACCAATTCTCTCAATTAGGCGCATATTATGATGATTCTGATGGGTTGTGGAGCACAGAGGAGCAAGGGCTCAACACATCTACACCTTCGGGAGATACTTTGAATATTCATTTAATCTGCATATCCTCGGAGCAAGAGCAATTGAATCTTCCTTCAACTTCAAGAACAAATCCATGCAATAATCAAACAATAACATATACTTACTATACTTCAATCACCAAGGCAATATCATCCGGAGCTACTATGTACAATTATTATTATAATGGGGCGTAAAAATATTATTTAACAAATGTTTAGGTATACAGTTGTCAGCAGTTAGATATATCTTTATAATATTACTGCAATTTCAGAGGAGTAAATCGAAGTGGAAACCTTGAAACACATGACATCCTGCCATTGCGTCCTAATAAGATTCGAACACAATGTGATGAACTCGAAAAAGTCGGAAAAGACTACTGTGTCTTCCGATTTATCGGAAAATACTTTTCTAATTGATAAAATGTATATACAAAAAGCGACTTAAAAAATATTAATTTAGCAGACCTACCAAAAACTAGCAGCCAAGGCAGATCACATCTGGATAAATATAAAAATAACCGTCAATTAAATTATGGCTGGAGAACTATTATGGTCGATATTATTATTAACAATTTGATTAAATAATACATAAAAATGACTTTATAATAATATAAGAATAACGGTATAACCTACGATTTCACCTAGAGTATAAAAAGCAAACGATATGTAGCACTACAACCTGGGAGATGCAAACGCTGCAAACAGATTCTATTACAACATCCAAAAATAAAAGGGACAATGAGGTCGTCTGGAAGGGTAATGTTCGGATATGTATGCAAGGGTCCAGAAATTCATTGATAATTTGATAGGCTTGGCAGGCTGTTCGCATGGCAGTAGATTATTCAAGGCTTCTAAAATATGTGTCATAAGCTGTCATAAGCTGTCATAAGCTTTCATAATTATGCAAAAATAACTTTATGGTCCACTAACTAGGTTTCATCAACTATTTTTTATTTTAATGTATTTATAATTAAAGTTTTCTGCTCATTCGGCCTACCCGTTGTCGAATCACATCCTTATTCCCTTTATGAATAATGGCCATATCACTGTGGTAGAGAGGAGCTAGAAAATGCTGCAAAATGGCTATATTTGGCCATACCGCTGGAATTTTGAAGCAAATGTTCCGACAATTACATAATTGCAAGGTAAAGTGGGCAGAACACCTTTGTCGTTTTATCAAAGCTTGCTGCGTTGTTCGTAATATGGCAGATCAATCGGATTTGGAGTTTTTAAGAGTCTTGGCTAACGACCAATGAAATGAAGATGATGATCCCATTGGCAACAACGATTACGTGTTCAATGAGGGAATCTCAATTTGTGCTAGCAGTATGCGAAATGCCATAAGCCATCAATTATATACCACGCACTGGCTATGAATTTCTCAAGGTTTCTATATATCTCATTAGTCCTTAAAATTAATATACACTTATGTATATTGTAGTCCAATTTAATGCCATCATCTGTCCAAGTGATTCGTCGAATGTCAAGTCAAGTCAAGTCAAGAGTGTTTTGCGTCTTTTTCTTTTATGCTTGGTGTGGTTTTCCTCAATGATCTCTTTCTTGTTTTTATTTCATGATTGGGGCTCATCTTTAGCTCTCAGTGCGGTTTGATGCCGTCTCTTGTCCTCTTGTTGACAATTGTCGTTCATAGCTTTTCAACTTTCTGTTTCACTGTCGCCTTTTAGTTTACTGCTGATGCGCCGTATCAGTCATACTGAATGCCGTTCTCCTTTTGGAGTTAATCTTCATAAAAAAACTCAGGGAGATATTAACAAGTCTTGAAGTCAAATTTGTGTGTAGGCTGTCTACAATTCCGCCCCTATCGTATTGCTTTTATATGAATTTTGCTATATACAACAGGAGGCAGAATCGGCTCGTGCTGTATGCAAACTGTACAGTTGAAAATCGCTTGAAAATCGTTGAAACAAACTTTTAAAATAAATAACTTTTATAAATAAATCGGACTAAAATGTAAGAAATAATTTTTCTTTTCTCAGTCATATACACACAGAAAACCGCCTAACACATCAATTGGTGCAGGTACACTCAGGAATTGACGGGAATCAAAACGCCGACGTACTGGCCAAAAAAGGAACATCCATGCCCCTTATAGGACCGGAACAATTTTGCGGTATTTCTTACAACACTATAAAACTTACTATCCAAAACTTGTTCCAAAACCGAATGGACAAAAGATGAAATTCATTGATAGACTTCAGTCAAGCAAAAAGATCCCTTAAAGGACTTTCACCAATAAAGTGCCTGGATCTTTTGAGACTGTCGATAGAAAACAACTCAAGGCATTACAGAAGTCCTAACCGGACACTTCAAACTAAACAAATACATGCATCAGATAGGTATATCACCGACTGATGTATTTGAACTATGTCTTAAACTGGATGAAAGATACGAATTGCACGCTGTATATTTCAGGCTTTTTGCTCATACTTCCTAAAGCCTGCCGGCTTCGAAGAAATTTCACCCACAAAAATACTGCTCTTCCTGGGATTGTTGGATGAACTATAAAGAAAGAAGTGCACAATAAGCCAATAAATGGCGAAAAAAGGACACACTCTCCGCTTAATTCGTTAGATTAGATTAGATTAGAATTGTGAAGGGGTTTGCAGACGATAGCGTCGCAATCACTGCGACCTCAAAGAATTGTTGTAAACCCCGTTGAATTTACTCCCTTTCTAGATTGACAGTGGGATTGAGATTACACACGTAGTTTGTGGTCCGAGGTTTGGTCGGCGTCCTGACAGAAGCGGCAGGATGAAGTCTCAGCCAAGCACAGCTGGCTTACACCTCAAGTAGCAATGGACTGAGAAGGGCTCAAGTAATCATTTTGAGCTCTGTTCTTCTAACGAGAATGTTCAGTCACCAAACGTTTAACAAACAAATTTCATTACAGGAAAAATTGATTGGAATTGAAATTATTAAATAAGAAGACATGCGGAGTTTCATATACAACAAACTTCAATTTAACTACTTAAATAAGTTCCTTTTACGATACTTAATTACTACAAGAAAATAACAATTAATTAAATTTAATTCACACTATTATAATGCACATTTAAATTTCACTTCACCCTTTAATTAGGCTAGCAGAACTATTCATCGAACGTATTTGCCATTCTGCAAGATTTAAATTCTGAAAATAAATTTAAATTTACAAAATTACCCTTTGTAGTTAACTGAAGATAAATTAAAATTCTAATTAAAGCAGAAATAAAAAATAAAAAAATAAAATTAAGTAATAAGTGATGGAGATGCCAAAATGAGTTGGAGCCATAAAAATCCGAAAAGCACTTTGAAAAAGAGGCAGTACGCTTTATTACAGTACTAGACTTTTTCGGCGTGGATTTTCATGGGAATCAGTATTTTCATCTCTTTCATCCTTTAATTGTCCCTTTTCCACTAATTAAGGAAACATAAAATAATTAATTTATTGAATAATTAAAAAATATTAGTTTTTGAGCAAAATTGGCTTCAGTTTTGAATTCCGTGTATTCTGTTTCCACGGACTGTGCCTGACTAGAACTGTCAATAAAGTTCAAGACGTCAGCTCGCTCTAAAGTTTCGCGGCCGGGAATTTTGTATTTTTTAATTTGTGTAATTTCAGATTGTGATTTATTTAACAAATTGGCTTAACTGGTACGTTATTGTTTATATTTTGGTATTTGATTAATAATTTCAAAGACAACCTTGACAAATTTGAAAATAAATTTCATATGTTTTGTTGAGGTTATCTTTGTTTATATTTTTTTTTATTCCTTACTAGATAAATTCATTTATTAGATGTGTATTTTGTGCTAATTCAAATTTAAATTATGTTTATTTCTCAGATTCCGTCCACCTTAATAAGCTGAAAGGAATAATTTTATTTTATTAGCAAGTTGCGAAGTATTGATTCTAAGGATGGGAAGTTCATGGGACGGACGGAATCTAAGTAATCTAGGGAAGAATTTCATACACATTTTGTAAATTCTTTTTAAAGTTCTTTCTTTTTATCGATTTAAGTTAGGATGATTTAAAATCCAGCTTTAACGTTGCTGGAGTTTGCTTGACCCAGCTTCTGCGTATGTTTTCGGAGAACAAGAAGGAGTTCTTTTGTTTTTCCTACAGAGGTGTCGATAAACTGTTTTGCCTGACGAAGTCCTAGTAGACGTTTCCCAACACAGGTTTTTTTGTTTATTCTCCCAGTTGTTTTGTGCAACTCGGAGGTAACTCTTTGAAGTGCCACAAAATGGTTCTCATCCAACAAACTGAGTTTCGACCTTTCATTGCCTTTGTGGTCCTCATGTCCAGATACCCATATAAGGATAACGTTGTTTCTCCTTGATAAGTTTTTGATGGTTTGTAGACTTGACAGTGTAGGACTTTAAGGCCTTGCGGGCACCTTGACTGCCCGAGAGTATATTAATGGTTGAACCATTTCCTCTTGTAATGCATGTATTGGCGCATTCTTTTATGGCCAATGTCTCACCTTGAAATATGGTTGGGGTAGAGCCCAGAGCTTTGGTATATGGCATTTGGGGCCGTTTATGCCCAGTCCGAATCCCAGAACCATGCGGAACGGTTTTACAAAATCCTCCCTTGGTGTGATTATATCAGATATTGTCGTCAGTTGCTCGAAGCAGATCTGTTTTAAGATACTTAAATGACCAACCAGATCCCCTGGCTTTTACTGTTTCTCCTTTTGCAATCTAATAGCACCGAAATCGCTTCCCTTTTCACCTACAAATGTAGGGGTGGAAGGCTTAGGAAGGCTTCCATGGCTGCTTTAGTTCAGGTTCTCACCAGTTATTCTTACGCAGGCAAGCCGCTGGATTTTACGAAGCAGATCCTCAGCAGTCTTTTGAGTAGTTTTTGGCCACCATGCGAGGTCGCATAGGTGACCTAACAGCCGTGGTGTACATCCAGTACATCATTTTCGGCTTCAGAACCCATGTTCTGCCAATAAAGCGACGACACGTGTAGAGAGATCGCACCGCTCTATCTGCCACTCTAGACAGAGGCCAATTACAGGTAAGTTTCTTATTTAGAGCTACCCCCAGATATGTGACTTCGAATGAAAATATCATTTCCATGTTATCGAGAAGAGGAGCCATTAGTGAAAGCTTCGATCGACCGGAACGATAACTGCTTTTTTTTTGGTTTATGCTAAGGCCTTTGTTTAAACACCACGTGTGGATTTTGGCGAGGGCTTTTTGCATGTTGTCGGATATGACTTGATCACGCTTGGCCCTTATTGTAACTACTAGGTAGTCGCGTAGTTCGCCTAGCTAAGCTGGTCAACTTCTCTAGCAGATCATCAAACACGATCGACCATAAGAGTGGAGAGAGAACTCCTCCTTGTGGGCACCTTTTTGCTGCACTGATGGTAACTGAGTAGTTCCCTAGAGTTGTTGTTATCCTGCTGCTTCCAAGCATGAAGTCTATCCAGTTTACCGTAGAGAGCTCAACGCCTTTATCATTGGCAGCTGATTTAATTGCATCGAGGGAGCTATTTTTCGAGGTATTTGACTAATGTGTGAATAACAGTATCGGTGGGTTGGCCACTTTAATTCTTTAATCTTGATCTTGATTTTTATGAGTTAATACTGCAATTGTATTACACATTAATTTGAATAGTTACCATAGTGAACTTCTCTTAGTTCTTAAATTAAATTGAATTAGTTTCAGTTTTATTTTAACATATATCAACACTACCCCGATAAATTGTTCATAAAGCGAAATTGTACTACATAAAAATCTCTTACTGTACTAAGTGCCATCAAACCGACACGCATTTTTGGTTACGGTAAAGTTCTCTAATCTTTCGGTCATTAAATATTTCTTAAAAGTAATCTAAAAAAGCTTAGATTCTCAACACTTAATCTTCACTACCGTTAGCGAATCTTTTATTTCTGTAGATGGTGGCTATTGCTCAGAACCAAAGGGAAGATAAAGATATCAAATCGTGGTTCCAACATTGAAATAGGTTTGTAATAAATGTGGAGGATTCGTAGGCTATTTATCAGTTGTTGATATTTAGTCCATATAATTCCCGGCTCCATTCGTGTGCTGGGAAGCAGGATAAGTTATGAAATGCAACAAGTGCAAACAGGGAACAGATGTCGCCATTTGGGAATTGTAAATTGCTAATGCACAAATGCAAAAATGGAATTGCTGCGTTTACATGGAGTCACTTCTCTGAGCGCTATCTTAACCCCTTAACAGCATTTCGTGGAAAATTAAATTCAAATGCAGCTGAGTGCATTGGTTTTCGCAATAAAAGTGAAACTACATGTATATAAGTGGAGTATATCCACATTGTGGCCAGTGAACAGTCGCAGGTAGAAATCGAAGCGTCGAACATCGTTCAGAAAATATTCGTTCTTTTCTTCAGAAATGTAAGTTTTCTCAAATATTTTTTTTTAAGTAAGTAAAAAGTTTATAGGTCTTTAGTCATGTAATGGCAACCTAAATGGCCGCGGAGCACTTGCATTGTCAAAAAATGGAAAATATTGGTTTGATAGTATGTTCGAGTTACATCATATGAATTGTGACATCTATTTGAAATGGATACTTTGCGTGAAATGACATAAACAATTTTCGGAGAATAGTATTATGTGAATAGTAAAGGGCCAGTGACATCTATAAAGTACGGATATAAATAGCCTTAGGTTGGGAGAATCGCTGTTTCTCGAATAGAATCTTCGGGAAGACTCTGGACAATTTATACAGTGTAAATATAGCACTTGTCACTGCTAGGAGCGAGTCTTGTCTCAGACAGTGAAGGGAACGTAGTAAATAGGCGAAAATGTTCTGATTGGATTCCGATAATTTAAAGTACAGTACTAGCAATGATTAAAGTAGAGTTGATTGCTAATTGTTTGTGAATTTTATAAAAGTAAAAAGAACTTGAGTATTATATTTGAAATATAGTTTTTTAAATAACCAACTGAGGCCACGCTGGTAACAGTACATCGAATTGATAAAGCCTTAAGCTTTAAATTTATAACAATAATAAAATTATAGTGTTCAATAAAAATTATTTGTAATTAGGATTGGTGGGAGAAGAAATATCCTTTTTTTACGAAAAATTGGAGGAGCTTAATAAGGCAGATACCGAAGTTCCTGAAATGTTCGCAATTAGCCATCCAGAAGAAGATCTAGGTTTTCTTAGCGATCAAGATTCAGATGTTTCAGATGCTGAAGCAATGTGAGATTTTAATCACTTGTAATCTCTTTCTTTTTATTTTACATTTGCGTTTATGATTTTGTGAGCTACCTGAGAGCCGTATGGGCGTTCACTAGCACATTTGGTATTGTAGTATAATCTCGATTAGTAATGGAAACTCTATTGTCTTACATTAACTGATACTAGTTTCTATATCCTACACTTAATCTTAGCTTATTCTACACTTAGCTGCCTTTTTTCCTTTTATTTGTAGACTTTGCTCTAGGGCAGCCTGCCGTGACCTCGGCCTTCTTTGTAACATGGCGGGCGGCTTCTCTTGCTGAATAATAGGTGTGCTACATCAATAATCGTTTCTCGTGTCTTAGTTTTTCTTTAATTATTTTTCTCTCCCTACTTTGACTATTTTTTGTCTTGTGTCCTCGGCGTGCAACCCTATATACATTTTGTGGAGTTATTTTATTTTATCCAAACCATGTGGTCAATATGCTTATCCTAACCTATATCTTAATCACCCAGAGGAGTCCGACTGATGCAATTTATAATTACAATACGCCTGTTGTTTCTTTATTTATTCCTATTGTTTCTGGTCAATACTATTTTATTTCGTTTTTAAACACTATAACAGTTGCTTATATTTTGACTCATTCCTCTATTTTTTATTATTTATAACAAACACTTTACTTAGTTTTATCTGGAATCGACTACTCGTCTTGACAGCTTAGTTTCAACAAGACCATCTCCCTTTCTTCAATTTTCCTGGCGGCCATCTTGACCTGAAGTTGGCTCTGACACGGCAAACTATATGTACGTTTGTACACAGTATAGCTCTACTACATGTCGGTAGTGTAGATGTTTTGTTGCATGATTCTTTTAGTTATTTATTTTTCTCAATATATTGCGATCAAATTGTAAAATGTTACACGCCTTCCAGATTGTATTTTGTAGTCACAGGGGCTATTTAGTTTTTTCAATGAATATGGAGAGCTTTCCTCAAAAGAAGACGAAAAAAGAGAAACGAAGTACATCAAAAATATGATACCGTAATTTTGTAAGGACGAATGCAAGCAGTTTATACAAGGGAAACCTATAAGATTAGGTTGCAGGCTTTGGGTTGCAGCAACTCCTTTCGGATACATCAACCATACGGTGTCATACTCTGACCCGTCCACTCCCCTCCTAAAACGCTTACCCTTTTGTAAGATTTGTCTACTAAAATGCTTTATTCTATCTCCAGTAGTATCAAAGCTAATATCCAATAATGTAGATGGTGAATTATGTAATTAAAATATATATTTGAAATTTCTTTGAATTTAACTTTGATATAATTTTTTAGAAAGAAAAGAAAGGAATATTCACCGTTTAATCGAACGGAGCCTTGCTAAAAATTTCGGTATGACTATATTGTTGAAAAAAAAAAAGCAAATGAATTATTCACAGGAGTCTTATTTCACAAATAAAAATTAAAATAGTTTCATCCTCCAGTTCAAGAGATCCCTTAAAAAACAAAAGTATTATTCGGCATTCCAGATGTTCATAAGAGGTTAGCTTACATCTGAATATTTTCTGCAATAACTTTTCAAATCACTTTTACTGAAAATTATCCTATGAAACAATAAACATCGAAGAAGAAAGAGCTTTAACCGTCCAGTTCATGTTCGATTTTTGGTTTTCGCTAAAGAAGAAATAATTACACCAAAGGCGAAAACTTTTGACATTTTTAATAGAAAAATTTCAATTTCTACCGGAACAGAATTTATTAAACTTCTCAAATAATTTAGCATTTCCTTCTTTCTTTTCTCTGCGATAAAAATCAATCACCACACTTTCAGACGATCCACATTCATAGCCCACAGTTCATAATCTCCGGATGCAAAAGTTTCCCACAGTTTTGATGACATTATTTTCTCTATGGACCATGGTTATAGAAAATGAGGAAGTGCTTTTCACGCATATCTATCGAAACCATTTCAATTTTCCGATCAACCTTTTTCCTATTTCAAATTAAAAATAAAAACCATTTCCTTTTATTGTAGAAGGAACGCACAAATTGATTGGATCCAAGAAACTAATTAAAAGTGGGACAGGGTCATGATGTAAATGCATTATTCTTGTTGCCTGTATCTGCCCTCAGCCTACGAAGAAATAATTAGCAATTTTTCTAATTTTCTGGGGGAATAGGTCAGCCTGGCTGGCAATTCAATCACAGAAGGATAAACTTAATTAAGCATGAATTTAATTTCAGGCTTATTGTTAGTCGTTCCGGGCTTCATTAATCGCCGGTAATTAACGTTAATTTGAAGTCTTTCGATTTATAGATTGGTACTTGATAATTAGTTGAACATTTGACTTTTCTCTTATGTCGATTGACATTAATGAAGAAGAAGTGACACGTTTGTAATTTGTTTTTTAGTTATTGGGCTTTTCTTAGGAGTTTAAACGACAAATACTTGATTATTTATGAGCACTAAAAGTGACTATTTCATGTGTTTTTGTTTTTGTTCAAAAATATTTATTTTAGGAAATCAATTTAGTAGTGAAATATGAAATTAAGTTCTAGGAATATATAATATAAATTGAAACTGATTTATTTAACATGATATTTTTTAAAACCCAGCTTATTGTTATGCTCCAACCTTGCACGAAAATAACATCAAAATTAAATGAGTTCAAACATCGTTATTTATTTGTGAATTAAACATTACAAGATCGTTAATTAAATAAGCCTGTGCTTCTAAACATGTTTTCTTTGTACAATGGTCCCAGGACACAATGCTTAAATTTAAACTAAAGTGCAGACCAATTATTGAAGATTCTTCTTAATTGAGTCTTATTAATATGAAAATCTATCGCATGGAAATTCAAATTATATGTGCAGCAGATTCAAATCATAGGCTCAAAGTGTCCATAGTTGGTGCGATGGAAACACAAATAAACAAAATCATGAGATCGCAAGTGTCCAGATCGTGAATTGAAATTAATTTTCTCAATCATCAAAGGCCTGTCGATCACTATTTGAAATACAAAGTTTATATCACAAATTTTTCTACGAGTCTCAAGAGTAAGAAGGTGTATTACATTTATTCTTTCGTTATAAGACGGAAGACCTCTTAGAGCAAAAAGTAACGAATTCCTTTGCACGCTCTCAATATGATCAAAGTGAGTTTTGTGAGACGGAGACCAGACAAGACTTGCATATTCCAAAATGGGTCTAACAAGTCCGGTGAAAATCGCTTTAGTAATATAGATAGCATCTAATTCTTTTGCCCAACTCTTTATGAAGCCTAGAATTAAGTTTGCCGTATAAATGATGCGATCTATATATATATATATATTTTATCAACTTTCGAAAGTAATAACTCATTCGTAGCATAGACAACCTTCTAAGGGACTGACTTAATAGAGAAAATGTTTCCTCTACATTTATTAACGTTTAAAATGAGAGAACACTTTTCGCACCTTTCAACAAGCCTGTCCAGGACATCCTGCAATTGGAGAAAGTCGCAATGCTGGTCGATAGATTTATATAGTTTTAGATCATCTGCGTATATTAGCAAATCAGATTTGGTAACTACATACGAAACATCACCTATGAATAACATGAAAAGAAAAGGCCCTAAGTGACTACCTTGTGGAAAACCGGAGTAAGCCGTTATTTCTTCAGACAGAGCAGAACGGAACAGAATCTTTAGTTTGCGATCCTTAAGGTAGGATGATAACCAGTTCAACTACCAAATTGGAAAACCTAAAGATGTCAGTTTAAATAACAAATCAGAGTGAGGAAGCTTGTCAAAATCCTTGGTGAAGTCTATATAAATACAGTGAGTCTCTCAACCACGCTCAAACGATTCGATACAGGTTGTTTGTTGTTGTTGATGTTCATAAAACCATGCTGATGATGTGAGCACCACTTTTAATGAAAATAAAAGAATTCATGTAAAGAAACTTCAAACAGTTTGGGAATACACGAGAATTTAATAATAGGACGATAGCAGGGGCGGATCCAGGATTATTGTGAGGGAGGGGCTCAACTTTGGTTTAAAAACGGTATAAGCTGCAAACAGATCAAAAGTTCGAAGACACTCGGAAATATCAAATACATAAAATTTATCATTAAGATTCGTGTCGATCAGATAAGTGAGTGGCTACCACTCGGAACGAAGAAAGTTGCTCAACGTTCAACTTTTGCCATTATTTATTTTGTTTTTGTCTATAAGTAATGGAAATGTAAAATTTCCAAATCACCGATTTTAGTTAGTAAAAATAGGGAAACGCATTATGTTCAAATTGGCGAATTAATCATAAATTGTAACTTTGCACAATACAGGAATAAAAGTTATACGTACTTTACCTCTACTAAAGTCAAGAAAGTTTGATTTTTTTTTATATATTCTTAAGGCAAGTGAAGGGGATAACATATGATGCTAAGCACAGCATGGCAGGAAGTTGATAGGGAAACAAATTAGGGAACGTGAGATGAGCGCCAGGGGTGCTGAATGTCACCCTTGCACTTTTGCAGCTTGTATGTTGGAGTAAGGACATAAAATGGTAGACTGTTCCACATTCACACAGTTCGGGATAAAAACCATCACGAAATTTTACTGCATGGCCGAAACTAATTTGATGGGCGGTTTGTTGCGCGAGTTTTGTGTGCAGGACTCTATCAAAGACTACCATTTAAATATCCAGAGCAATGATTTTGTGACTACAAAACACCAAAATTGTTTACGGTTCGAATGTTCCGTCAGAAATGTCAGCAAGTCTCCAGATGAGGGTCCAGTTCGGAAGCCATAATGCCGATCAGTGATGAGTTGTTTGGTTTTTTGATACTTTAATAATGTGGAGTTAATGATAGATGCAAAATGCTTTGAAAGAGTCGAAGTGACTGCAATTGGTCGATAATTTGAGGCGTCGCTATCCTCACCTTTCTTGAGAATAGGCTTAACGTGAGCTATTTTCCAACCATTTGGAAATTTTCCTGCCCAATAAGACAAGTAGAATAGTTTGCGCGAAGGTTTAGCCAAAGATGAGGTGCAACTTTTAATTAACAGGGGTGAGAAACCATCTGGACTCACGGCTTTGGAGACGTTCATCCCCTTAAGGACCTTGAACACATCCCGCTTACGGATGTGTATTGGCTGTTTTATAGAGAATTTGAAGCGAATCTACCAGTGAAGATACTAACTTCATCAGGGGAGTCAACAACCACTTCACGGATATTAAGTAGTGAAGGTATAGAGGAATTGCTGAAGTTGTTTTTAATGGTTTTGACCGGGGTCCAGAAGCCTTTGCTATCTTTGTGGCTTGCCAACATTCTGATCAAAAGGAAATTTTTCTCTCCGGATAATGGACATCTAGGTGTTCTGTACACAGTCTTGTTGACTTGTTTCAATTCTAGACATGAATGCAATCGATACGCGAGAAAAGCAGCGTTTTCGCATTACTTGGTTGAATTTATTGTTAAACCAAGAGCGAATTTACTGTTGTTGAGATCTGCTGCAAGAATACGGAATGTATTCACACATGCCAAGAGTTCTCTAACGTTCTGATTTAGAATTTCCCAATGAGAATTTAATTATTTTTGGTTTAAGGTTTTAGCTAAGTATTCTACTATTGCATTTTACGAACTAATAAAACTGTTTTTCAAAAATAAATATCATGCTTTAAATGTTTTCAATTAAAACAAATATCCCATCGCTTTTACGCGAATAAGATCTGCTTCAAATTGAACGATTCCAGAAATTTTAATGTCTTTTGCAAAAAGTGCAGTGAAAGAATTCTTCAGGGAGGGCCGCGCGCCCCCGCGCCACCTAGCTGGATCCGCCACTGGACGATAGTTGGTAACAAGCTCTTTTTTATCGAACTTAAAGACTGAGACACTAAACGATTCTTTCCGTAACTTGAGAAATTTACCGAGCCGCTGTAATAGATTAAACAAAAATGGGGTAAGAAAGCGTTCCACTGCAGTTCTTTAGGACAATATTGGGTATAGCATCAGGCTCAGAAGAATAACCAGAGTCTATGTTGAACATGAAGTCCCCAACAGATTTCTGATCAATAGTGAAGCACATGATATCAACTTTAGGAAGTGTCGTTAAGTAATTAAAATAAGCAAAGTCTATTTGATGGTCATATGTTAAAAATGATTCATTAATGTAATCACCAAAGAGATTGGAAATCACAGACGGATCATGACTAGAATTATTATTAAATACTAACACAGGAGGAAAATTATTAGATTCCTTTTTGGTATTTACAAAACCCCAAAATTGCTTAGGGACCGATCTTATTACATTTCTTATCTGAAACAGTATCATAGGTATGCAAAAATGAGCATTATGAAATTCGAATCTCAAAAATGGAAATTGTGTTAAGTCAACATTAGCTTGAGAGCGATGAAACTTTCGCCAAGCCTTATTTCTTACGGTGAGCAAGCGTTTACGAAGAGCCTTTTTTGTACAGCACAATGGAATGCAATCATTGCAACAATTAAACATATTATGGTAAAATTGTGCTGTAAGACCATTTGCATCATCATTGTTAAAGAGAAAGGACAAGTTAGTAGAATCCAAATTAAATTTAAGTAGATCAAAATTAGGTTTTTATAATTAAAGGCGGGTGAGTTTTCAATCAACATACCAGTAACCTCCCAATCAATCCACTATCACGTCCAAAGTTGGATGGTATGCGTCCATAGGAAACAATGACATGTCACATGCACGAACCATACATTTCGAAGCATCCGAGATAAAGACCAAGTCCAAACTTTTATTATGGTTGTTCTTAAAATCGTTTACCTGCGGCAATACTCTCCAGGAATTTATGCGCTTTTTCAGAAAATGTACTGGGAGCCTTGGAGTCATTATCATCAGAAACTTGCCATTAAATAGTAGGAATATTGAAATCACCAAAGAATATAATATCATCCGTGTCCCGCGCCATTTCGAATACATATTCTACAGCAATAGCCACGGCATAATACAAAGCAGACGAACTGCCAGGAGCAATGTAGATGTTGCTGAACAGGTACTAATTCATTTTCTGGTGATTGCTTTTTTCTCCACGAACCATTTACTATGAGTCCTTCTTTACACAGTCAAAAGAGTTTCCACTTGTGTATACCGTCTAAGTTGACTTTCGGCTGATGAGGAAATCATGTAAATACATGGCTTATTGCGAGTACTAGTGAATACACATTATAAGAAAGTAACTGTATGGGCATTCCTATAACTCCGAAAATTCTAGAGACGATTAGAGTGCTGAAATTGTGCATTCAAACATTTTTTTTAAAAACGTAAAATCAAGTTCGAAGATGGAACCAATCGGTTGTAGGGTTCCCATACGTTTTTCACTATATATTTTCGCACTGCCCCAAACGCGTCAACGTAGAGAGCTGAAATTTGCTACATGGTATTTTCATAGTAATAGTAAACAAGGACTAAATCGGGCAACCCCATCTTGGTGTTGCCATTCAACATGAGTTTTCCAGTAACTCGGCGTTTTCATAAAAGTCACAAATACAATTTCAAAAATGGAGTAAATCGAGAAAACTTTTCTTGTTGTTCCCATACAAAATTCTGGCTTTTTATTAAATGTTTGGACACTGCCTGAGAACTCGTCGACTTAAAGAACTGAAATATTGTACGCAATATTTTTAGAAATATAATAAATAAAATTTCAAAAATGAGCTCAATCTGGTGACCCAGTCTTGGTGCTGTTAAACAAAACTTTGGATTTTCACTTTATTTAACTTTTATTTTCATCTAGGTTATACTACTATAGGTATTAGTCTTAGACTAATTATAACTATTTCTCTTGTTGAAATTATATATACTATTTTTATGGAAATGCCGTCTACAAAATTTCAAATATATGCTGAAAGACGTAATTTTTGTATGGCAACGCTACGGAGTTATCTGATTTGTTCCAATTTTGAACTTAAATCTGCAATTTATTTAAAAAGGCTGTGTACAAAATTCCAGTTCTCGAGAGGACTGACGGATATACAAAAATCAAAATAACTTCTAATATTATGCGAGAGTGTCCAATCCATTGTTCTCTGGGAGCATAATTTCGATGCGTTACAAATGAAATGACAATCCTGGTATACCCTATGGAATTTCACCTAGGGTATAATAATTTTTACTCTGATATGACTGGGAGCTAAAGCATGTGAAGCTCTTGTAAAAAACAATAACAAACATGATCTTGTTTACCACTTGATTCTTTACTTTTAATTATTTGATGCCAAAACGGCAACGTTTTCCAAGACATTCTGCGATTGCTATTGCTGGTCCTAGTTTTGCATCCTTTGAACAAATGAATAGAGCAATTTTATGAACTACAATTTCAATTGGTCATTCCGAACATGCTGCCCAGGGTCTTTTACTGTTAATACTCTTAAAATGGTGGAACGTTCCACATTCTGCTCTCCTGACTATCGAATCCTTTAAAAAATAAACCATTTTTTTCTTTTTCTTTCTTGGTTTAATAATTTACTGTGCAGATGCCACATTTTCTTTGAAAGCCCCATTGCGTCTACCTCAAAAATGAA
>OZ005744.1:154293134-154483933 GCA_963930735.1 Dioctria linearis | reverse complement strand
CGTCCTCGTCATTTACATGATGCTGTAAAAGATCCAACTCAGATATCAAAAGCTGTTCCATATCCTCCTATTATACGCCAGGTCTGAAGCTAACACCATATTCCATTCTTCTTGGAAAACTGCATCATCTATCCGAAGTATTTTTCTAACAGGGCGCTCCAGTGAATTTTTAGATTGTCGTTTTGTATCGGAACAATCCTCTTTACTAATTCCTGGCATTTGTATACGAAAATCTAATGCAAACAAAAACACTTAATAAAAATATTTTATATGGCATTAACTGATATGTAGTCTGCCCGACTCCAGCCAATGTTTCGACGAGTATTACTCACATGTGATGCATCGAGCGACATGTCTTCCTACCTCACTGGTTGGCTCGCAAATAAAACTGAAGCTATTGATCCGGTCAGTCAAAGAGAGCGTCGGGAAGTGTATGAAACTAAGAAACCAAAAACTTTGCGGAACCTGCGAGACTCCACGTCCATACTTAAAAATTAAAACTTTCGCTGGGGCCTAATTTGCCCCTACCAATGGTGATGTACAGATATGTATCGGTACTGAATTAGTATACTGACCAATGAGACTCAATGCCTGACTATACGACCATAATATGAATATTCTTGTCAAAAGATTCAAAGCGCAAAAGAGCCCTCATGCAATTGTCACCTCAATATCACAACAACAACAATGTTTAAAAGATAAATCTGCAATAAATTTATATAATCTCCTAAGATCTCAAAGCCTTAGCCAGATTTTCCAAAAAACCGGACTATTATCACTTTTAGTTAAACAACTTTTATCTACGAAGATCCGACAAACTATTTTTCTAGCAAATCAAATTGATCATGCCCATGTAACTCTGGATTACATAAGCTGAAAATAAGCATTCCAAAATGGAAAGTATTTAACCCCAAATAACACAAGGAATCTCGCTTATCCAATTTTAACTCATATTCCTGATTTCTTAAAATATATTATCCTACGCAGGTTATACATACTTCCATGTCAATAGTCGTAAAGAAATTGTTTTTCCACCTCCGAAAAAGACAATCAATAACACACCTTTCTTGTTTTCGGGACTGTAAAATGTTAGGCACGGGGAATGTCAGCTGTGTAATCAATTAAAGTAGAACGACCAGAATGAATAAATGATAAGAAGGCAAGCCTCCTCTTATCCTGCTGTCCAATCAGAAAACCAGTCACATCGGTCATCTATCAATTCGCATCGATCTGAAAATTCGAAAAGAGGTAGCCGACGAAACTTTTCCATCAGATTCCAGACATCCTTCGCATTAGCTGTTCTTTGGAGGAAAGGAGAGGATATGTATGTATGTATATGCAATGAAATGAGAGACTCCTACTCGATGAAGCCATCAATCAACCAGAAAAAAGACGTTGACAGTGATGATGTTGGAGATACATTTTTTCTGATTTTTCTTAATTTTTTTATTGTAAAATTTATAGAGCTTTTAAAAGACGGTTTGAGCAAGAAAACGTAACACAGCTTCATCTGAAAACAATTTGAGCTGACGGCGAAGTGATTTATAGAAACAAAAAGTAAAATTATAATTTGGTATAATTTGTTAGACCAACAATCTTCGATAAAATGTATACAAAGCATACTGAACGTACACTACATAGACAAAATAGTTGAGGTCAGGGTGAAAGCAATAGGAATAGCATTAGTTTAATACACTGGCTGTTCGGTAAATAAGTATTATGGAATAAGCCAATGAATTCCTTGGAGTGTCCTCATCAGAATTTTGCTCTAAACCGCCAACTCTTTCAAAATTACTGCTTCTACCACAAATTTTCAAAAAAAATTTAAAGGGAGTGTGTTCATCCCATGAACAATTAACAAGAATTGCTTACCGTCATAATTAGAATCAATGCAATCATGACCTAAAAATAGCTTTCACAACATAAAGCGATTGCATTGATTCACAGTATAAAAAATCTTTACGTTTCTACATACATATGTACGAGCGGTTTTGCTTTGTTTTACCAGGTCAGTCAAAAAGCTGACCCGACATTTTTCTTTATTTTTAATCTATATTGAAATAATTCAACATAGCTCTGCTATGTAGAAATTATTTCTTTTTACAAAACAAAAGCTGACCATACATTTTTTTTATTTTTTGATCTATGTTGAAATAATTCAACATAGCTCTGTAGAAATTATTTCTTTTTAAATATTTTTGTTATTATTGGCATGTTAGCATTTTTTCTTTATTATAAATAGCCTATAGCTTTAAATAAATGAATCGAGTATTATCAAGTACGTTGAGTGTTTCTTTACCAACTTCCCAAGCAACCTAGCGCTTATCCATCCCCCGCCAGTGGTAAGAGGATAAGCCAAGCCAAGTAAATTTAACTCAACACACTGTTGAGTTTCGGTACGTCGTTATAATAAACTTAATTCAACACATCGTTGAATTCTGTTCATGGTCCTTCGAGCCGAGAAAAAAAGAACAACTAAAGATTTAACACACTGTTGAATCTAGCTCTTTTTTTTACAATCATCCAGCTGAATCATATCATCGCTACAGCAGATTTAACACACTGTTGAATCTTGCTCTTTTTTTACAATTAGCCAGCTGAATGATATCATCGCTACAGCAGACTTAACACACTGTTAAATCTAGCTCTACTTCGCACTCAACCAGAGTGTTAAATCCAAAGCCAAAAGACCGGCACTCTCACTTCTGAGAACTCACAGAGCATCATCTTAAAAAATATATGAAAAAAAAACCGGCAGTATCAACACTAAGATTTGACACACTGTTAAATCTAGCTGTTATCTACGTCTGCAGGGTTTTGAACACAGAGAGAAGTCTTTTGGATCCAAAGCATTTCTACGAAAGTTGTCAGGCAAATAGAAATATCGTATCAGCTTCATACAAGAATCCCTACCAAGTAACAAAATAATGACGAAGGTAGAAGAATACATCAAATCTCAAAAAGCAATAGCAAAAAATATATCGGATTTGATCAGAAACTTTACGAAAGACCCCATAGAAAGAAAAACAGATCAATACTTCATAAAAAAAAACAAAAGACTTGCACGATTACTGGTCTAAGTTTAAATCTCTTCACCAAGAGATCGAGAACATCATACCAAAAGAGCATCCGTACCATACTGAGGACTTGTTCGGAAAGACGTTTGAATTATACAAGGGTGGTATTGAAATGTACGCAAACTATCAAGATGATACATGGAAAACACAAAATCCAGTAGATGAATAACCAGCTAAAACGACACCAGCAACTTCCTCAGTTACTCCAACGGTACCAATTCCTCCAGCAGTATCTTCTATAGCAATAGCTATAAAAACTACTGCGACAATGGTTAACGATTACACAAACATAACCACACGCATACCACCAGTACCGAGTTACGAGTTTCCGATTCAAACCTCAACTCTACCTGCCACATCCGTGCCGTTTTGGGAGCCTCAACAGCAACGTACATCAGCCTTTTCACATCCAGAGCTTCCAAGGATAAATAACTTCCCCAAGTTACCACCAGTGAAAATTCCTCGATTCAACGGAGATTATAGAGAGTGGAAATCTTTCATCGATATCTTTTCGAATGTCATCCACAATAACCCTCACCATAGTAACGTTGAGAAGATGCAATACCTCATCTATCACTTAGAAGGAGATGCCAAAAGAGTAATTTCTCACCTGTAATTAAGTAGTAACAACTACAACACTGCCTTACAATTAATTAAGGCGAGGTTTAATAACACAAGGAAAATAATCACAACCTATGTGAACACGATAATAGACGCCAAAAAGACTGAGATGTCAGGAAGACATTATAATGTTATTTGACCTATTAAGGGAATGCTTAGAGGCATTAAAAAACCTGAATTGCAATACGGACGAATGGGGCCCTATAATTGTGTGCATAGCAATGAGGAAGCTAGATTCAGAAAGCCTTCGTTTATTTGAGGAAAGCCTCTCACATCCTCGTGAAATGCCATCTGTTCAAGAGTTGCTAGAATTCCTAGAAAAAAGGTATCAAGTTTTGGACTGCATTAAAAGTTCAAAACAACCGAAATCAGATGTTTACACCAGAAATTTAAAGTAAACATTCCACACTACATTCAAGAACGCATGTGTCGTATGCAGGAAAGCTCACAATATCTATCAATGCGGAGAATTCAAGCTAATGGGAATTGACCAACGACACGCAGTGGTCAAACAAAACAATCTTTGTGTTAATTGTCTAGCACACAACAAGACAGAGAGGTGCAAATCAACCAAAACCTGCCTTTTTTGCAAAAAGAAGCACCATAGCTTATTACATCGAACCAGCGAAAAAGGGTTCAATTCCACTCAACCACCTGCTACCACGGAAAAGAACAATCTAGCAGCTCACTTGACGACAAATACATGTCAGCATGGAAATGAATCGATATCCACAGCAAAGGATATCATGACCTTTCACACTAGTAACACCAGAATTACACACGTATTATTACCCACTGCTGTAGTGAGGTTAAGAAATGCATTTGGACAAACAGAGTCTTTTAGAGCACTGATAGATCCTGGTTCGCAGGTCTCTCTAATAACAGAAGAGGCTGTTCAAATCATGAAGCTCCAAAAGCATCCAATCAAAGCAACAATACTAGGAGTTGGGGAATCTGAGTCTGCCAAAATTTCCAGCAAGGTAAATATCAAGCTCCAACTCCGAAAAAAACAAGACACTTACCTCTCAGTGGAAGCACTCGTCTTGTCCAAAGTAAACTCCTACCTTCCTGAAACTCACTTAACTGGAATCAACATTAACAGATACGAAAACATGGTATTGGCTGATCCAAATTTCAACAAACCAGGTTCCATTGATTTGCTTCTCGGAGCTGACGTGTATGCTAACATTCTAATTGAAGGAGTCAAAACAGGACAACCAGCAGCACAAAATACAAAATTAGGATGGATTGTTTTTGGCAGTATTCCAAATACCTGGCAGGAAACAACCAAACTCACAAGTCTTATATCACTCGCAGAAATTCAAGAACAACTCGAAAAATTCTGGCAAATTGAAGACAGTACTCCAGTAATTCAAACCAATGACATATGCGAAGAACACTTCAGAAAAACGCATAAACGAGAAGAGGAAGGAAGATACGTGGTACGATTGCCTTTTAAAGATGATAAGGGACAGTTAGGCCAATCTAAAAAAGTAGCCACTGCTCGTCTAATCCAAATGGAAAAGAAATTAAGCAAAAATCCAGACTTGCAAATTGAATACAACAACTTTTTGAAGGAATATCTGGCTTTGGGGCATATGAGCCCAGCAAAACCATATAAGGGAGATGTATCTATGGTATATTACTTGCCACATCATGCCGTGTTTAAAAAGGACAGCACTACTACCAAAACACGCGTTGTATTTGATGCATCCCGCAAAACTGAATCTGGATATAGCCTTAACGACTTACTACACAGTGGGCCAAAGATTCAGCAGGATCTTACAGAAATACTTTTAAGATGGAGAAAACATCGGTACGTTTATACAGCCGATATTGAGAAAATGTTCAGGCAAATCAGCGTCGCTAAAGAGGATAGAGATTATCAAAAGATACTTTGGCGACAGCTACCAGGGGAGCCAATCCAAGAATTCACACTAAATACAGTAACATACGGAACTGGTCCTGCCTCTTATATCGCAGTCAAAACTCTCAAGCAGCTGATAGAAGATGAAGGCACCCAGCTTCCTATTGGGCGGAAAGTTCTAAATTCCGACTTCTATATAGACGACATGTTAACAGGCGCAAACACAAAACAAGAAGCCCGTGAGTTACAAAGGCAAATAAATTTGTTACTAAAGAAAGGAGGATTCAATCTTAGAAAATGGACGTCGAATGATGAGGGACTTTTGAGTGATATCCCCGAAGATATAATAGAAAAGGGGATTCTTGAAATAAAGGAAGCTGACACAATAAAGGCTTTAGGAATTCATTGGAATCCCAAACGTGATGAACTGCAATTTAAATTGAAACTTGAAGGTTCCAATGCAACTCTGACAAAAAGAGCTATGCTATCTAAAATTGCCACTATATTCGATCCCTTAGGATGGCTGTCTCCTGTGACATTAACCGCAAGGTTAATAATGCAGGCTCTTTGGAGATTGGGACGAACAGCCATCATTTGAAATTGTTAAGGCTTGGAAGAACTTAGAAAGTGAACTGCATGAAATACAATCGCTTAGAATACCGCGCTGGATAAATTACCGTGTGGGTCAGCAATTGCAGCTTCACGGATTTTGTGATGCCTCGGAAAAGGGTTACGCAGCAGTCATATATTCTCGCACAACGGACTCATTCGGAAAAATCCATACGACCCTATTAACAGCCAAAACTAAGGTAGCACCGCTAAAACAAAAAATAACATTACCACGCATGGAACTTTGCGGTGCCTTGATGTTAGCACGACTACTCAAATCCACCATCACTACCTTAGGAATAAATTCGCCTACGGTATTTGCATGGTGCGACTCTGAAATAGTTTTGGCATGGATCACAAAGAACCCAAATACTCTTCACACTTTCGTTGCGAATAGCACATCGGAAATTCAAACACTTTTCTTGACAAACATTTGGAAGCATGTCTCATCTCAAGAAAATCCAGCAGACGTGGCTTCGAGGGGTACTAATCCAAGTAAGCTCATTGCACACAGTGTATGGTGGAAAGGCCCGCTTTGGCTTGCAAAATCACCAGAAGCTTGGCCTTCAAGGAAATTTAACATCGTAACGAACGAAGAAGTTAAAAGGACGATAAAGGTTCTACATGCAGCAGTAAAATTCGGAGACATATCTAACTGCTCTACCTTAACTCATCAAGTAAGAATAATAGAATACTGTCAACGTTTCATCAACAACTGCAGGCTACCAAAGGCCCAAAGAAGGATTCAACATATGTCCACAGAAGAATTAAGAATCTCTAAAACCTGCATAGTCAAAATTGTGCAGCAAGAATCGTTCTTTGAAGAAATAAACACCCTAAAACAGGGAAACCGGTTGAAGAATTCAAGCAAGCTACTTTCACTTCATCCATTTGTTGACTAAGAGGGAGTTCTAAGAGTAGGAGGTAGTATACAGAATGCCAACCTCTCAGCCGACGCAAAGCATCAAGTTCTACTTCCTCAGAACCACAATCTAACTAACCTCATCATTGACCATGCGCATCTCCAGACTCTACATGGCGGCACACAGCTTACTCTAAACTACCTAAGAATGCAATACTGGATAATAAATTCCAAAAGTAGGGTACAAGCCAGAATCCATAGATGCATAACATGCTTGAGACATCGGCAGAACTCTACCCAGCAACTCATGAGGAACCTACCAGCTGTAAGAATAATTCCTTCCCCATCATTCTTCCACTGTGGGGTTGATTATGCTGGACCCTTCCTAACAAAATTGTCAAAAGGAAGAGGCACTAAGACTATAAAGGGCTGTATCTCCCTATTTATATGTATGGTGACCAAAGCAGTTCACCTCGAATTAGTCAGTGATCTTACTACAGATGGCTTTCTGGCGGCATATAAAAGATTTGTTGCACGCCGGGGAAATTGCAGGGAAATATACAGTGACAATGGAACGAATTTTGTTGGCGCACGAAACAAAATGAACAAGGAGCTGAAGCTTGCAATTGATCACTCCACTAGACAAGCTGCAGAGGTTCTAGCAAATGACGGGACAGAGTGGAAGTTCATCCCACCTGGCAGCCCACATTTCGGGGGTCTCTGGGAGGCTGGTGTTAAATCAGTCAAAGGCCATCTCAAGCGGGTTCTAGGCGAAACACTGCTAACATACGAAGAATTTAGCACGATATTGTACCAAGTTGAGGCCTGTCTAAACTCAAGACCAATTTGCCAACAGTCGAGTGATCCCACAGACTTAGAACCATTAACACCAGGCCACTTTCTGATTGGTCGACCGATAATAGCACCACCAGAGCCCGATATAAGCAACACGTAGGTTCATCAGAGGTGGAAGTTAGTTACCAAACTACAGCAAGATATTTGGAATAGATGGTCGCAAGAGTATTTGTCCTTGCTACAACAAATGAGCAAGTAGAAAACCGAAGGCAATAATCCTGATATCGGCGAGCTGGTACTAGTGAAAGACGACAATTTACCACCACAAAGATGGTCACTAGGTCGAATTGTGCAACTTCATCCAGGAGAAGATGGTATCGTTCGGGTTGTGTCAGTCAAATACAAAAATGACATAAAGAAGCATCCACTCAACAAGCTTTGTCAGCTACCCATCGATACATACACATCGTCAAGAGAACCTACGCTCAAAACTCTTGCCACATTGACAACCCTTTCTAACGCTAGGCATAAGCCAGGCACCACTCGCAGGAGATCACATATCAGCAATATTCAGCCTGAACCAGAACTTTGGTCTAGATCAGAGCATTTTGATCAGCCATCAACATGTGCAATAAAAATCAAAGCAGACGATTCACTACACTCACCAAAAAGAAGGAAAATCAAGATTGCACCCTGCACGTGGGCTACTAAGCTACTACACTCGGTTTTTATAGTACTATACTGGATAGCTACAGTTTTTGGCCAGAGTTATGAGATTTTTCATCCCAAAACTGGTTTGTATATCGAGAACTTGGGTTCTGCACAAATCAAACGAGGAAACCTTAGGCTTCAGATTACCTTTCCAACAAGCGAGGTAATTGAAGTTCGAAAAATGATAGACACAACCTGGACCCAAATAAGAGATATGTGCGAGAAAACTAAGACTTTTACTGACATCACTCACTGTGGTATACTTTTTGAACATATGTCAGCAAGGAGGCAAAACCTGATGAAGGCCACTGATGAAATCGTTCAACTATCCCAGCGTAAGTCTAGAGGAAGGAGAGGTTTACTCGAAGATGTACTAACAAGCATTTTTGGGGTCAATGACAAGGTTTATACAGACTTAGATTACTGCAACATAATCAGGAAGGCCTTCTACAAACAACTAACCAACAGGTATTGCTCATTAACTCCAAGATCAGCCAATCTAACTACATCATTGGCGAGAAGCTGAAACAGCTCGACTCACGATTGAATGCCATTCACCAACACGGTCATCTCCTAGACTTTATTACGCCACATCAAATCAAAAGGGCAATAGAGGATACTTCAATTAAGCTAGGCTCTAATCTCCTCATATCAGAAACACCTCAATCTCGACTAGACATCAAGGCAGAAAATAATACATTAAAACTGTATGGCTACCTGAACATAATAGAAAGAAATGCATATGAACTCATGCATGTTACACCAATACCACAAATGATCAATAACAATTCGTTTGCTATTATAGATCTGAAACTATCTACTTTTGCTGTCAACTTTAATCACCAACTCTACTTTAACTTAAAAGAGGAAGAGTTGAAATCGTGTACAATGATAGGTAATCACACCTATCTTTGCGCTCCGACATTTGTGCATAGCATTGATGACAGTCCATCGTGTATTGTTGACGAGCTTTACAATCGCCATACAGCATCTATTTGTGAAATGCGGAAGGTACAACTGACTGGAGCTGTTTGGAAGGCATTGATGATGAAAAATACCTGGCTATACATCACCAAGGAGCCCAAGGTTGTAGCAATAATCTGCAACGGAACAAGAAAAGAATTGCTCTGCTATGTAGAAATTATTTCTTTTTATAAAACAAAAGCTGACCATACATTTTTTTTATTTTTTGATCTATGTTGAAATAATTCAACATAGCTCTGTAGAAATTATTTCTTTTTAAATATTTTTGTTATTATTGGCATGTTAGCATTTTTTCTTTATTATAAATAGCCTATAGCTTTAAATAAATGAATCGAGTATTATCAAGTACGTTGAGTGTTTCTTTACCAACTTCCCAAGCAACCTAGCGCTTATCCATCCCCCGCCAGTGGTAAGAGGATAAGCCAAGCCAAGTAAATTTTAACTCAACACACTGTTGAGTTTCGGTACGTCGTTATAATAAACTTAATTCAACACATCGTTGAATTCTGTTCAGAGTGAGATCTCTTAAATGGTTATTAGCCCTTTAAAGAATATCGCACTTGAGCATTTGTTCTAAATAAGATTTTACATCGTTTGAACGCACAGTTAAAAAATTAATTTAATTTTTAAAATCTGTTAAAAGTTTTAATATAATTCATAATGAACGTTGTTTAAAAACAAAAAAACATAAAAGTTTCAATACTTTTGCATTTGTTTTATTTAAATATTAGTAGGTACTTGTCTTAATTTTTCTCTAAACCAGGTCTAAGTTTCTCTTATTTTTCCAGTTCACACCGAAAGCCATTTATTTTTAAGTCGTTTACGTTTTTATCAAACAAATATATTCACAATTTAAAACTCATCAAAATCTTAGGTTTTTCTAAACTCACAAGGAAGAAAAACAAATTAAGTTTTATTTTGTCAACTTAAACGGATAACTTCCGAAACGGGGTCTCGCCCAAATAAATAACAACTATTATAGGATGATACCCTAAGTAATTCCGCAACATACAAACATACAAAAAAAATCAAAATTGTGTAACTGTTACTTGCAGTGAGCAGTTCGGAATTTTAAAGATGTAAACATAATAATGACTCCAAAGATACGCACCTTAAGAAGAAAAATTGTGTATAGCTATTTGCACAGTTAAAAGAGGTAGATATGTTATATATCAAATTGAAGTTTATCAATTAGGCTTTCTCATATCAGAAAAAATGTATCTTAATAACGGGTTTTTCAAAAAAAATGTCCGCTTTTCCAAAAAAAAAATACGAAAATTTTCAAAAGACCGTTATATCTGGAATAGTACCACTTAAATTGTAATATATTATAGCTCTTTTAAAAGGTAATTGCAAACCGATTTTCAAACTTTGGAGGTCCTTTTCGTCCTTAAATAGCATTTCCGCATATAATGACCTATATAGTCAGTTGTGGAATTACTTAGGGCATCATCCTATAATAGTGGTTATTTAATTGGACGAGACCCCGTTTCGGAAGTTCTTCCAATTTGACCTATTACACCATATGTGCTAAGTGTAGCCCTTTAAGAGTTATTAGCTCTTAACATATTCTTAAACCTATCCTCAACGATAATTTAATGCCTTGCACGTCATTTTAAAAATTATCGTCTTAGTTCGGTGTGACATGAATAGGTTATTAGTTATTACCTGTTTTTCGGCTACAGTTAACAAATACGGTGTAATAGTTCAAATTAAAGAGGAATAAATTTGTATACATAATACATTGATAATTTCTACTTTTGTATAGAGTATTTTATCCAGATGAATGTATTTCTCTTTATTTTTTTCCCACAAAACAAATGCTTATATATACCACAGTATTAAGATCCATAACGAAATTTAATTAATTAATTAAATTTATTCAAGTACACAAACTTCCGTACACCTCCAAATCACTAACATAACTGAATGATGCAATGCACGCCAAATGGAAATTTTTATCTCGGCTTGTTCAGTTTTAAACTGTAAATTTTAAAACTGAAACTTCTGCTAACGACGTTTTATAAATATACTAAAATAGCGTAATTTTAAAACTTTGAAACCCTGCTCTGTTTACATATTAAACAACAAAATTTTGAAATAAATATTAACTGATTTTTGCATTGAAGTCAAAACTTGATAAGTTTGGAGAAAAAGCGTAATCATAAATGGTTTGAAAGCAAAACTGAAAAGGTTTCATGAGAATTGTAAGCATCTCTCTGGCTTGTAACTGCAAGTCATTTCACTCAAACTCTTTTAGACTTTACGTAGTTCCAAATTTGAAATAACATCAGATGACCTTAAGCTTTTTCTTGGTTTTGGAAATACACCGTGTCTGTGTCACAAACTTAATATACTCTATGATATTAGCTAGGTTATTAAAACAAAAGTTTAGTACATATCTGCTGAGAATTTGACTTTGACTTTAACTTACGTGGTAGTGAAATTAGTAGTCTCGCGGTTATAGAGTCTCACCAACCATATGCCTTATACTACGAATATGAACACAGCACTCTTAGCTTAAACCTGGTATAAATGAGAGGAGGTGCTATGCTAGACGCGGTGTGCTACGATTGCATCTATGTGATTGCTCCCGCAAAAATAAATCTACGATTCGAATTCTTTTCGCTAGATACATTTGTTTGGTAATTTATACTAAAATTTGTTGCGATATTTTTCTATCTTTATCTATTTTTAGATGTCTTTCAATTTCAATTCTTACACATTTTGAAGTCATGTGATGTGACGCACGTTTTACTTTGCTTTTTTTCTTGTTTTGTGCGTTTTTCAGGATAAAATTATAAAATTTATAAGATTGTACAGTTTTATGTAGTTTTTGTATTATTAAATAAATATACTTGAACCAACAAGAAACGTGTTAACTAACTAATACAAAACTGCGATCATGCTCATTTGCTCGCATAGCATTTGTTTCGTCAATCTAAATAGCGTTACGCACTATCGGGCCATATGAATATTTTCTTCTGGAATTCTGCGCAGTTAAAGATGCAAATATGGAAAAATAAGAATACTGGCATTCGATCCCAAGGGCGAGTTCTTTTAAGTTATTCATTTATTATTGTGTGGATTTCATAGAAATCTACAGTGCGCATTATTTATGTCTTGTAGTTGTAACTAAATTGACTTATTTCAAGTTTAAAACGTTTCCAACAGATATGCCACGTGGTACAAATTTTTCTAAGGAACAGATAGGAAAAGCAATGGGATGCAAGGAGTTTGGATTTTCTAATAGGGAAATCGCCAGGCGAATAAATAGATCAGATATCGGGGATGCAAATGTGGTAAAATTGGGACCTCTGGATGCAACAACAGAACGTCCGGGACGACCATAAGTTATATCCTCACACCAAAAACTGGAAATAATCAGAGCTGCAAGTCGAAGAAATTTAGTTCTTTGGATATTCGACGCGAGTTAGATTTACCTGTCTCTACAAGACGCATTGCACAAATTTTACATGATTCCGATACGCTAACTTGGATTAAAAATGGGTAAAAAAAGGTAAACATGTATAGCAACAACGTCATTAAAAGGCACGACTTCACTTTGTGGCGTCACATCAGTGGAAACAAGTAATTTTCAGTGCTGAAAAACAGTCCACTCTGGATGGTCCTGACGGTTATCTTGGTTATATTGGCACGACAATCGCAAAAAAAGAAACGAAGCTAGCTTGCACACAAATTTTCGAGAAGGCAATATTATGGTATGAGCATCTTTTTTCCATACAGCAGAACTCCAATATGCTTCATTAGTAATAAAATGGATTCATCTGCATACATAAATATCTTAGATGAAGTGCTTATCAATTTTTTAAAAGATTTGTTTGATCCACCTATAAAATTTCCAACAAGTTAATGCACCAATCCATCGAGAACGCGTTGTACACTAATGGTTCCGTCAGAAAAATATTGAAACTACGGACTAGGCAGCTCTTAGTCCCGATCTATATCCGATCGGGAACGTATGGGCAATGATGTCCAATCTGATTTATGCCAATGGATGACAATATCATAGCCTGAGAAAGGTCGATCGGAAATAACAAAAATATGGAAAGAAATACCCATTTCTGAACTTAGGAATCTTACCAGTTCGCTGCCTCAATGCATGGAAGAAGTTATTCAAGCCTCAGGTGGTTACATCCACTACCAAAGCCTTACCGACGTATTTCTCATTTACAAAAGTACGCATCTTTTTTTCACTTTAAATAAATTTTGCGAAGTGCAACTATAATTATTTCCTCTGAATATTTATTCAACATTTTTTTGTGGATTAAAATTGAATTAATTTTTTTATTTACTCTCTTACTCTTTTACATATAAATCAAGTCTTAAAAAAAAAATGAATTCAAAAAATATACACAACATTGAAATATACAGACTTTTGTTGTTGCAAGTAATACAGTACAAACTAACTAACGAAGTCGAAGTGTCTATTTTTAACTAATGTAAAAATTAAAAAAAAAGTATCATTGCTGTATTTGCACTCACGCAGGTGGTTTTCTAAATTAATCCCTAAATTTTGATATTAAACCATGAAAAATTTGAGGATAAACACCTTTATTAATCCGGTATCATTGCTGACAGTGGTGCTTCGCGGCACAAATTCTAGAGTTTATTTAATTTCTTCACTATTATTGAACAAATGCCTTTTTTATTAAGGTTGTTTTCGAGAATAGAGATTTCCTGTTTGTGCCCGAAACTATATATATATTCAGTTTCGGTGAACATAGTTATTTTATGTATTGTTTGAAAAATGTATTAAATATGCAAAGCTAGCCATTCTTAACTGGAAACGGATGAGAAATAGCGAGATAAATTTGTAAGATTCATTTATTAGCACCTCGTTCTAGTAGTAAAATTTCTTCCGGTCACGTTCTGGTCGTTAGCAAATGTGAACTGCAATTTCGCAGAAATTCACAAGCGGAAAAGTTTGTCCTCGGGACGTTTTAGCTGCACGTGAAACTAATATGTGCTCAGGGCCTTACATATACATGATTTCATTTGCGGTATTTCTGGAAATCACAATACGAATAGGGCCAACCACATATTCTACGTTCTAACAATTAAAAAATAAATGTTCACTGGCAAGGTGAATTAAAGCATTTAGTTTTGAGCAAATGTTATTTTCTGTTAACTAAGTAACTTTGTAATAAATATTTTGTTGTATTGATCGAAAGCTGTTAATAGGTAAAAAACTTTATAGCAAATCTGTTTTCTTGAAATTTCAGGGAATTAAACAGTAATTACAGTAATACTCTCTTTTTTATTAACGTGGGTGATGTTTCATTTGTAATATCTCTAGAATCCAGTAAGTTTTTCACTAATGAATTATTTATTATTGCCATGCTTTGTAACATTACGTTGTTTGTACATATTTTTTTCCGTGGCAGGGGATAAAAGATCTCAAGGACGGAATTCAAGGCAGCCGATTGTGTTAATCTGCTAATTAGCAGAATCTATAAAGCTATATATGTAAGTTGACAGAAGCCGGGTATGGGTAAAATAGCGCAGGACGTCTCGGGGTGGGATTCGAACCCACGACCCCTGGGATGGTAGTTATTGCGTTTACCGACCGAGCTACCTAGGCCACTTTTCCTTTTTACGAATCTGTTTTGCATTACGGTAAACACATTTTTATGTCATCAAACACATAAAAATACTGCCATTAAACTTCACACTTTATCACAATACCTCTGCAATCCTTTATAAATTTGTTTACGCTCAATCTATATGTTAAGAGTAAATCTTAGTTGGTTTTAAACGCCACTTGCAGTTGTGATAACGAGCACTATAGTTAGATATAATTTTGGTCCAACTAAAAGGGTTTTCCTAAAGTATACCAATCGAGACATAATATTCCTTTCCTCTGAAATTCGTTACATATGAGTGGCTTAATTCCAAGTGTGGAAATAAACTACATACTAAAAGAGTACGGATTGTAAATGTAAATCTATTTTTTATATTCAGTAAAAGTAATACTTTTTTTAAAAAAAATATGATAAATTATTATTTTCCAATGATTTTTTTTTTTCGAAGCACCTAATAATTCTGATCGTACTGTAAGAAACTTTGTTTCTAATTATTTTAACCATTTCCATACCATCGCAAGCTTGAATCTGAACTGACTTGTTCATATTATTTAAAAAAATATTTATTGTTTCTTTTGTCTGTATATTTATAAAAGGTATGTATTTCTTCCAGCATTTTCATATAAGTATTACTGCCTGTGAATACGATTGAATTTTTAATTTAAATTTTCATTTTGTCTTCAAAGTATTTGTACTATACACATACATTTTGAATTTCTGGTAAAAATATGGTCACATTATTTTTAGATAAAAATGTTGTTCTTATACACAATAAAATAGAAAAACACATTTTCAGTGGCGTGGCTAGTGTAATTTAGCCGTGGGGGAAGGGGAGGGCTGATTTTATATATATATATATATTTTTTTAATATGTATCTGGCGTACGCAATGTTTTTTGGCATTATACAAATGGGACATAAATTTCATTATTATTTATTTATTTTTTATGACTATAATTTAAATTTTTTTTAAAAATTGCCACGTCCGACATCTATGTACCAGTAGAAAAGCTATTTATTTACAGAAATCTGTAAGACGTAAAACTTTCAGTAAGCAGCGCCCGTGATAGTGACGGGTATGTACATGAAGTGATTAAAAAAAAATAAATACAATTGCTCCATGTCAATGATAACGATGCTTCTAAACTTAAGCAGGCTAAAATAATTAAATGAAAAGAAATGAAAGCTATTTTCGTTGAAGGCTGGTTTTATATAGGTATATAGAAACATCTAATGACTTTCTACGTTAACCAAAGAGAAGTTTTTTTTTACCTCCTGAAATAACTTTTTGACATATGGGATGAAAATGAAATCTTAATATTAGGAATTTAGCAGGTTGTCCTTGTCTTTCTGAAGACCGTTCATATAATTACTCGAAAATGTGTTCAAATATTTTGACATAAATGAGTTAAATCTAGGAAACCATACTTTGTTTTTACACAAAATTCTCCATGTAGGTACTTTTAAAGCTTGGGTTTAAAGTGTATCAGCTGAACCTAGTAGCGTTGGATGTTATCGCAGATTGTGTTGACAAAATTACCGAAGTCAATAAAGGAGCCAGAGGCATTATTATTATATCTACCTCGTCAAGCGGTTGAAGTCCAAAGTTAAAAGATATTTTAGTTACCGTCGAAATCCATCACGAAATAGATCCTTTCGCAGCACCACCCACCTTAGACTAATTTTACCAACTTTAGATAGAAGTGGTCAGGAGGAAACGAAAGATATTGTTGATTTCACTGGAAATTTACCTCCATTCAATCCAGGAGGTAGTGGCACAACAAACCGTCAAGACATTTTCAGAAGTATAAACTTCGGTAAACCAAAAATCTATTCCAGATCAATTTCCAAATACGAATTTACTTACAGTAGATAATCCGTAAATTATCAATCATTAATAAATCTAATTATCATATTTACTTGCTGAAGAACATGTCATTCAAGCCTTCACGTCAAAATTTAAAATCTTCTTCGTGAGTGTAATTCAATTTCAGTAGGAGCTGTATTTATTAAACCAATGGTGCGCACCCTCAATTACCAAATAATTGCCAAAGGTCGACAAAAGCTCAAAATTTCTCTCCAGAGAAATTATCGGACGATTGGAGCCTAGGCAGCAAGCTTTGCTAAAACAAGATATGTGTAGACCCGCAGTTCAACTAGTTCATATTCAACCTGCGAGACTGTATCTATTTTTAGTTTTGAAGCTAAAAAATTCCAATTGATCCCAAAAACTGATATTTCCACTCCATTATTTGCTCTCTTTGTGTTCCCTCGAAATATTTTCGTGCTATATAATGCAGCTCCAAAACTTCCATATGGTTTTGCGACTTTTATTTCTGTTTTATCCATTTAGATAACATTTGGTTGCCTTGAAATACAAATTTGACCATTGTAGTAATTTAGAACTCATTTTTAAGAAGCTTCAGAAAAACGGTTTAATTTTTAATGTCATAAACTTCACGTTTCCACAAGAAAGGGATAAAAGTACTTGAACAAGAGGGCTCAATGTTTCGTGGTGTGCATGCACAACACATCGAGCCCTCTTCTAAACAATTACGTTTCTTAGGAATAATAAATTTTTATCATGAATTTAAACCACACGGCGAGTAACATTAAACGCTATTAAACCTTACCTCAGCGGGTGCTAAGCAAAAGAGCTTATGCAAAGACATCCTTCATATTAGTATAACAATAATTAGCACAAATCGCACTCCTTGTCTTTCCCATTCGTACTACTGAGTTATCCTTCGTTACACGCAACTTTTATGCCCGTATTATTCCTGCTAGCTGAAGGTGTGAATCGAATAATTAGGTGTCGGTCCCACAGCACTCCAGGGCGCCACGGTGATTTTGAGCCCACGAGCTCTATGTAGATTTTGGAAACTTGAGAAACCTATATAGATCTATTTTCGCACAGAATAAATCCACAATTGTACTCAACAATTAATTAATTTTCTTGAAATGGGCGAGCCGCTTACCCCGGGAGGATATAGTATTACGTTAAAAAAAATCAAATCAAAAAGCAACTAAGCTTAAGATTTGCCAGTAAGCAAATATACAATATGCAGAAAAACAGTACTTATCTTTTATTTTAGTTTTTTTCTTTGAACGACTTTCAAGTGACCTTTAGAATATTTGTTTCTTTCGTGTTCGCTACCTCATTCCTTCACCGGTTGTATTTTTTCTTTTTTTTTGTTGTTTTCCCAACTTCTTACTGAACTTATGCTTGTATTTTTTTGTATTTATTGTTGAATTTATAACTTTCCGGC
Organism: Dioctria linearis; assembly: GCA_963930735.1. Taxonomy (NCBI): domain Eukaryota; kingdom Metazoa; phylum Arthropoda; class Insecta; order Diptera; family Asilidae; genus Dioctria; species Dioctria linearis. Next base: position 154,465,533 of record OZ005744.1, on the reverse strand, counting down.
TATGTTTTATTTAGGAATTAAAATTTTACTGGGTTTTTGTTTTTGTTTACTTTGTCTAACTTCCATCAAATGAAGGAAGGTTAATTTTTGACAGCTTGACATTGCTATTACCGCCGAGAGAAGTGTTTTGCTCTTCGAGATTTCCCGTAGTTTTATGGAGATAATCTGGAAGCGGTCTTGAATTATGGAATATGCTCTTACTCTGCAAAGTTTATCGCTAATATCTGACATGATTAGTCCATGTAACAATGATATTTGATCCCAATACTGGTTGGTAAATTTAAGTTTTTGGATGTAGTATGCCTTTGACGGTGGACTTTTCATTTCGTTCTCGATTGCATCATAGCATATGCAGATAAGTTCTTCTATCTTTAACACATACCTTTTGTATTCCTTGTAGACTTTTTCAAAATAGCTTTGAGCGAAGTAAGGATGGTCCATGTTGCCTTCCATCTGTTCCTGTAATTGCTGAATAGTATTCTCAAATTTGGCCCATGAAGTTTTGAGTCCTTCTAGGTAACTCTTTGTACCTTCAAGTGTTCTTCGTTCACTTCGTTCCTTCCAGAAATTTTCACCTAATTGGGTTTTTTCCTTACCAGTGTCTATGTGGATGCTTGTCAGACTTTTAAAGTCGGCCTTTGCAGCTTCGTATGGACCTTTCGAATATGTTGCTGGTGGTGTTGCTTCGTAAACCTTCCTGCCAGGACTGATAGATAGCCACTGCTGTTTGAATGAATGGATGGGTATGTACTGAAACATCAAAATACATCATGTCGGGATCACCAATGTATAATAATTAAAAAGGCCTTGGTTAAATATAAAAATACTGTATATTTATTCGCGAAAACTCGTCAATTTATATAAAATTTAAAGATTCTGGGAAAATATTTTTCTCATGAGAACAGCAGGCGATAACTTCATGTACGAATTTGCAAGCTTGCATTTTCCAGGCGCACGCAAGGGATATTTGTTTACTTTAGCATGAAAATTATGCCTCCAGACTCCATGAGAGATAACAGAACTTAGAACTTTTACCGTGAGAAATGATTTATTTCACTTCTGTAGGTATACATGAATATACATAAATCCATTTCATAGATAATTGTTCAGACACCGAAGGAATTTTTGCCCCCTTTAATGTTGTCCCAAAAAACGTTAATAATCGTATTATGATAGGAGTAGCCATGATTTGGTCAGCTATGTCGCCAGTCCCTGGAGTTGGACTTAATGGTTCATCTTTGTTTGATGGTAATTTTCAGGTTATGCCGGAGGATAAATCGGTGGATCTTTAACTTGGAGGAACATGTACCGCATCTCAAATGCTGGATTGCTCTCTCTTGTCGATGGTTTATTCTTCGTTGCTGCTTTGATTGATTGATAGCTGAGGTTGACACGCATATAGGGGCTCTGCAACGGAGGTTTTAAAAGAACCATTTTTCACCCTCCCGACATATGAGCAACTTATAATAGACCGCTACCGGACGCTCTTACGAATTTAAGTATTGACTCCCAGCACTCCTTGGCGGCTTCGTACAGCTCGTCCATGAGTGTGTAAAACCAAAGAATATTTCCGAAATGGCGGAACAGTGACAAAGGAAGTGATTCACTGCCTCGGGTTCTTCTTCGCATCTTCGTACAGGGTCAGCAACAAGCCTCATCCTATGTAGGCTGCTTCTGAAACGAAAGATCCCAGTGAGAGCTGACATCTGGGCTCTCAGGGTTCGCTTGTTTAATCCCAGTTGTTTTTTATTTTTTTTGGGTCAGGTGTGCCCGACATCTCCCTTGTAGTTCTACATCAATCAAAGATCATCCAACCAAGGCGACTGTGTTGGCGGTTAGCCCAGATGGAGATATTATAAATAATGTGATTTGGTGTGATCCCAATTGTGGAGGAGAATGCATCCGATTTTGCACCAAGACGAGCAAGGTCGTCCGCCTTTTTATTCCCGCTGATGCCGCTATGACCTCGCAACTAAAGTATCAATACGCTGTCGTTCTTAGAAAGGAAGTTCAGGGTGGATTTACATTCCAATACAAGTTTGGAGTCACGGAGCCCCATCAAACAAGTTAAGTTTAGTTAAAAACTCGATAGCGGTGAGTTGAAAAATAGACTTGAGCTGATGGGAAACGTGCTCTCGAACAAAATAGAAAGATACAAGAAAAAAGGTCAGATTGCGTTTTTGTGAAAAGAAAACATAAAAAGCAGTTTTCTCTATAAATTCATATAGCTTAGTAGAATTAAATAATTAAATTTAAAAAAGCTATTTGGAAATTATAAAAATAAAAATAACACCATACAATTGAATCATATTGTGTCATCTATTTATTTGATTTAATTTCACTTTTAAGCGTTATATTTCAATTCTTGATGCAACCAACCCAAAATCTACGTATATAAATAAAAATGAAATGCTGTTCGTTGGTAATCATATCACTTGATAACGGCTGGATCGATTTGGCTTATATTTTTATCTAAATGTATAAACATTTTAGTGAAAGAAAAATTGGAATCGGGAGCCCCTTCTTGGTGTTGACATACAAAACTATGGTTTTTCACTATAAACTTGGAAGCTGCTTGAAAAGGCGGCCAAGTGGAGAGCTCGTTTTTTGAACATGGCGTGTTTTCATAAAAATTGCAAATACAGGTCCAAACGTGGAGTAAATCAGGCAAAACTTTAGTTTATCACTACATAGTTGTACACTGCCTCGCGAGTATACGTAGAGAGCTGAATTTTTTACACAGGCCCTCCTTAAAAAAATGCAATTTTTAGTACGAAAATGCCATACAAAAATTTAATTATTTAGTACATATTTGGGCCCTCCCTGAGAACACGTTGACGTGGAACACACACACGCACAGATTAAAACCCGAGAGTGCGGAATCGCAAAATCGAATCATCTGGTAGCTTAAATATTATGCACTCCATCCCCACCCTTCTAGGCATCTATATTATTGCCGGGCAATGTTGGTAGACTCGCCTCAGTAAGCAAAAAAATACATACTTTTCATAACAATTTTCCAAATCCGAATGAATTGTAGGCATATAAAAACCTTTAATATAACAATGAGTACGATGCCAGTCGCATTGATAATAAAATAAGTAAAAAACGAGTTTTCAAACAAAACTGAGGCCAAGCCGCATGAAAAAGTAGAAAATAAACTTTTTTTCACACACAGAGATGGACTCAGAAATTTTGATTGGGACATTTCTCTTCATGAATCAAATCATTTATTACCTCTGATTGATCATACTGAAATATATCGGTGATTGCCAGCGAATAAAATCTGAGTCCACCTCTGTGTGTGAAGAAAAGTTTGTTTTCTACTTTTTCATGCGGCCTCAGTTTTGTTTGAAAACTCGTTTTTTACTTATTTTATTTTCTGCCTTTTTCACGTTAACTAAATTGTTATTACGTGCTGCATGGAGATATTTTAAAACAATTTTATGACGGCTGAAAAGACACTGATTTACCAGTTTTTCAAAAAATTTATTCGAGTAAAAATTATTATGCTACTCATTTCGCTCTACAACTTTGGCTTAGGTTGCAAAACGCTCAAACGCTTCCTTGCTCGGAAAAACTCCGGAAAAGCGTTTTACATGAATTTTCCTCGATTTTTTCTGCAAGTTTTCACCATTGTCTGAGAGAAAGTAATGATGCCAGTTGATAGGGAACTTGATCCTGCATAATTTAGAAAACTTTTTTACCGGAAAATTTTCCGGAAAAATCGGTAAACTCTGCATTTTCCTGAAACGGATTTATCACTAATCAATTTTGTACCAAATTTTCAAATGATTTTTCCCGATTTTCCGGGTTTTACATGGAAATTTCCGGTTCAAATTTTGATAGATTCAATTGTCACGCGACGTAAACCTGTGAGCCAAATTTCAGCTCGCTGTGATGACGAAAAGTGGGTCTACGAGAGTGTCGAAAATAGTACAGAAATATATAGACAAATTCGTGTACGAGTTAAAGGGAATGGCTGACCTCAAAAATGAGTAGTTTTGCGCTACTGGTATCGTGATGTTTTTTATTCAATTGTAAAATTGTAGAAGAAATTTTACTTTATCTTGTAAGTCTGAAGTCGCAAACCATTCATTCTGTTTCTTATGCATTCTCCTAAATATTTGTGGTATTATTTGTTCGCCTCGACGTATCCCTTCCTTTTAACATACTCTACGACACAGATATAATGAAATCTATACATAAAAAGTTTTCGACTACAATGTATAATTGCTACCCGGGATGAAATCTACCAAGTGGACTGCGAAAAAGTCATTCTAAACTACTGAAACCAGCAGTAAAATGCAAATTAGGCGGTTGTTCTATGAACAACTTGTTCAAGTGCATTGAATGGAAATGAATGGCATGTTTAATGGCCTTCCAAATGGGTTAGTAATCGATTGTGAATTCTCATTTGGACTATGACTTCATACGGTTTCTGCGGCTGCTCTTAAGCGGGAAAAGTTTAAATGTTTTTAAATTGTCGAATTAATGATATTCTTATCAAAAAATAATTCCCGAATTCGAAAAATTAAAAGCGTTTTCATTTACATATAAAACTAGGTGAGTTGAAAATAAGTAAAAAATCCTCTAAGAATTTTATACATTGCTCATGCTTCAATGCAAAATAACGGCGAAGCATTAGTACAAAGTTATCTTTGTTTGTGTCTTGCAAGAAACCTCTCCTGGCTAACTATTGGAGCAGTAGTTTCGTCAAATCTAAATTCTCACGATTAGTTCTTTCTCAAACGTCGTACTTTTTCCGAAGTTTTGGTCCCTGTGATATTCATATCATTCGGATAACCGTCAAATATAATTGTGACGTTTTCTTCAAAATATTGTTGAGTATTCCGAGCAGGAAGACTGTGAACTAGGACCGTCGAAACAAAGCAGAGTATGTGTTTTTTTATATATATATATGTATATTTTTAAGCCAAGTTCAGGGGATACCCTATGATGCAAAGCACATCATGGCAGAAAGGAGATAGGGAAAGGATGAGGAGAAATGAGGATAGTGGCAGTGGTGCCGCTGTATGTCGCCCTTAAACTTCCGCAGATTGTATACCGGTAGAAAAACAGAAGATGGTAAACTGTTCCACATTTGTACTGTTCGAGATAAAAAAAACATCACGTAATTTTACTGTCCGGTCGAAAGTAATTTGAAGGGTAAAAGTATGGGCGCGGTTTGCAGCGAGAGTACTGCGTGCACGAATCAATCTACAGGGGATTAGATAAGATATATCATCAGAGCATTGACAGTGCATGTAGCGACAAAGGAGCGAAATGTATCCAACATTGCGGCGGTGCTCGAGTGAGTCGATATCACCTGTTATTGTCATATGACCAATGAGCTTTTGGACAATATCCAATGAAGCTAAGGCTATGCGACTAGCCCCAACCCATACATGGGACTTGCAGACCAGCGCTAGATTTGACGGACTGAAATACTTCTTATACCTTTTCAGAAATCCAAGATATTTCGATGCTTCTTTGGCAACAGAGAAGATGTGATCTGTCCAGTTGAACTAACTGTAAATATTAATGCCAAGAATGCTTAATGACGGTAAATCACAAATTAGTGCACCACCAAAAGAAAGGGGAGTGGTTTTAATGAGATGAGAAAGCTTTGGGTTTTAGAAGCATTGAATACGACGCGATTCGCTTTGCCCCAAGCGAGGATATTGGCATGATAGTTATTCAATGATCTAATCATGCAATCTCGTTTAACAAGGGCGGTAAATGCGGATGGGATTGAAAGTAAGGGAAAGCAGATCATTAATGAAAATTATAAAGAGATTTGTAGAGATAACGGAGCCTTGAGGTATACCTGCATTTATGGGATGAGGTTCAGATGCAGCGCCATCCAATACAACACGTATTTGGCGATTAGATAGGAAACTTTCAATCCATAATAGAAGATTGCCTGTACGCTAATTTTATTGAAAATTTTAAACTAATTTCCAATAATTTCTGTACGCAATTGCTTATAATTGGATACAATATAAATATATCATTATTATTCGGGTTAAAAAGTGATAGTCAATAACAGATGTGAACGCACAAGTCGTACCACAATATTATATACCTACTCTACTGTTGGATTGTTGGATATGACGACTGGCAAAAGCTTTATTAGAGCACTTTTTACATCGTTCCCTGTACGACCACTTTACGCTTCACTCCAAATTGAGCAACAGGTAATTATGTTAAGATTACAAATTCGTGTGTGGTTGAAAGAGCGAGCTTCCTCTTATAATAATAGGAGATGCGTATCCTCTTGGCAGTGAAAAATATTTTAAACCATAGCAAATAATGGCAGCTGAAGAGTACATATTTGGTCGATCAATAGTGCTCTATACCAAATTTGGAGAAACCATATTATCCACAAAATCGGTTTTTTCAGAGTAGTATCTATCCTTTCTGTTTGGCCTTATTAATAATTTATAGAATTATCGGTTGTCTTTTTCTTTCGAGGGATCGTAATCTAGCTCTCCTTCTTAGTTATCGAATGATTCGTATTCTATCTCACCTTTTTTAAAGGCTTCACAAAGACACTACATTATTTTACCTGTATCTTCCGGTACAAAGTACTCATCAGAATTTCTTGCAAAATGAAGCTTTTGTCAGTCCCCACGGAAAAAGTAATTCACCTTGAAGTCCTAACGTTAAGAATATCAAGTAATACAAATTATTATTCACCACAGCCTTACGCTATGGCCTCGTTTAGGAGGTCATTCTCCAGAAACCTGTTACTTGTGTCAATTTTTAGAACCTACAAAAAGAAAAATCACCGGCTTTGACGAGGACAAAATATGAATAAGAGGCACCATCTATTTTTAAACTTTTTCTTTCTACCCAATATTAATAAATGCTATATAGAACAATTTATAAAAAACAAGCAAAAATGCTAGAATTGATGTAAGCGCACTTCTTATGATACCCTAGATGAATGCCCTTATATAATTTCGTATGGTCACCCTGTTCGAACCAAATTGCTTCGAATATACATATATTTTAACCGATAACTTCTGAAAAGAAAATATCCTGAAAACAAAGCATGAAAATTTTTAGTAAAATTAAATCTAATTTGATTTCTCTTAAGCAAAAAACATGTACACAACCCAATATAGCCATGTATTTGTCATCTTCATAGCATATTGAACAAATAAAACATAAAAGTATAGCCTCATTGAGCAAATTAAATTAAAATTATTATCAAAAAAGGGAACATATTACAACAATACCATGATGAAATTGAGTTCTGAAAAGAAAACAAATTCAATCTAATTACAATTTTCTCAAAAATAGGTACAACATCTATCAAAAGCATGTGTTGTCATGTAACATACAATGCATGGCACAAATACAATCAGATCAAGACGATTAATTTGAAACTCTATCATTATCATCATTACAAGTACCATCCAACGGGAATTTCTTCGCTACGTCAGAGAATATTTTTTGCAAATATAATTCAATTTAACACAGCAGCATGTATAGCTCTAAATTTCTTGTTGCTATGCATTATTGTTCGTTGCTATGCACATTTTATCGCTAGTACCGTAAGATCACAGCTGCACTGGCAATTCTTGTAATCATGCGCCTCTGGCTCTGCTACTACATCAGTGGTGTCGTGTGAAAGCAAGGGCTATAAAAACGACAAGCTGACTGATCTCGATCTCTTTTTGCACTTGGCATCGTTTGGGATAAGTTGACATAGGTAGGGAATAACATTTTATATCGGGTATCGACTGATATAGAATTCTTATTAACAAATCACATTATTTCGGGAGCTGACTGAAATAATCTTTACTAATATACATTTTAATTTGGGAGTTGACTAAAATAAAATTTCTTACTTCGGGAGTTGACTGAAGTTAAGATAACACTTTAAGCCGGGAGTTGACTGATTTAAAGAGTATTATTTCGGGAGTTGACTGAAATAATCCATACTAACATTAACACTTTATTTCTGCCCTTAACAGAAATAAAGAATTGTTCTAGTCAGCGATTAAAACAAAGGGTCTTAACATTAGCTTAAAGTCAACCATCTTAAGTGCCAAGTTTATATCGGTGAGTACCAGCCACTTGTAGCATTTTGATGCTTATTCATATATCTATTTGACTTATATACACATACATATATTTTACATTTCGTGTGCATGCCTATTTTGCACATTTATTTTTATTACATTTTTTGACGATCTCATATTATAACTTGGTGCTAGTAAGTGTTTTAGTGTAACACAAGGATCTCAGACCCAAATTTATCTACAGAGTATTGTCTCGACATATCTATTTCTAAAAATCATACATTATAAATCGGTGTCAATAAGTGTGTTTTCTAGTGTGTGTTGATCTCTGTCTTAATGCAATTACTCGAGATATTTCAGTTAAGCAGGTGTGTCAGTGTTGAAGTTAAATTATTCTAACTTTTGTTCTATATTAATCCTATATATTGAATATCTATTTATATATCTATTATTAACAATCCTGTAAGTGTGTTTTCCCATACTTTTGAATCGTTGACCTGAAACCTTTTTATACATAATCTGGGAGATTCTTAAAACTAAGTGCAATAGTTTCTTGAAAGCCAAAGAAGGTCAGCAATGTTGATTTGTTGTTAGGAAATAGACCACTGATCTTGATCCAAATTTACCAGTGTATTCATTTCAGTCACTTAATCAAATTTGCGTGTACGTTCTACTAACGGACAGTACACCCATCTGTGCAAATTTGATTATTGAAGTGGTTTCTCACATATATTTCTAGAACGGTTCGTCGTCGGACAATAAAACTGATTATATCCAATTTCATAAGATTTCATATTCTGAAGAACTTTTCAGTACAATAAACACGTCTAGGACTGATCATTTTTAGAGTATATACGTAAAAGAACCATAACTTTTATATGGAAAAACCAAGGGTAGGTTGCCCGAGTTAGTTCATTTTTGAAGCTTTATTTAGTGTTACTATGAAAACACAGTGTACAAAATTTGTACTCTATAAGTTGACGTGTTCTCATGCAGTATTGTAATATATAGTTTATGGCGACCCTACGAAGGTGTTTGGCGATTCGTCCAATTTTCGAATTCAAATTTTTATTCTTTTTAGAAAATCTGTGTGCAAAATTTCAAATAATTAAAAAAAAAACAAAAATTAACAAAAACAACCCCTCTACGTCGACGTTCAAAATAATAGTAAAACACGAAATTTTTGTATGGGAACCCTAAAAGAATTGACCCGATTTGTTCCATTCGAACTTAAATTAATTAAAAAAAAGCCCGTGTGCAAAATCTCAGCTCCGTATGTGAACGCGTTCTCTAGTTATCGTTAAGACGGACGAACGGATGGACAGACGGACATGCAAAAATCAAAATAACTATTAATATTATGTGCGGGTGTCCAACCCATTTCCTAGGTGTTACAAATGGAATGATGAACTTAGTACACCCCTTAGATTTCATCAATGGTAACTGTAAACAGCATTTCAAGGAGCACAAATAGTGACCACGGAGTGAAAGATGGGTTTATAGCTTGAATTATACTCACAAATTTTTCCCCTTTTGCAGAATCTTTTTCACAGTTGTACGTACATATATACTACCTATAATGTTATATATGTTATTAGCCAATTACCCAGAGCTTCTTTGTGAATTATGTTAGAGCAAATTAAATGTTAAATGTTAATTAAAAATTAATTATTAAGTATATAGGTCCACAAAACCGTATTCCGAAACAACAACCTAATTGAAGTTCAGCTACCTAAAATAAAAAAAAAGTCATGCATACACATAGCTCTTACGATTATATCCGTCCTGCATAAAGAAAGGGTCTCAAATAACTAATTTGAGTGGCATGCGCAGGTAAATACGACGACCACAACTGACTCAACCCAGCAAACAAATTGAATCGGAAATATCTTCAAAGTAACTTGCGATGGGAAAGCATAACCCTCGAAATTGGTATTGCCAAAAACTCGTTTGTAATTTAGGCGGCGGACTAAATGGACATAACAAAGCAAACTTAAGCCTTGTATTGCCACCCAAAAAAAATTCACAGCATCTGCCACCCGGGTACCCCGTATATATAAGGGTATTCTTACCTGAATCTTACAATTAAATTATGTAAAGTCACCTTGGGAGTCCTAAAGCAGTTATAAAACCTGTGCAGCACCACCGAAAATTTCTCGTTTCTGGGACTATCAGGTATGTTGAACATGAAAAGGAAGCAGGATATTCGAGAACAGTTTTGAGACACTTAGCACAAACATGCCTATATATATGGAGCAGTAAGGCCGTATAGCTGTATATTATTTAGAGAATTGTGCATAGAGCTCGTGCATTATATTTGTGGAAAACAGAAGCAGAAAGATGGAGGAATAGCGGAGAGCTGAGTTTATGAAGAAACATAAATATAATAAATACACTATTTGTATTATATATTTGATATTAATACAAATGTAATATTATTGTAAAACATGAATTTATTTATAATTTTTTAGATTGAGTTACGCTGAAAAAGATGAGTACTTGAAGAGATTACCCGGCGCAGAAGATAAAAAAAGTGATCACCCTTCGGACAGGAAGATGAGGATTGGTTTCCCAACGATAATGGTCCGAATTCTGCCAATGCTAAAGCATTGGATTGTAGTAATTATATTTCTTGCGCACTGATGAAGCGATGATGGGAGGCAGCCATTAGGCAGATCTCCTATAGAAGCTTAATAAAGCAGATCTCTTTAGGCAGATGCCAACTTGAAAGGTGCAGCTAAAAATAGCAGTCACCAAGTTTAAGGACTACTTGCTGTTTTCGATTGACTAAATCAATTGATTACTGTTAAAATCAAACTGTCTTTATTCGAGTATCACTACTTAATTTATACAATCGTCAATTTGCTAGCTTAAACTAAATTAATATTAATGTACATTAAACACGTTAAAACTAAACCGCTTATTTGCACTTATGTGCTTAACACCGGCAGAAAGATGTGACGCAATATAATTGACCCGTATTACGCTGGTTGCAAAAATGTAAAGAAACGCATGTAAACAATTACAGTCACTTCTTAAGGTGTTGACATATATTTTGTTTAGCGTATATTTTTGCTTAATTGCAATTAATCAATTAGTTGTTGAAGTTGTTTGTCAATATACTCTGCCAATGCTTCAAATGTCTTCTCTAGAGCGGGTTCTACTGATTGGGTATTATTTATTCTTGTTATGCGCTTATAAAATATTTTATAGTTTAACGCTAGCGTGAGTTCAATTCTTCTTTTATTATCAACGTTGATTTTTAATTCTGATAATTTTGTTACTTCTGATGGTGCCAAGGCCTCAGTGATACGCAGTTGATCAGACTGCACACTTGTGTCATTGGCTTCTTTTTCTGTAACGTTAGTTTCTTTTCCTTTCTTTTTCATTGAGCGAGTTTTCATTTGTAATATTTTGATCTCTTTTAGATCTGATATATCAAGCTTTATTCTAGACAAAGCATCAGGTCCAGAGTTTTCGGTTCCTTTGATATATTGGATTTCGGAATCAAACTCTTCAAAATCTAATCGCATTCGGGTTAATTTCGATGTCGGATTTTTCATTCCGAACAAATATGCTTATGGTCTATGGTCCGTTCTTACTATAAATTTTCGTCCATAAACGTATGGTTTAAAATATGTTATAGCCCAATGTATGGCTGTGAGTCCTTTTTCAATTGTTGATTTGTTGCTCTCTGCTTGTGGTAATGTTTTACTTGCGTATGCGATAGGTAGTTCTTGTCCATCAAAATTTTGCGATAGAATTGCCCCACAGGCAGTGTTTGATGCGTCTGTCGATATAATGAATTATTTATTAAAATCAGGGTATTTTAATATTATGGGTGACATAAGCGCTGATTTTAAAATATCAAAGGCTTTTTGGTGAGTTTCAGACCATTCAAATATTGCCTTTTTCCGGAGCAGTCTATTTAAGGGTAGTGCAGTATCTGCGAAGTTAGGAACAAAATGACGGTAGTAGTTACAAAATGCTACGAAGCGCCTGACTTCGTCTGCGGTCTTGGGTAGAGGATAGTTTTTTATAACATCATATTTTGAGCTATCTGGGCTTATACCTTGTACTGAAATTTTGTGACCAAGGTATGTATCTTCCGTTTGAGAAAAATTGCATTTTTCTGGATTTAATTTGAGATTTACTCTCCCGTAATCTCTTGAATACGGATGACAAATTTTTTAAAAGGTGTGCTTGTGAGCATCCGATGACTATTATGTCATCAATATATAAAAATGCAACTTCTGGTGTTAACCTGCCATAGCGATTGTCATCATTCGCTGAAAACTGTTTGGGCTCATACTAAGTCCGAAAGGAAGTCGAGTAAAATGGTAGTCTCCCTAGTTGGTTGAAAAAGCTGTGTACTTTCTAGAAGCTGGGTCTAAAGAAATTTGGTGAAATCCAGACATATGGTCTAGTGTTAAAAAATATTTTGCACGGCCCATTTGATCTAATATATCTTCTATTCGTGGCAGTGGGAATTTATCTGAAAGTACTTTCTTGTTTAAATTTCTGAAATCTACCACTAGTCGCCACTTTTTGTTTTGAGTACTTGATTTTTTTGGTACTAATAAAATTGGAGAGTTGAATTGGGAAACAGAGTTTTCTATTATTTTATTGTCCAGCATTGACTTGACACTTGATTATCGATTTCCGATTTATGTGCCTCTGGGATTCTATAGTTTTTTGTGTATACCGGTACTTTATCTCATAGCTCTATTTGTTGTTCATAGAAATTATTAGTTGAAAGTGGTTCATTTTCGAGGGAAAATATGTGTTGATATTCCTGACATAATTTTTCAAATTGAGGTCTGGCATAATTTGGTATAGACTTTAGATTTAGAGCCGAAATTACTTGATTTGCTCTGTTCTTGTTGGGAATATTTTTATTCTGAATGTTAAAATGTGCTAAAGGTTTGGTTTGAAATTTGGGTTCTTGGATATTTATTGTATTGTATTCGCCAATTACGACAATATCGTTAGCTTCTGATTTTATACTTTTGATTTTTCTAACAATTTCGCATCGGGGTGGTATCACGATAACGTTTGAGGCTTTGAATTTAGTTAGGAAGTCAAGTCCTAAAATTGCATCTGCCTCGATAGCTAGATCGTTGTCTACTATTTGGAACAAGTGTTCGATCGAAAATTGATCGTTGAAAGTGATAGTAGCGTAGGTTGCTCCTATTGATTTTCTTGTATTATGTGTGACACCTTGTATGACACAAGTATTTTAGGATAGTATCGTTGGTCAGCGCTTATTTTGCCTCTTTTAAAAATTGATATGTCTACTCCTGTGTCGACTATAAATGTGCATACTGAACTGGACATATCTACATACGCTTTTACGAAATTAGTGAGAGAGATGTTTAACGTGTGGACTCTTAGTTTATTTGTGAGGTCTCCCCCAACCGATCTGTTTCGTTTTCTGGTTGGGGGGCTTGGCATTCCCCCGAATCATAGAATCAAATTCTTCTATTACCTTGTTGGTTTCCATTATTCCACTGATAGTTACGGTAATTGCTCTGGTTTGAATTCCGGTAATTATTCAGATTCGGGAAGTTTCTGTTTGGGTTCATTAGATGGCCAGTATTAGTGAATCTTTGGTTGTGTTGGCTTTGCCATCTGTTCCTATTAAATCTTCTATTGTAATGTTCTCTGTATTGGTTTGAATTAGATCTAAATCTTTGTGGTTGTCTGCTTTGGTAGTGCAACACGTTATTCTGCTGTGCTTTATCCACTGCAACTGCCTTTGCTGTAATCTCAGTTAGAGTTGTGAGATTACTCGCCTTTAGTATCAATTCCATATCTCTATTAGATACGTTATTTGCGAACGTCTGGATGGTAAATTTTTTTGCCAATTTCTCGGCTGACTCTCCAGTCGCGATTTTTTCCGATATGAATGCACTAGTCAGCTGCCTTGACAGGTCTTCGAGTTGTGCAGAGAAATCGGTAATTTTTCTATTTCCTTGCTGACACGATCTTAATTGTGCTAGAACTGCTTCAGATGAGACTTTCACAGAAAATTTCCTTGTAAGTTTTTCTTTAATTAAGGGAACCGTGCTAATTTCATTAGTTATTGCGTGTTTAGCTTTCCCTCTAATTCTGGTTCTGATAAATTTGATCATAATGTCTTTCTCATCTGATGGCGTAAGCTCATCTAGCAGTTCTATTGATTCGATGAAAGCTTCTGTTTCTTCTACTTTTCCATCGTATGACTGGACGAGTGACGTCGCGGTTCTTATATCGTATATCAAAAGGCAAACTTATTTCTTCTTGGCTTTCTATTAGTTCTAAATTTTTTTTTTGCTTTTAGCTTTATGTCGGTATAAATCTCCTTTATTTTCAATGCTTTTTCTGCAGTAGTTTCTAGTTTTATTATCAATAGTGCTTGTGATTCTAGATTTTCCACAAGCTCTTTCTTTTCCTTAAGCGTTTTTTTCGTATAGCCCCCGTTATTGTCTGCGTGTTTCGAATTAGTTTTTACTTTTAAAATTTCCTACTATATAACGGAGGTTTACAAAGTTTTTAAAATTCAAATATTAATTTTACTTATTGTATTGCAATACCTATCTAAAAAAAAATGTACTATTAATTATGTTTAGTGTCTATATATGTACCTGTATATTACTTTTGTTTCCCTTTTTTTTTTACTACTATATTTAAGTTAAATTACTGCTGATTAGTTGAACATTTGTATATAAGAGTCTTCATGTATAAGACGCGTAGTTAGTACTGTTATAGTTGGACTTGCTCCGTGCTCCTAAGTAGAGAACAAGCACTGATTAGATGAAAAATTAAACACACTTTTGATTGATTTTTTTGATAAAATGTCTTTATTTAATTTAAGATTCTTTTACGATTTTACTATAATTTTTTTCACAATTAAATTTGGGAAAATTCCGTAAGATCGGTACTTCACGATAGATTATATTTTTTTTTCTGAGACCCCGAACTGTTTCACTCAACGGTTGAAAAATGTACTGCCTAGAGGATTGGGCAAATTGCACCCAGGCACCCGTGATATTTTTTAAAGCTTTTCCCTTATCTTTTTCTTTCTCACGACGTTGAAAAATCGCACGTGAGAAAATGCACAAAAGTTTTGATGCAAGCTATATGCATCTATGCAAATCTGTAATCTGATATGCACTTGTGCGCCCGTCTTGAAATATTAATTTTAAGAGGGCGCTAATAATTGTGATAATTGTATGTATGTATATATATACAATTAGATTGAAAAAATAGGTATTGTACGTATGTAGAGTGTACATGCGGAAAAAAAAGTAAGAAGACACTGTATGTAGGTAAGTGCGCATACCGTGTGAGTGGAATGTGTGTCTGATAACAAAATGCAATTTATGCTAAATTGCATTTTGTTATAATATGGGAATGCATTTCTAAATGCATTTAAAATTTTGAATGAGATTTTAAAGGAAATTAAATTGAAATGTTTTTTTCAGGGTCAATTGATGGTACATCAATATATCGTATTGGACGATACATTGATGTATTGGTATTATGGTTGTGATTCGGGGCAAAGGTACCTGAGTCACAACATCCCTCCCCCCTGGGGAAAAGAAAGTTTTATTCTCCTGGGGAAGAAAACTTTCTTTCGATTCAAAAATTAAGCCATGCGTATACGTTATATGTCTTATAAAAATTGGTGAATGCAGGTATACATAATTACATAAAATGACAGGAATAAAGTAAAATAAATTTTATACATTAAAGATTAGTAGTTGTATCTGAAAGGTAAAATTGCCTATCAATATATATACTACGTACTACATACAATTAATTCATTTTATTTATATTATTATTTGTTCTTAATAGAATTAGATATACTATGTACCTACTTATAATTTGTCTTTGACTTCTATTTATTACAGTACTAATTGTAAATTAGATTTATTTTATATGTTTTTTTTTCTTGCAGAAAAAAAAACACATGAATAAAGATTTAAGATCCTGTGGATATATTAAATCTTATAGATCTTAAGCTTTTATTTTATGTATACCTATAATTTTATTGTCTTATTTATTTATTTATTTTTATTAATCTAAATAAAAAATGTGTTTTTCATAAAAACCATGCTTCTATTCTAGTCGCCAAGAATGTGTCTGTTTTTTTTATATTGGTACATATATACATATACAAATTACCCAAAAACAAAACATTAAACTTTTCCCTTTTTTTCTACGTTTAACATTTTTATTTTAATGATTTCATATTCTTTTCATTATAGAGTGCATTAGATTGTTCGGATGGGGATATTGGTTGTTGGAAATGTAAAAATTGGATGAGAAAATGTTAGTGTGGTTCGTTTATCATTGTCCGTAAGTTAAACGTTTTCTGTGGTTTTCTTTTTAGGTGATGGAGTCAATTTGAATTTTGATTCTCTCGGTGCCGGAGTAGGCACATTTTCCTGTTTATGTTCAGGAAGTATTATTTTTTTGAGTTACGGGTTTTTGTGTTGTATTTAATATACAGATAAACACATAGAATAAAGATAATTGAGGCAATTGTCAGGTACGACACTGTATAGTGGTGAATATGGTGATTGTTTATAGGATTTAAAGGAACTAATTCTTGGTCTTGTTGGAAACGAATGGATTCTAGAAGTTTATCTAGATCCGTGTTATTCGAAAGATTTAACGTATGTATTTTTATATGCGATGCTATTGAGGAGGACGTCATATTTGATATTATACTGGAAATGTTTACTGTTGGGATAAAATGGGAATTTAATTTGGAAATTTTTACGTTATGTCCGTGCAGTATGAATTCCTTGCTGCGAACATAACACCCGGGATAGATATACATTGTTCCGGCTCCTTGCAGAACTTGTGAGTTAATGGAATTTTCGCAAATAATATCTATGTGGATGAAATCTTTTAGGGATAAAAGCCAAGCGTTCTGTTGCGATAATTGCGTCCAAAAACAATCTTGTTCTAATGTTAAAATTTTACAATCGGATGCAATCGGCTCCTTTTTTATTAAATTTATCTCGCATTGATTTACCTTAGTATTTGCATTTAAGACTGGGGATGTGATCTGGCAGTAAAGGTGCGTATGATCCAACGTTGCGCAATTGTGGATATCCTGGAGAGTTAATTCAATACAATGTTCGCGATTGTAGTCTATCAGTATATATTCCTTTGATGGATTAATATACAGGAACGATCCGTTAAGGAGTGTAGGTAATGGCATTACTTTGAATATTTTGTATGGTTCCTTAAATAGAAGTGGAATTCGGAGTTCAATAATTATTTTATTATTGAAGGTATTTGCGGATATCGTACTTAATTTGTATATTTGTGTAATTATATTTTGCCTGGAATTTATGGGAAGCATCATTGAGTTTGGCAATTCCTGTCTGATGTTCAATTTTTCATCTTCAATTTTTCTGGGGGATATGAGTAAAGGATGAAATCTTCCATGCCTTGAATCGGTTAAAAGATCAATTAATTCTGTCTGGGTATTCTGATATCTGAATGCCATTAGAGAGGCTAGTGAAATGAGCGATTCAAGTTCAATGGATATTTTGTTATCCAATGTTCTGTTTTCCATTAATGAAGTAGCTGTATTGAAATTAACTTTTTATGCATAACCATGAATTCCTTTTCAATTGCGGCTTTAGATTTGTTGAAAATGTTTGCGGTTGCTTCGACTATCGCGGTTTGGCTTTTCATAAGTGACAGGAGGGAGTTTTGGTTTAGGGTGAGGTTACGGATTTGCTCATCATAAACTTTGGCGTCATCTTCGTCTAATGTACCGAAGAGAGTTTTGGAGATTGAGCCTATCGCATTAAATAAGGCCCTTTGTTGTCTACTTTGGGTCACAAGTAACATATTTGTGTATTCTATGTTTGCTATAATAAGATTGATTTGCAGTAACGTACCATTGCAGGTGTGGGCCATCGCTGAATTGCTATTAAGTTTCTGGCAAGTTGCTGTTATTTGCTGTGCGATGAACTGGATATTCCTTAGTTCTGATTTAAAATTCACTAGGTCGTAATAGGTGACGATTTTCCATTCGTTGGTGTAGAGGTTGGCTCTGCCAATCTCTTGGAAGTAAATGCCTGCAGTAGCATTTAGCTGCTTTACCTCTATTCCTGAGCCATAGATTATGGGGATGAAAATTATAATGAATGCTATGTGCATCATTTTGGAAACCTGTAAGATGACACCATGTTAATATCTGTGAATGATATTTGAAGATGATGAAGTTTTTACTCCGAGAACAGTTTTAAGTCATTGTTGTGGACTCTTTTATTTTTATTATTGATTCTGATGGTGGACTTTTCGGAGGAATTAATCTCCATTATCTCATACGGACCTGACCATAATGGTGAGAACTTATTATCTCTTACTCTGCTTTTGAGTAAGACTTTATCACCAGTATTAAATGATTTTTGGAGGGAGTTTTTATCGTGTTGCAATTTTGATCTCTCTTTGTTTGCCATGGCTATGTCTTTAGCTATTTTGAAGCTATGCTGTAGACGCGCTTTTAACTCGTTTGCATAATTGTCGTAGTTATAGCAAACGGTTGGAGATGATTTCAAATTGTTTGGATTTTCGGCTGGGAATCCGTAAAGGAGTTCGCGAGGAGTATAATTAGTACTCGAATGAGGGGTAGTATTGTATACAAACATGGCATAAGGAATCCATGTATCCCAGTCTTGTGGATCTTTTGCTACATAAGATCGGAAATATTCTGCTAAGGTCCTGTGGATTCTCTCCAATGCACCATTCGTTTGGGGGTGATATGGGGTAGTTTTGAGCCTTTTAATTCTCAGCAGTTTAGATACCTCGGCGAACATGCCACTTATGAGGTTAGAACACTGTTCTGTGAAGATACTTTCTGGAATACCATGTCGACAAACTATTGTTGTCGTGAAGGCTTCCGCTAATGTCGTAGACTCGGTGTCGACTATGGGAATAGCCTCAGAAAATTTTGAAAGGTCGTCTTGAAATGTAAGGTTGTATTTGTTTCCAGAGTGAGAAATTGGGAGAGGTCCTACAACATCTAGGTACACTCTTTCGAAAGGTTTGGAGCTAATGCTCGAGATTTTCATTGGAATTTTAGGGTTTCTGGATACTTTGTTCACCTGACAAAGTTTACATTTCCTTACATATTTGAAAACGTCTACTGACATACCAGGCCAGTAGAATTGCTTTTTGACACTTTTAATTGCACGGGAAACTCCTTGATGGCCTCCCGTCGGTAATGAATGAAAATCTTTTAAGACTTGTTCGATGTCATTAATGTCTGATAAATATTTAATTGAATCCTGATGCAGTTTTATGTTTATTTGCTTATTAGCGAAGATCTGGACAAAAACGTTTTTAATAATTATTAGATTCTGTGGATCTAATATGGGGAAGGAGATATTTATTTGTTTTAACTGATTTGCTTCTGTGTATGTGCAGATTTCTTTTCGAGGTCTGATCTATCTCTTTGCGATCGACATGGTAAATTAATTTTTGATACAATTATTGTGGAGTCCTTTTTTGTGAAGAAGTTCAGTTCATTTTCTAGAAGTGGAGGTTTATCTGAAAGTTTTAGTTTCGAAGCCAACACTCTTTAAAGTTCTGTATCTTGCATTGGCAAGATGAAAAATTTAGGATTCGCATACTTAGTTAGTAGGAGAGGAAAATTTGTCTCAGTTATTATGACTGAGGAATTATTTACAGGTTATGGAGTTGGGTTTGGAGTAGTTACACTTGCGTTGGGTGTATTTATATTCGCCTGAGCTCTGACTTGATTTCTAGTTACCACATTTACGAAGGTGGTTGGTTCTGCAGAATGTTCGGGATTTTCCGGAATTGCTCTACTGAGAGCATCTGCATTTGTGTTGAGCTTTCCTGATTTGTGGACTATCTTGTAGTCATATTCCTCAAGACGTATTCTCCATCTCATCAGTCTTGAGGAGTGATCTTTCAGATTCATGAGCCATACTAATGGTTTATGGTCAGTTATAATTGTAAACTGTCTGCCATAAACGTATGGTCTGAATTGCTGAACTGCGAACACGATAGCTAAGAGCTCCTTTTCTATTGCTGGGTAACGAGTCTCTGCACCATTGAGGACTCGGCTCACATAGGCGATTGGATGATCTCCTTGATCATCAACTTGTGAAAGAACGGCTCCGATGGCGTAGTCACTGGCGTTGGAGGTGACAAAAAATTCTTTGTCAAAATCGGGATATGATAGAATTGGTGCTGAAATAAGTTTATTGCGTAATTCGCAAAATGCCTCATCGCAGATTGCATCGAACTTGAAAGGGATATCTTTTTCAAAAGATTTGTAAGTGGTTTTGCAATTTTGGAAGAAATTGGTATAAAGCGGCGATAGTAGCCGACGAAACCAAGGAAGGCTTTAATATCTTTCTCCTTCTTGGGTCTGGGATAGGACTGAACTGACTTAATCTTCGCTGGGTCTGGTTTGACTCCATTTTCTGTAATAATGTGCCCTAAATACATAATTTCCTTTCTTAGGAAATGGCACTTGTCGGGTTGCAGTTTCAAATTAAAATTACGGAGACGGCTGAATACTGCTGTGAGTCTGGAATTGTGGTCTTTGAGATTGTATCCTTGGACTACAATATCGGCCATGTATACGAAGCAATAGATGCCTTGAAGGCCAGATAAGGCATTATTCATGGCTCGTTGAAAAGTAGCAGGGGCTCCTTTTAAACCAAATGGCATACGATTGTATTCGTAGTGGCCATAGGGTGTACTAAAGGCAGTTTTCTCTCTGTCCTTCGAGTCCATTTTTATCTGGTGAAATCCACTGGCTAAGTCGAGTGTGGTAAAATATTTCGACTTCCCAACTGGTCTAATATATCAGTGATATTAGGCAGTGGGTACGCATCGCCAATAGTAATGTCGTTAATACGACGAAAATCTACCACTACTCGCCACTTTTTGTTTCCATTCTCATCTGGTTTTTTAGGAACAAGGAGAAGTGGAGAATTCCAGGGGCTATGTGAAGGTCTGATGATGTCTGACTCAAGCATTTCTTGTATTTGCCGATTTATTTCCGTTCGGCTTGCTTCAGGAAGTCTATAAGGCTTGGTATAAATTGACGGTTTGTCTTGGAGTGTCTCGATTTTGTGGGTAATCGCATCTGTATATGAAAGGAAATTCCCTTCTATGAAGAAGAGATCGTTGAATTCCCTACAGATATTGCGAACACTCTCAGATTCCTCTGAATTACAGTGATCCAATTTGATAAGGTTTTGCAGTTTATTTATTCTGCCCTTAATTGGATCTCTGTCAGAGTCTGTGGAGATTACCACAAAGTCGTCCAAGACTTGGTAAACTGGGTTCACCTCGTAAGGTGCCAGATCGGCGTCCTCCTCATTTGTATTGAGGATTAGGACTTTTGCCATACCGTTGACTGGTTCGACTATCGAATTTCCAAGAAACAACCCTGGCTATTTGTTTCTTGAAACAGACCGATTGATTCTGAATAGAAGGTGTTGGAAGTTCAACGATGAACTCTGATCGAGCGGGAATTTTAATTTTATTTAATTTATCCGATACTTTCGGATTTTTAAAAGGAAGGAGATATGAACTTTTGTGGAATTTGGAAGGAGCTATTCGATAATTCCGACTCGATAGAATTAGAAGGGGTTAAAACTTTATTGAAATTCTTTAACTTCTTTTCTGATTTATTTCTGGAATTCACGTTTTGTGAATTTGTTGATGAAGGAGATAGAATTGTACTAGATGCAGCCTTTTGTGCGGCTGTAGATGGAGATATACTTTTACGTTCTTGTTTCATTTCTTGTGAAGCATTTGCTGGCGATCGACTTGCATTGCTTTTCGAAGCAATTGATGGAGATAGATTTGTATTAGTATTTATATCGGAGAATGTTATCTGCGTATATAAAAGACTTTTTGTTTGAGACCACTTTTCTGGGTCTTCGCTTTTCAAATAAACGTATGGGTAGTTAGTGTAATATTCTTCATACGGATAGAATTCGTTTGAATCGTTTATTTCTAAAGAAATGTATTTATTTTTATAATTGATACTAGCATTGTATCGAGAAAAAAAGTCATGACCACGTAGGCCATCGTATGAGAGGATGGAGTTATTTCCCACAATTTGAAATGGGTGTTCTAGGATGGAGTTATTAATATTCAAAGATTCTAAATTCAATTTAGCAAAGATGAGCCCTTCTGTGGAAGTAGACTCTGTGAACAATGTATTTATATTGCAGACAGCATCTCTGTAGCAGATACTGTCTGGCCTTAATGGATGTAGATTTATTAAACTGATCTCTGCTCCTGTGTCGATTAAAAAAGTAAGTTTTGGAGCAGAGCATATATCAACAGGCAAAGAAAGCGTTAGTGAATTTTTATTAATTTGGACGGGGGTACGAATTAATTTCTTACTATTTAGTTTTTCGTCGATATTGTCTCGGGATTGCGATGAACTTGCGCCGTTGTTTTTATCTGCGAGGGGTTGCCGAAAATGACCCCCCGCTGCATCCAGTTTTCCTGCCTGGATGCCGATGAAGTTCGATTATTCTTCCTATTTGGAGAAGGTGATCTTGCAGAGATATTGGCATTATTATATCTCGGCGGTGAAGTTCGACTTTCTCGGAATACTGGCTGCTGCCAGTTCCTACTTTGAGGCTGTCTGTCAGCCGTGTTTGTTAGTGGAGTATTGTTCATCTTTTGGAAATTATTTTGATTTCCCTGATTGTAGCTAGAACGACTGTTGTTCGCAGCTTTTGTCCGGCATTCTTCGATAGTGTGCCCAATTCGATGACAATATCGACAAGATGGGACCAGCGACGGAGATGTGATTTTATTGGAAACTGGAGATCGTTGTAATTGCCAGTTTGGATTTGGAACTGCGTTGAAATTTTGCGTGGTGCGTTGTATGACTGGGCAGTTTGATGCAGCATGCCCCAGTCTATTGCATTTGAAGCAACGCAGATTGAGATTTGTATTCTGTTGAAAGGGATTTGGGTTTACCTTGTGGTTTGTTTTAAAATTGGATTGTCTCGGTTCTAAACGTGATGCGTGCTCTAGGATATGTGACTTTAGTGAAGCGAAAGACTTATCCGACTGGACTTTTGCTAAAGTCTGCAGTTGTTGATTGGATAATCCATCTTCAATTGCTCTTACGGCCTGGCTCTCATTATCTTTCAATAAAGATTTTAGGAGTACCTTATCTGTTGTGTAAGAGTGGGTTGCCTCATTTAATCTGGATAGAATTGTGTTAAGTCTTTGGAGAAAATCCATTACGCTTTCCCCTATTTTCTGCTTGTAATTATTTAATTGCGATTGTAGGGCGGATCTGGAAATTATTTCTTCGAATGTTTGTTTTAAGATCGACTTTAGAGTAGGCCAATCTTCGACTTGATTGTACTCGTATGCCTCTGCGGATAATTTACTCCTTATTAAACTAAGGAGGGAGTACTTTTTGCTTGCCGTCGTTGCTGTTGCGTATGAATCATCACAGCTTGAAATGAATTTGTGGAGATCTTTCGGATTTCCATTGAAATTGCGAATTAATGTTCTCGCGTCAGATAGGAAAAAAATTGACTGGTCTCTGAAAGAGACATTGTGATGATGCTCTGTGGAATTATTTGTAGTATGTGTTATGTTTTGGAATCTCGAGTCCAACTGTTCTTGTAGCGCAATTACAGTGTCTGAGAATGATGCTTCCATATTTATGTAAACATCACTCACGAAGTACTCGCTATCTTTGTCGTTTGGGGCAACATTCAAGATTATTTCGTTATGTGTTTCTTCAAAATCGTACCAATATTTGTGCAACGAGTTTAATTTTTGGTTCAGATATGCCTGGGTTGCAGT
Source organism: Dioctria linearis (assembly GCA_963930735.1). Lineage (NCBI taxonomy): Eukaryota > Metazoa > Arthropoda > Insecta > Diptera > Asilidae > Dioctria > Dioctria linearis. The sequence continues at coordinate 154,441,651 of OZ005744.1, read as the reverse complement.
TGCAAGTGAATTATTATCTATAGACTGGATAATATGGGATGACGTTTTTCGTCTATCTTCTTGCAATCGAAGCCGTACTGTATTTGATTGATCCTTGTCTGTGCTGTCTGGGTTATCAGCTGCAGTCGTTTTTTGCGAAGTTTTTGGAGGTGGGACGTAAAACGGGTTATTTTTGCGCTCTGTGTGGACTGATATGGATTTCAACCTATCCGACTGAGTTGCCTTTGTAAGGTTGTACCAGTCCGCCGTTTTGTCATAGCATGGCTGCTTAAAATAATCATGAGTTTCAGTAAAATTTTCATGATCTTGAATCAGGGTTTCAATTTTTTCAAATGAAGCCCATAGTTCTTCCAACTGTGGGAGTTTTCCAGAACTAAAATCTGAAGTCCTTTTACGTTTATTCGCTCTGTGATAATCGGCCAGAATTTGTCTAATTTCTGCCATTTTTGCGACTTGTGACAAGCAAAGCTCGTCGAAAGATTTGTTTTCTTCAGTCATGATAGGTTCGTGAAGTAGAAGTGGGAGTAATTGATCGAAATTAGGAAGAGGTTTATAGAATAGGCAGCAGGTTGATATATATTTATATATACATATGTATATATTTAGATATGAAAGCGTAAGTACGTAAAAGAATAACAACAACAAATTCAAATTAAATCCAATTAATCCAAAGTACGTTTGATCAAATTAAATAAGAATTAATTCAGATAAAAAAAAACAAATTTCGACACGAATTAATTGATTGTTCCTCTAATCAATATCTTTCTCCTGAACGGTAGGCTCACAAAGTCCTATCGCAGGGGAACGATTATCGATTTTTGCCGAAGTCCTCTGACCAGCAAGCTCACGCTTCTAGGAAGAACATAAAATTCTATTCGTGACGCTAGAGAAAACACTGTTGATCAAAGAAGAAATGGAGATTTCAGTTTTTGTTTTTAGTTAATATGCACATGTATATGATTAAGAAAACCTTTCAATATTCATAAACTGGGGAAAATTGTTAACTTGTTGTGTTCAGTAAAATGTCAAAATCGGATTGGTAACTGTATTTGTATTTCGTAGAAAAATATAAAATTGGTAACTGATTACAACGATCAACGCTAGTGGTAGAAAAGTTTTAGGTGGATCATGCTACATCTGCAACGAGCCTATTCGGAAGAGAAAAAAGGCATGAGTCATGAGTTGACTGTAATAAGTCCGACTGTGATCAGCACATAGCAAAAATCACAAAATGTTTAAATTGTAATCATTTGTTTCTAATATATCTGTGTAAAAGATTGAAATCTAATTTTTTATACAGTATTTGTATATTACTGTGCAAAAAACGAAAACTCCATGATTTTTGTCCAAAAATCACATTGCAAAATGTGATAGTTATCATTATTATATACAGTACATTCTATAAATAAACAAGTTGAAATAAATATATGTATGTTGTTATTATTTATATATTAATCCATATTTACTTATTATATTTTTACAACAAACTTTTTTTTTATGATATACTGTACGAAAATCATGCTTTTTCTATCGGAGTACCCGGGTGGCTCATACGTGTTCTGTTTTTCTCATATGCAAAATCTTTTAAGCTAAACATTGTTCATAGATATTTAGAATGCAAATCTCGATAGAGAATCGGTGAAATCATGGGAATTCGGGAAGGTTTTGGCCAATCTTTTTGGAAAAAAAAATTATTCAACAAAATGTACGCCGATGGGTGGCACAAGGGTGGTAACACAAGGGTTAAAAAGGTAATTTATAAGTAAATTACAAGTAATTCCTTGCCAAATGCAAGTATATATATTTTATAACTGCGAGAGTTGACTAAGTTATTTTTAATTTACCAATTTCAACTTATTTTTAATGTGTCTGGATTGCCATTTTGTAATTTATAAAAGTAAGGCCGATTTTTTAAAATCTTTCAACGTGTTATGATAATTTTATTAAAATTATAAGTCCGCTGTCTTGGTAAATAGAATACGTCAGCAATTGTAATAAATTGTAAAAAGTATTGTTGAAAAATTGTATAAAAGCGAACTTGATAGAAGAAGTAATGCAAATTTGCACGAAAGCTTGCTAAAAGCTAGAAATAGGCAATAGTTAAAAGAAATGCAATCTCACAAACACTTTATTGCAAGAATGCTGTCCCTATCTCACAACTATTGCTCATGCCTAACTTTTGGCAAAGCCTCTCCAAATTGTTTGCTGGGAAACAAGAATAACACTATACCTTTTTGCTGCAGTATGGTGAAAGTTATATCAGTGTGTGGCATACTTTGTTTTCTGTATGCCGTGAATATGACATAATGAAGTAAATTGGCGTTTACGATACTCCATTACAACAAGAGAATATTTCTAGAAGGGTAAAGGCAAAAACGAATGGATAAATTGTCGTAAATGCCACCATAATAGCATGTACGGGAAAGGAGCTATAAAAATTCTGTTTTTAATGTGGCATACGACAAAATTCATACTGAATTATGGGAGAACCAGTGGTGGAGGTTGAAATCCAATAAGATAGAAAGAAAAAGTTATACATGAAATCCCAAATCAACTTCATACTCAAAAAGTACATTTTTGCGTTTACGACAAACCAATATTGAGGTGACCTTATTACGTGGGACAATCCATATGTGTGGAACTAAAAACCCTATTTATAAGGTGCAGTGTCCAATTTAGATTTATGGGATTCTATACTTTTGAGGACAACGTCCTAGATACACGATATTTATCGAATAAGTCTCAGGTTACACCTAAGTGCTATACCTTGTAGAGCAATCCCAGCTTCAGTAGGAAGTAGCTACCAAGTAGCTCGCCGCTTTAAGCGCTAGAGTCTTGTATGGTTCTTAAATACTTTCGTGTATACTTCAATTATCGATGGTTGACCCTGTTGTATCGTAAAACAATAAAAATATACTTAGATTTCACTATTAACTTAAACTTTTATTACATGACTTTAAGCTTAAATTCAAATAACTTAACTTTACTTTAATAATCCAAACAGCCTGTTGTACATAGCAAAGATCTCTTCGATATATTTCCGAGAATATGTACGTCAAGATTTTGCAAGTTTGAAACTTTCTGCTAATTTTTAAACTAATATTTTAAATTTTATACGGCAACACGATGTTCCAAATTTCATCTATCTAGCGCAATATCCTCGGCGTCCTGTCAAATATCAAAATGTGTTATTTAAATTATATTTATATTGGGAACAAATTTTGGTACGACAGAATTACGAAGGAATAAAATAAAGTTTATGTTAAAAGATTTATAACTGCATGTACCTACCTACTTCGAGTTTTGGATTGGGAAGTACATAAATAAAAAAAAAATTGAATAAAAAGTCATCGAATCCCAGAATATAGACCCATTTTTACTATCAATTTATTAATTTTGCACAGAATTTGGTAATATTACATACTAACCATTGGATTCTTCCTGAAATTAAATTCAATAACAAAAAAATCAATAATTTCTTTCCCATCATCATGGAGGTGAATTTAATTTTTATATTTTTTGCCATTTAGGTCCCTTCTTTTGCATATGGGACATTGACCATTGTGGTTCAGTGAATAACTTTTTTTTTAATTTGTTTCAATTTTGCGGATGTCTTGTTGATAAATTACTTTTTAATTGAGGCTATTAAAAAGTTTTAACATGTGGGAGAAAAGTTTGCAATCACTGAAAATTTCAAACTCTTTGTATAAACCTGAAAAGTAATTAGCGCTACAGATGGTGAGTTTTTACATTGTGGTTGTTATTTGGTTCAGCAATTTTTTGGAACTTGAAGAAATATTTCATTATAGATTATATTATATGTGAAATTGTGTACTAAGGTGAGTTTGGTAAATATGTCCTCTTTACGTGTTTTTAACTTGTTTGATGTATTATCTGATAGCCTTCTAGTTTTTCATTTTCTTCTTTAGAACATATCTGTTACACGAATATATCACCAACATAGTCCAATTATTCCCAAGACTTTCGACCAACGGCCATATTTCACCTAAATAGGTATGTGTATTGCATTCTCATATATTATCAAAGCATTTTTTCAGATGTACATTGTATTTTACGCTAAGAATTTTTAGGTTTTTCTTCCAAGTTGCTTAGAAATTACTTTTCTTTTTATACCCTAGATGAAATCTATAGGGGTAAACTAAGTTTGTCATTTCGTTTGTAACACGTCGAAATAATGATGGTAGAGCAAAATGAATTGGACACCCACGCATAATATTAGAAGTTATTTTGATTCTTGCATGTCCGTCCGTCCGTCCGTCCGTCCGTCCGTCTGTCTGTCTGTCTGTCTGTCTGTTTGCCTGTGCGCACGATAACTCGAGAACGCGTTCACCTAGAAAGCTGAAATTTTGTACACGGACATTAAAAAAAAAGTAAATTTAAGTTCGAAAATAAGACAAATCGGGCAACTCCTTCGTGGGGTTGCCATACAAAAATTTCGTTTTCCACGATATATTTGGACACTACCTGAGAAAACCTCGACATAGAAAGCTGAAATTTGGTACACTGTGTTTTCATACTAATAGCAAATAAAATTTCAAAAATGGGCTAAATCGGGCAACCCCTTCTTGGTGTTGCCATATAATAATTTTGGTTTTTTACATATACTTTGAAAACGATCAGTTCTAGACATTTTTATTGTACTAAAAACTTCTTTAGAATAAGAAATCCTATAAAATTGGTTATAATCATTTTTTCTGTCCGGCGAACCGTTCTAGAAATATATGTGAGAAACCAATGCTAAAAATCAAAATTCTCAAATGGGTGACAATACGAAATTTCATACGTGCATTCATCTAGGGTATCATAAGAATTGGTCTTAGACCAATTCTAGCTTTTTCACTTGTTATTTTTATTATTTGATTTCGGTGAGGGAGAAACTTAGATTACTTATGATGTTATGATATAAATCACTATCGTCTATCATATATCTGGCACCACTTGTCCTAGGCTTCTCATTTAGAAGAGGATCCCTGCATATTCCTGTTGGATTTCGTTTGAGTTTTAAAAGAAATTTTTTTTTTATTTTGATTTACAAGGCCTGTTCCGGCAATTAAGTTATTATCATAATTACGATTGCTACATGTTTTCCTCAATTAATATTCATCTTATCAGCTTATATCCTTATTGTATTTGTAGTTGACTTATCTATGCCTATTTAATTCCTGGAAGAAATTGCTCGTAGTTTTATCTTGTCTCTTGCCCTGGAAAATTTGAATTGATTTTTGCGATTTATCAGATTTTAAGTGAGTTTTTTATTTGCTCTTCCGCGGAAAGACTGTCGCCGATGTGCTGAGTAGGACGTTATGCCCCAACTCTTACGCCTCAGCGTCTCAGAGTTTTGTTTATAACCGGAGCTTGAATTCTTAAAAATTATGAAATCAATTGTTAAAAGAGATTCTACTTTATGAACTCATCATGACACTCATTGACGTGCTCATTAATAAGCTCATCATGACGCTCATTATGTATTCATCGAAGTGCTCATATAATATAGTAAAATACACAAAAGAGAAGCAAAGCATACCGTTCTAAGTAACTGAAGAGGTGCAATATCTCATGTATACTATCTGCCAATACGTAAATAAATGATTTTTTTCCCCGTTTTGATTTAAAGGCGAATAAATTTCATTAGGATGTTCATCTGAATACTCATGAGAAGCTCATTGATGAGCTAATCAAGATTTGTCTACCAGGGATATTCTTTAAATACTTATGTTGATCAATATCTATTGAATTGTTTATACATGTGTGATATGCCCTTGATTATCTCATTTTCATGTACCTTGTAGTTTGCATATTATACATTTGCAAATGTAGACGAAAATATTTTCCTTAGTACCCTAACGCCTTTTGAATTATATCGTATCCTTTCTTCTTCTTGTTACAACCTTGGATAAATCAATTTGGGAAAAGTGCGAATTATTAAAGGTTAGTGTTTCATTATACACCCAAATTTAATGGACTTGTTAAAATCACGCCAGCACACTGGCATAAGGAGCATCACGTTTAGGTGAACGAAGCCTAAAATTAAGTTATATTATAAGTGCAATAATTACGTTGGTCAAAGACCGGGCACGGTCATTCAATTTGAAAGCACAACCGCTCATTATTAAAACGAATGATAAGATTTTTTTTTATAATAACTTGTTATATTAGTACAGTGTCTAATTGAAAACATTTATTTGTTTTCAGATATTCTCTAACCACCAGAATGACATATTGAAGTACATAGTGAGCCATTTACCTTCTTCACTTACTTGATTCGTCGAATTCTGTCGACTATAATTGAGCATATTTCTGATCTGATCAGCTCCCGTTTGCTAGACCACGCAGGCTAGACCCAACCAAGCTCAAGGCTGCACGTCTAGAATTCAATCACATGACGGAGCTAGGAATCTGCCGTCCGTCATCGTCTCCGGCCTCTTCCCCACTTCATATGGTGGGTAAAAAAGATAACGATTGGCGTCCGTGTGGCGATTATAGGCGTTTAAATGCCATCACTAGCCCCGATAGGTATCCGATACCACACATTCAAAATTTTTCTATACACCTTCGAGGCAACAAAGTATTTTTCAAAGTCGACTTATTCAGAGCATATCATCAAATACCTGTCGCTCCCGATGATGTCCACAAGACCGCGATTACAACACCATTCGGTCTATTCGAGTTTGTGCGAATGCCGTTTGGATTAAGAAACGCAGCACAAACTTTCCAAAGGCTAATAAACGAAGTAACTAGGGATCTAGACTTCGTTTTCGTATACATAGACGATTTACTTGTCGCAATCTCAGACGAACAGCAACATATACAGCATCTACGTATACATGTTAAACGTCTTCTCGAGTACGGCCACAATATTAAACCATCAAAATGTGTATTTAATGTACCAACATTAGATTTTCTTAGTCACACCATCGATGAGCACGGTATCCTGCCTTCAAAAGAAAGAGTACAGGCCATAAATGAACTACCAGATCCAACTAGTGTTAAACAGATCCAGCGGTTCGTGGGTATGGTAAATTATTACCACAGATTTATCCCAAACTTAGCAAAATTGTTGTCACCGATCTACGCACATCAAACATTACTGCAACGGCTCACCAAGCCGAAACAACAGTTCACTTGGCCAAAGGAATGCAAAGACGCATTCGGAAAAATCAAATTAGCATTAGCCGAAGCTACTTTGCTATCACATCCATTAGATAATACCGTTTTTAATATCACCACTGATGCATCAAACACACATGTCGGTGCATCTTTACAACAATTAACAAAGAGCTCTTGGGAGCCACTAGGGTTTTTTTTTCAAAAAGCTAACACTCGCCGAAATGAAGTATTCTGCCTTCGACAGAGAACTCCTAGCTATATTTCTAGCTGTAAAGCATTTCAGACATTTCGTCGAAGGCAGGCAATTGGTTGTCTATTCAGACCACAAACCATTGACAAGAGCAGTCATGGCAAAAACAGATCGTAGTCCACGGCAAGCGCGCCAGCTTGACTACATCACCCAATTTACCTCAGACATACGACACGTAGCAGGAAAAAGCAATGTAGTAGCAGATGCACTATCACGTTTGTACAACGATGAAAGTGCGGAAGTATGCGCTGCTACATTTAATCTCCAGACTTTCAACAAACTTCAAAGAGATGACCAAGAACTCGAAATCCTAGTAAACAACGAACAGCGAAACTCACACTATAAACTTTCGAAAATCACTTTACCCTTGTCGGAGGAACAGATTTGGTGCGAAACCAGCACAAGTACAAATAGACCCTACGTACCCGAGAAGCTAAGAAAGCCGATTTTCAATTCATTATACAATCTTTCGCATCCCGGAATAAGAGCTACACGCAAATTAATCACATCTAGATATTTCTGGCCCAGCATTAATAAGGATTGAAACCATTGGTATAGACAATGCTTACAGTGTCAGAAGGCCAAGGTTCAAAAACACACAAAAACAGGATTTGAACAATGAGAAAAAGATGTTTTGTCGGCCTTAGATTCCTTTTAGATATGGAGTGTATGGAGGAAAGGAGGATGCTACCACACAAAGCATTCCTTTCTTGGATATGAGACTATATAGAGAAAATAACAAAATCTCAACAGATTGGTACAGCAAACCTATGGCATCGGGGAGACTATTAAATTTCTCATCAGCTCACCCCCACAACATGAAATTCAATGTAGCCCTTTCATTTGCAAAAAGGGTGATATCTTTGAGTGACAAAAGGTTTCACAACACAAACTACAGCAAAATTCGTCAAATCTTAGCCTCAAACAACTATCCCATCAGCATCATAAACAAAATAATAAAACAGGTCAAACATGCTCCAGGTAGTAATAACAAAACAACAGACAATACAGGTAGCCAAAACATACAAACCCCGATTTACAAAAAACTCATATACACGCCACATATAAGCAACAAAATAATCCCTTCTCTACAAAATAATAATACCAACTAGGGCTCCAGCCCCAAAATAAACTAAGACAAATGTTGTACACAGACACCAAAACAAATATTGAAAAACCAATGAAGGGCGCCTTATACGAAATAAAATGCAAGACGAATAATTGCAGCAAGGTCTACATTGGAGAAACAGGAAGGGACATAGAAACATGTATGCGTGAACATAGAAATGATTTTATTAGGACATCTAAACTTACACAGAATAACAGCCAACAACGGAAGGATGAGCGGAACTATGGCACGGCCTGTCTTTCGCATGCAATCAAAAACACACACACTTTTGATTTTGAAAATCCCAAAATCCTACACAGAGAGCCTAATTGGAAAAAGAGGAAAAATATAGAAGCTCTCTACATACAATCAAGAAAACCGAAAGCAACAAATTTCAAGGTCGACACACAATACATTCACTCACAATATAAACACTTAATAAATGCATGCATGATCTGTATGGATGGCCTATCTCACTATTGAGACACAATTGGTACCTGTTCAGCTAAAAAAAATTTTTTTTAGTTCACGTCTTCGCATTTTTAGTTTGTTAGTCCCGGTCTTGATTTTTAGTTTGTCCTTTTCTTTGACGGTCGTCTCTATTTATTATCTATTTTTAGTTAATTTTTTAAAATGTTTGACTTTACTAATAATTATAAGATGGTTATTTATTATGTGATATTCTCTTTTGAAGTGCGTTTTTGTGTCTCTCTATCGGTTTTCGTTTTCAAACTTGGTTTTCTTTTTTAATCAGTGACATAAGGTTTTTAATAACCCATTTTAAGTAACTTTGACATACCAATTTTTAGGTAATCACTTACATTAATAGAAATTGTTTGCAAAATTACCTCTTGATTTGTATCTTTTGTTAGCCTTGATAATGGTCTAAACCAAAGACCGAAATATCGGAATATTTTCTGAAAAATATAAAAATGGCTCAAACAACCATATGATGTTTTCATAAAAAAAACTGGATCACCGGGTCGTATAATCCCATACACTCCATATCTAAAAGGATTTGAACAAATCGCGATGCCATCAAAAAGGTTCGATCATATTCACATAGATATCGTTGGACCACTACCTCAATCGTGGGGCAGTAAAGACTGTGGCGGAGGCTGGGGATGGCCAAGGTCAAACTCTGACTGATGACATCAGGAGCCAGCAGGCCTAAACTTTCTGTCAAGGCTAACGCTGGCCCCGGTAAAGCAGTCGGAACTACAGAGGCTAAGCCGGGGACTTCCGCAAAGAAGTCCGAAGGCACTAAGAAGAAGCCTCCTCCTGCCCGTGCGAAGCAAGGCAAAAAAGGAAATCCGAAAGGATCTTCTATCAAGGCTGCTAGCGGCCATAAAAGCCATCCTAGTCATGACTAATCACCATCTAAGTTGCCTCCAGATAAATCTCCATCATGCCAAAGCGGCATCAGACGTGCTTAGCTGGAGATTTTTCTCGGAGAAACTTAGTCTGGCGCTCATACAGGAGCCCTGGGTACATCAAGGCCGCATTAAAGGACTTCCCACAAAATCATGTAAATTAATTTATAGTAATGAGCATGAATATCCCAGGGCAGCATTACTGTTCAACACTAATCTAAATTTTTATTCCTCTTTCGCAGTTCATTTCGAGGGACGTAGTTGCAGTAGCTCTCGAGGTACCAACTCCGGGAGGTAGTCACGAGGTAGTAGTGACCTCAGTCTATTTTCCTGGAGATGCGGATACACTACCTCCTACAGAGCTAAAAAGACTCATCAGCTACTGCAAACGAAGAGGAAAGCAATTTATCGTTGGATGCGATGAGAACGCACATCAAACGCTATGGGGCAGCACGGATACCAACATCAGGGGTGAGTACCTCCACGATTTTATAATATCTAATAATTTAGAGATACTAAATCGAGGTAATAAGCCAACCTTTATGAACACTATCAGACAAGAGGTCCTGGACCTAACACTTGCCAGTATGTTCATAAGCACAAAAATAAGCAGGTGGCACGTATCGAACGAGATTTCCATGTCCGATCACAGACATATCAGGTTCGATATAGAAGCCGCACTTAACTCAAGTCTAGAGTACCGAATCCCTAAATTAACTAACTGGGAACTCTATCGACAACATCTTAAGGCTGTAGTTAACTCTCCCGGCAGTAGCATTAGCACAACGGAGGAGTTGGACTCAGCCACTACAAAGCTACAAACGGCTGTACTGACTTCATTCGAACACAGCTGCCCTCTGAAGCAAAAGACTTGTTATCGGCAGGTACCTTGGTGGAATAGGGAGCTGAGTTTGAAAAGAAAAGAAGTCAGAGAACTATTTAACAGAGCCAAGCTCTCTGGTACCTGGGGAGAATATAAAAAGGCTCTAACGGAATACAACATAGAATTAAGAAGATCTAAAAGAAGAACATGGCGGACCTTCTGCGATGGCATAGATCAACTGCCCGCAGCTACCAGGCTCCATAAGGTACTTTCGAAGGATCACACGAATGGTATATGCTCACTTCAAAAAGAAGATGGGAACTATACCAAGAGTTGTGAGGAAACAGTCAGGCTCTTATTTGAAACTCACTTCCCCGACTCTACCAGTCCCGTTCAAGGAATAGTAGCTCCAGACCCAATTGAGGTGGGCAATTACATGGTCTCTAACAGGAGTAAGAGCCTTGCGGGAAGAATCTTCACTCCTAACAAGGTTAGATGGGCCGTTGGTACGTTTAAACCCTTTAAATCTGCTGGAGGGGACGGCATCTTTCCTGCCTTACTACAGCAAGGGGTTGAAGAAATACTTGTTCCACTACAAAACATTTTTCGAGCCAGTTACGCTCTGGGGTATATTCCCCAATGCTGGAGAGACGTCAGGGTGGTATTTATACCCAAAGCAGGAAAAAGAGCTAGCTCTCTAGCCAAATCGTTCCGACCCATTAGTCTCTCGTCATTTTTACTTAAATCCATGGAAAAAATCCTAGACCTACATATTCGAAGTGAAGTTTTGATTAAATCACCACTTCATTCTAAGCAATTCGCTTATCAAGCAGACAAGTCTACCGAGACTGCCATCCACACTTTGGTTAAAGACCTCGAAAAAGCTCTTGAAGCAAAAGAGGTGGCCTTATGTGCATTTGCAGACATAGAAGGTGCTTTTGATAACACTTCCTTCGAAGCAATTAAATCAGCTGCCGAGGACAAGGGCTTCGAGCCCCCCACGATTAATTGGATAGACTCCATGCTTAGAAGCAGGAGGATAACTACTACTCTAGGAAACTGTTCAGTCACGATCACTGCAGATAAAGGCTGCCCACAAGGAGGAGTTCTCTCTCCACTCCTATGGTCGATCGTGATTGATGATCTCTTAGAGAAGCTGACCAGTTCGGGTTTTACCGTACAAGGCTACGCGGATGACCTAGTAGTCACGATACGGGGCAAGCATGAACAAGTCATATCCGACCTCATGCAAAAAGCCCTTTCTAAAGTCCGCACTTGGTGCTTAACCAAAGGCCTCAGTGTAAACCCAAACAAAACGGTTATCCTTCCATTCACGAGAAGATCAAAGCTTTCACTAAAGGCTCCTCTTCTCGATAACACGGAATTGATATTTTCAGAAGAAGTCAAATATCTGGGGGTCACCTTAGATAAGAAACTTTCCTGGAATTCGCATCTGTCTAGAGTGACGGAAAGAGCGGTAGGATCTCTCTACACGTGCCGTCGCTTCATTGGCAGAACATGGGGTCTGAAGCCAAAAATGATGTACTGGATGTACACCACGGTTGTTAGACCCATGGTCACCTATGCGGCCCTCCCATGGTGGTCAAAAACTAATGATAAGAAGGCTGAGGCTCTGCTTCAAAAAACACAACGGCTTGCCTGTCTAGGAATAACTGGTGCCATGAGGACCTGTCCTACAGCAGCCATGGAAGCCTTACTAAACCTTCCACCCCTACATCTGCAGGTGAAAAAGGAAGCAATCTCCAGTGCTATTAGACTGCAAAAGGAGAAACAGTTAAAACCAGGGAATCTGGTTGGTCATTTAAGTATCTTAAAACAGATACGCTTTGAGCAAATGACGACAATATCTGATATAATCACACCCAAGGTGGATTTTGTAAGACCATTCGATGTGGTTTTAGGAAACCGACAGCAATGGCGTTCCACTAAACCGTCCTTTCAACAAGGGTCGATGGTGTGGTATACAGACGGTTCAAAAACGAACAGTGGAGTCGGACTGGGCGTATACGGCCCCAGATGCCATATATCAAAGGCCCTGGGCTCTACCCCTACCGTATTCCAGGCCGAGGTATTGGCCATAGAAGAATGCGCCAATACCTGCATTAAAAGAGCCATAAATGGCTCAACTATTAATATTCTCTCGGACAGTCAAGCTGCCCTCAAGGCCTTGAAGTCCTACACCATCAAGTCAGGGATAGTCTGGGAGTGTCTACAAACCCTAAAAGATTTATCAAGAGGAAACAAAGTTATCCTCATGTGGGTACCTGGATATGACGGCCATAAAGGCAACGAAATTGCTGATGGCCTAGCCAAAAGAGGAGCGGAAACTCCCTTTGTCGGACCGGAGCCATTCTGTGGCACCTCAAAGTGCTACCTCAAAGCTGCCCTAAATAACTGTGAAAACAAACAAAAATCCCTATACTGGGAAAGGCTACAAGGACTTCGTCAGGCAAAAAAGTTTATCGACACCTCTGGAGGAAAAACAAAAGAACTATTACTCCTCAAGAAAACAGAGCTCAAAATAATTACAGAACTCTTCTCAGGCCATTGCCCCTTGAGGTATCACCTTAACAAGATGGGCTTGGCTGAGACTTCATCCTGCCGCTTTTGCCAGGATGCTCATGAAACCTCGGAGCACCTGCTCTGCAACTGCGAAGCATTGACCAGGCGGAGACTACTCCATCTCGAACATGCTTTTCCTACACCTAACTACGTACGGAACCTCAATCCCAGAAGGATCCTAGACTTTATTAACAGTCTGAACCTAGAAAGGGAATAAATTCAACGGGGACTCACAATAGATCTTTTAGGTCGCGGTAATTGCGAGGCTGACGCCTCACACCCTTCTACGAATCTAATCTTATCTAATGTTGGGATCCCACCGAATCCGCACAACAGCCTATCATCCACAAGCAAATGGAATGGTGGAGCGCTTACACCGCCAATTAAAATCAGCTCTTATGGCGAGAGGCGATACGACAAATTGGAGCAACGAGCTCCCATTCATTCTTTTGGGTATACGAACCGCTGTTAAGGATGCTTTAAAATGTTCCCCAGCAGAACTGGTTTACGGCCAAAGTTTAAAAATCCCCGGAGAATTCTTTATTGACAAACCAAAAACAAATTCTGAAAACGTTTCAAACTTTACCGAAAACCTTAAATCTGTCATGCAAAATATCAGACCGACTGACACGAGAAAAACGACACACATTGTCCACGTACCAAAATTATTACAATCCTGCGATCATGTCTTCCTCAGAGTAGACAAAATTCGTAAAGGACTAGCACCACCATATGAGGGTCCCTTTAAAGTTTTAAGACGGTTCCGAAAACATTTCGTAAAAAACATATATACGCGAGTTTGGCAAGTAACTTTCAAAGCTGACGCATTTAATAAGGATTCTAAAATGGTATAACACTTGCTACAATATTTCTTATATTACGGAAAAAAAAAATTTCTTTTTCAAGAAACCAAGGATGGAAAAATTTCTTTTTACCTACTAAAAATGATTCTAGTATACCTAAAGCTTGCCGCAAGACCGTAACTTTACGATTCTAGTTTGAGTAAGACGGAGAGTCATTACATGAAGTGTGAGTGAGACAGATTGTGACGCTTTCAAGCTAGAGATTCAAACTTTTAGTTAAATTTAGGACAAATTTTCTTTAAGTTTAAAATTAAACACCAATTATTTGGATGCTAAGATTTATGTTTACAAAATATGTTCAAATTGCCTTTCTTCAACTGCAATACAAGTTAGACATATTCTTAAAAAGGATCGGGTTATCAGACGGGCAAATCTTCCATTGATGACAAATTCATCTGCTTCCGTAATTCTGGAACTCATGTTTCTGTAAATTTCGGTGAGCTATACTTTTAGGCACTCATGTGCTTTCCTGGATTGCACGTACCAAAGTACATGGGTCTTCTTCAACTGTTTGAAGTACTACGTCCTCGTATGGTAAGGAACTCTTCCTTCACCATGTACTTGGTTTGGAAGTCGGCCCTCTGTGGAGAGTAGACGATGCACATTTGTAAAAACTCGATTATTTGATTCGCTATCGTCACTATCTGTCTCACTCACATTTAATGCTCGCTCACTCCAACTAGAATCTTAAAGTTACGGTGTTACGGCAAGCTTTGGGAACACTAGAATCCTTTTTAGTAGGTGAAAAGAAATTTTTCGAAACTGGGTTTCTTGAAGAAACATTGCTTTTCCGTAATCTAACAAATATTGTAAATAGTGTTATACTATTTTAGAATCCTTATGAAATGCGTCAACTGTAGAAGTTACTTGCCAAACTGGCATAGTACAGTTTTTTCCTCAGTACAGTCAGTTAAAGTTCAACGAATTATTAATTTTATATTGTTGGTTCGGCAAAATGTGACATTTTGTTCCAAGCTGGAGCAGTTGGCTTAGAATTTAAAGCAAGAGGTTACATAAGCACTATTCGGGATTACATAAGAAAAATCAAATGGAAAAAAAGTAAAGATTTCTAGCAACAGGAGCTAAAAAACCATCACAAGGTGTACATTTTCTCGAAAACAAAAGAAATGTCTATAATTTGAAAAATACATGACTTAGATTTTTTTATATTTTTCTGGTAACTGTTATGATTTGGTCTATTACCCGATTCCGGCTTGACGTCGACTTACGGGACACCCTATATTTAAAATTCCGAAATTTTGAGTTTGTTCAGCAATAACCTCGAAACTGGAAGGAAGGGGAAAAAGGCTATGGTGATTTATAAGATATCAACAACAAGGATTTCAGCCCTACCTCCTTCCACCGCATCAATTTTTGCCTCGTCATCCGCTGCCTATGGTTTCTTTCTTTCACCTGAAATTTACGGAAGAGGGAAAATTTATCTTATGAACTTGTATAACCTTGCATGACCTTTTTTGTCACTACAGGCCAAACTTACTTTTTGTGTAATGAACACCGTTCAGAATAAATAAAACCCAATTTTTAAAAGTGCTTCTTTTATTAAAAATGAGTACGAAATATAAAGTACACATATAATATGTATGTATATTTAAAAGTTAACAGCACATTTATTATTTAAGATAATTCAGTCTATACTAAAAAACATACAAATATGTTTTTCAATCAAATTTAGCATTTGTGTCATGTTTCTTTAATCTAAGAAATCATGGTATAATGGATGATTTAAAATTTGATTATTCCGACCATTTTTGAAAAAAAGTTTTTAATGGGTAGTAATTAAATAGCTCTCCGAAGTATTCGACAGAAGAGCACCAGAACTGCAAAAAGCAAAATGAAACTTGTTCGAAAACTAGACGGAACGAACCTCATTAAAGTTAGAGGGATTCCAAAAACAAAATTAGGTAAACTCATGGCAACATAGGAAGAGTGACAGGAAGTGCTTTTGCTTGAATACAAATGTTTTATGTTCAATAGAAAGGCACCATGATAGATGAAGAAGTAAAAGATTAAAGGGGATAAGGAAGCATTGAAAAGTCTCTGGAGCCTCACCGATTCGCCTTTTAAGAAGAAAACCAGATCCGACGAACGTGAACATTAACCTAGGAAACCACCATAAAAAGAAAAAAACATCAAACAAGAAATTAAATTAGCGGTTCAACATACCACACCGTCATCGCAGGTGATCAAACTCAAAAGTTAGTTAGCGACACCTAGGTTTGAATTAATTTGCAAATTATAGTATATCATATATTATAATGAATTGAACTATAATGAATACTAAGATTGAGGTATGGTAAATAATTATATTGATAATGACCCGTCACATGCAAGAATATTCCTACCAAATACAGATTGATAGATTAGTATTACAACTAATTCTCAACTAGCAGTATTATATCAACTAGCTTCCGTGCCCGCTGATAATTTAACTTCTAACGCTCGTAATGCACTGACGCGACCAGACTAAAACTACTTTTCTCGATCACCAAAGCCGATCATCCCTTACATTTCTCGAGTTAGATAGCAATATGCTCATGCATCCATATATATCCTTTTACACACAAATATCAATACATATTAAACATGCACTAACTACGGACAGACCGAAACATTCCGACAACGATTTAACTAGAGAAGTGCTGTCGCCAGGCTAATGCTTTTCCCTTATTTTTCTATTGAAAGAGAACACATTTTACCTACTTTGGTGCCATTAAGATCGTCGAGCTTTATTACCCACAGAAGGTAGCAGACTCATTTTCATTGTTGGTCTGAATATTTTCCTCCAGGCGGGTTTTCCCTGGAATTTGCATTTATCTTGTTTCAGCTCGGCTAACCTACATTATCACTGTCCTCAGTGATTGCTGTCTTATATTTAACTCGCTCCCCTTTCTCCTTACTTACGTGAGCATTGTAAAAAACAGCGTTAAGCTTTTTACTCTCAATTAAAATTTTTCGTCTAACGACACACAATCGAAACTTTCAAGGAATATCTTATCGACACTGAGTCTAAAGAAGTATGCCATCATCATTTGGTCCATCAACGGCACCCATAGCCAATAACCATATTTTGGAATTCAAAAAACACATTACTTACGTGAGGAGAAGAATTTAATTTGATTCATGCAGAGCTTGGAAGAGAGATTCTTTTGTTCACATAGAAGCAGTGCTGCGAAGATCTTCTTTAAAAGTGGCTCTTTGAATATTACAAAACCTACAGAAGTAGTGACAGGTACTAAAGTTTTCAGTTAAGCCACCAATCTTATGACTTTCAAAATTCTCCCACTAATAAACACTATCGATCCCGATCTTAAAAACTTCTACGTAAATACTTTCCAATTCCAAAACTTTAGTTTATGCAAGAGTGGCGAGATTTTTATTTTCCTGTTGAGCTTGAAATATTTTTCTTTACGTAATAGAACCGTATAAATATGTATGTAAATTACCTAATGACATATATAGGGGAAGATGCTGCATCTTTGTTTGACATGTGTGTATCTTGGTCGTTTAATTTTCACACGCACTGTAATTACTTCCTACCTTTCATCCGATTTTACTAATCAATAAATGACACTTAAGCTATTATGGGAATCAGTTGGTCGGACAAATATGCGCTTTGAAGAAAATTCATGAAAATGTAAATATTTTCCAGTTATAAAGAATTGAATGTGTTATAGTTTTATTCTTCTTGGATGAGGCGCAGCATTTAATTAACAGGGGCGAAAAACCATCACATCCTGCGCCTTTGGAGACGTCAATCCCCTTAAGAACCTTGAGCACATTTCTCGTACGGATGTGTATTGTCTCTTGTACACATCCACACGGGTGATGGAAAACTGGTGTCTGTGAAGTGGGTGGAAGAGGAGAATTTGAAGTGAATCTAGCAGCCAAAATATTACCTTTATCCAGGGAGTCCACAATTAGTTCACCATAATTAAGTAGTGAAAGTATAGAGGAACTGCTGAAGTTATTCCTAATGGTTTTGACCAGAAACCTTTGCTTCTTTTGGGGTTGCCAAGATCCTTTTGTCTGACACTCTGGTCACAAAGAAATGTTTCTGTCTGGATAATTGACTCTCAGGTGTTCCGTGCAGTCTTGTAGACTTGTTTCACTTCTGCATATGGATGCAGTTGATAGGCGCGGAAAGCAGGCTCTTTCGCTTTAATTGCTTGGTTGCACTTATCGTTAAACCAAGAGCGATTTTGCTGTTGTTGAAATCTACTGTAGAAATACTGAATGTTTTCACGCATGCCAAAATTTAGAATGCTATTAAGTTTTAATATGCATTCATCAACATCCCTCCATGCAAAACAGACCGACCAATCTATTTCTCAAAGATACTGATTGAGACTATCCAAATAATTTTTTTTTAATTTTGTAGATCGATCAACATTTACTGGAGATACATATGATGCTGACCATGGAGCATATTTTTTGTTAGTGTTGTGGATCACGTGATTTTTTATATAGTATTTTTTGTAAAAATAAAATGTAATAAATTATTTTGACAAATTTTAAATACCACTAAACAATGTGTACTATTTATTTTTATTAATTTTTTTTGTTATCCCAACTAAAAACAAATTTTCTTTTAGGCCATTTTTGGCGCTGCTAGACGTATGTAAGGCCTTAAATGGGAAGTAAAGTAATGTAAAGTAAAGCAGTATATCTATGTAAGTAATGTTTGAAGTATCTGTAATTCTAATAAATATATTACTAATTCAATATAATTAAATAAGAGTTGAAAAAATATTTTATGCAAACTAGTTTTCTTTTAATTCGTTAATTGCCGATTTATCCTTATGTACAACACCATTGTATTTCGCCTTTGAAGTTTTACCTACCATGATGCTAGTACTTTTAATAATCTTAGGGAAATATATTTGGATAAATTCCAAAAAGCAACATGCATTTTTAGAATAGGCTTTGCTGTTTAGCATTAAGTTAATATCGTATTGGGTATCTAAGAGGCAGGAAAGTACTTCATCATATTCTTTTGCTTATGTAAAAATCTACACTAATCTGTAATTAGAGCTATCACCTGCTGAAAATAGAGTATAACTTGATTTAAATTTTTTTAAAAAATTGTTAAAAAAATTCTTTAAATACTTAAATAAAGTATATGACGGGGGCGAGCTATCCACACACTTCATTTAGCATCTCCTCCTTTCTGCTGGATGCTTTTGATATATTCTTAGAAATATGTAGTGAGCAGGTGAAGAATATAATGACGGCAGAACGCTATAAAGTTCTCCTCTTTAGTCAATCCTTTTAGCTTTTCACAGTGTTTGCCAAAACCTGAAATCACGTTTTCTAGTAGGTATGTGGAGTATAAGATCAAATTGGTGATTGTTACTTACACCACTTGCTAATCGTGAAGGAGAAGAAAAACCACAAAACGTTAGTAGGAAATATGAGGTGTGCGTCTTTTCTATGTAGCCGAAATTTCTCGTTGTTCGCCGTCAGGTCGGATGTGATAAAAAAATATGGGTGAGGCGTTCTGCAGCCTATCCAGAATAGACATAACAGTCCTGGTATATAAGTTGCGACAAATAATTGTTCTAAGGACTTCGGCTTATATATTATATAAGAACCTAACAGCGCCTAGTTTGGTTGACAGGATAGTCGTACGTGGTCTTCCTTGTACCTGTCGTCACCTAGATCCTGCTATATGAAATAAATAAATAAAATCTTTTATTAAGCTCCGAAGGGAGGTTTAGTATGGCTGGCCGTTTGTGATGATAACGTATTCGTCTGGATACGAAGTTTCGTCCTTGATATAGCGAGCTGAACAACAATAAAATATTTAATTATTTAATTCTTTTTAGTTTTATTTCCCATCTATTGGATGCTCTCTATACAACAATCGTAATGCGAATGACTTAATATCTAACATAATTTTATCACGCTACACAAAGTAGGAATTTAGAAAACGTAGCATTTGAAAGCGTACTTAATATTAAGGTCAATACAGCGGTTAAATGAGCAAACCCTATTTTTCATTAAAGCGCCTCGCGTCGCCACAAGTACTTATATTAATTTTTCGCATTTGTAGTAAAGAAATGCACAGAAAATAATTTTCCAATATTCATATATTTCTTGCATCAGGTTTTGTTTGGCCGAAATTAAAAAAACAAATTGTTGGGCACTTACTGCTTACCTTAGAACTTGTTTAATCAAGTCTTCGTCTCTGTTTCCTTTAAGATATTATTTCTTAACCACAGTCATTGATTTTGCGCTTCAGTTGTGCTATCTGAGAATTTCCTCTTTTTATTTCAGTAGTTTTGAATTCCTTATTACCAGGTTGTAACGTCGGTCGGTTGTTGGTGTGTGGGTAGTCTGGAGATTATCCAGGGCCGTATACCGACGTTGCCAGGTTCAGAGCGCTGTTCTAGCTCTGCGGTTCGGGCGGTCTACGTAATAAACACTACTTAACCTACACTCACTCACTTACTTACGATAACTTATGACTACGCGGTGTAGGTGCGGTGTAGGAGCGTGCGCTTACCATTCCTTAGACCAACACGATTAACGTGCGCTTGGGGGTCAACTCTGTTCACTTTGGATTTGTTTTCTCGCGGTCGGATATTTTCCTGATCGGTGGCTGTAATTTCGACTTGTGTCTGCTGCTATGCTCGGTGATCTACTGAGTGATTTTACTACTGGCTGCCGGCTATATATAGGCAGGCTGGCTGATGGCGTCGGGTGTAGAATACTCCCTTCTACTATCACGCCACCAGCACGGGACACTACTGAGTTGCTGATCTTCTCGTGCTCTTATCTCGGTGGCGGACTTACTTTGTTGCCTAATTGCTGCTAGACACTCGTTTTCGCTGGTGTCTAGCTAGATATATGGAACTTCGTTACAAGGTGTAAGAATTTTTCTTTATAAATATTTAATTCTTGCCATTCCGAACATAGAAAAAAATCAAAATTGGTTCAGCTTTATTTTAATCTGTTTTTTTTTTTCATAAATATCAGTCCTGTAACTGGCGTCCTTTTCGGGGTTGTCTTTATATATGAGTCCACTAATTCAAGGGTAGGACTCAGAGTCAACCATGACCCCTCTAAAATAGGTTCCCTACTTTATTTGGGTAAGCTTGCCAAAGCGAATCAACAATATTTTGCAAGTCTACTGTTAATATACGTGTGTCGTATTGTATGATTTTTC
The DNA here is from genome assembly GCA_963930735.1 of Dioctria linearis. Classification (NCBI taxonomy): domain Eukaryota; kingdom Metazoa; phylum Arthropoda; class Insecta; order Diptera; family Asilidae; genus Dioctria; species Dioctria linearis. Next base: position 154,420,334 of record OZ005744.1, on the reverse strand, counting down.
AAGTACACGATCTTAACGCAACTAATTTCCTCGTTTCTACTTATGGCTCAATATATTCATATGACTTAATTTGAAAGAATGTATTTTAAATCCTATATAAAATTATAAAATATAATCCTACTTTAAAAGAGGACGAAAACGTTTCCACGTATACCCACGAAGCCGATAACGATGTTATTGAAGCCGTACTGAAATTCTTCAACCGAAATAATGTAGCCCTTTAAAATACATCGACTTTATTCTTTTGCGTCTGTAGAACAAGAACAACACAAAACGCCCCAAGGAAACAAGGTTTTTATTTCAATTAGTTTTCAAGATTTTGATGTTTATTTGCAAATTATTATTGTCTCAACGTAAAAAGAAATGTATATGGAAAAGTGGATGTTTTTTCTCCATTCGATAAACTTCATTCGAAATAAAAATGTTGTTCTTTGCTTTGTTGTCTGCAGCAAAAATTCTGTTGAGTACGTTTTCCGTATATATTTTCAGGGCAATTCCGAAAATTTTGAAAAACAACATATAACATACACTACAAGGGCTATTTGTATATCAGAAAACGAAAACTAAAACACTGAAACAAAAACGCAATATCCTTCCTTACAACCTTGAATATTTTCAAATAGTTTTCCCTGAGATATTCTCAAAAATCTCCTGCCCAAAGTAAAAGGATGAACCAATTACAACACATCCCTTGCAATAGCACTTCACTAATTTTCCATCCATCCAGGATAACTTAACTGACAAAAATTGTATAGAGCCCTAGATAGCTTGTTCAAGTCACACCACCGCCATCGCCCACTTCATCCGGAGAACTTAAAATGTGATACGCTTCAGGGCAGAGTATGAAAGTAAGGTGATGGGCCAACTTTATAATGACTTAGGCAGCTATGGTCCTCAATGCAGGAGTAGTAAATGCACACCCTAAATAATTTTTGTGGATTATCATTGCAAAGGATATTTAAGTGTAATTTGTGGATGAGTTTCCTTAAGTTGAATTGCTCTTGTTGCAGCCGTAGCCTTACACCGTTTTTGTTGCTGAACGAGCGAGTGTTTCATAGAGCAGTGTGAAGGGTGCATTCGCCTCGAGCATTTCATGTTTTAAAATTCTCCCAACTTAAAATTGTTTCCGCTTCTCATATTTCTTATGAGCTTTAAGCATCCATGGGCTCTCATCCTTATGTTGGTTCGTTTCAGCGGAACTGCATAGGTTTCAGGAGGAACTTTTATTGTTGAAATACTTTCAAAGTTCTTGAAGAAGTAGGCACTTATGTTACTAAGCGACGAATTTTAAAACAGAAAATAAGGAATTTTTGATGCATAGAAAATCTTATGCAATTCAAGACTTAAAATTGTCTATGTTAACTTTGGTGAAGGATAAAATACGAGGAGCAATTGTTAAGTGAGAATTAAAAATCTAAGTGTATGACTATATTCTCTTATATTCTTATCTCGAAATCGCACCATTTTACTGATTTTGCGGTCAATCAGTAAAATGGTGCGATTTCAACAAATACTATTATCAACTCTAATTTCAAACAAAATTTTACTTTTATATCCTAGATGTTGAACACAACTGAAAGAAAATAAAAACACCGTAAATTTTATTAATAAGATATTTTTCTACTTCCCTGTATGATCCCTCCAGTTCAACATCTGCGGGTACATCGTATATGTCCAGGAACTTATCTGAAAGGGAAAATAAATATAGATATTGAGATTTTAATGAAGCATTATAGAGAAAAACTACAAAAATAATCAAATTACATCCAACACTGCCTAGAAACGAGTTTCTTCCAGTACAACAACAAAAACATCCGAAATGTAAACAGTGCAATTTCTTCGCGAAATTCATATGCTCTGCATAATAAACATTTGCAAAACATGCAAGTATGTTTAGATATGCAGAATAAATTAAATTGCTGGATGCATATACTATTATTTACAAAAATCAACAATTCATACTTTGCATACTTCTTGCAAATTATTCATGTTGTAACTATTAAATAGCACATAAAACACACTATTTTTCACTTACCTGGATAATTAACTCATAATTTGTTGCGAAAAACACAAAAACAACCACGGCACTAATACACTCAAAAACAGCGATCGCATCTGTCAAATTGACTCGACGAGAGGTGAATTTGATCAATTCGAGCGCGCGCAACTTCTTGGTAGTGCTTAAAAAGTGCGAAATTCACCAGGTAAGCAAAAATTGCGAAAAATTAGAAAACTAATTCCCATAATAAGTGGGAAAGAGAAAGATGTTGGAACGATACAAAGGAAATTTGAGAGAAATTTACGTTCGACATCGAAAAAGATTGTGAAATGGCAGGCGCCGCCATATTGAGAATTTTTAGGAAAATTAAAATATTTAATTAAATAAAAGAGGAGAATTCGGACATAATGCAAAATATATTAATTGAGATAATTTGGCATGTGTGGACATAATTTTACAAGTATGCTAAATTTGCAATTTTCTTGTGAAAGTGTGGCAAAATCGTCGCTCATAGCCTATAAAAAGGAGGTGTTCCCTAAAGAAACTTTCAAAGCTTTCAGGTAGCTTTACCGCAGGGCTAAATAATAAGTACGTAAACGTTAAGAAAAATAAATAATAATTCTCACATAGGCAATAGGTAAGGAATTACAATTAAATCATTGTAGGAACTCAGGGCCAAATTATATACTAGCTCGTAAGTAGTAGCATTTATAGTTAGCATTAAAACTTTAATAGTTAGTAACATATATTTAAGGAAGAATTGTAAATAATAGTCGCTAAAAATAAATAACTTGACTTGAAAAAACTTTCAATAATTTGACAGTGATCATATATGCAACAAGCATCAGATCAGATCAGATGAAAATTTTAAAGTGGTTAAAAAAAAGTGGAAAATAAATTCTAACAAAAATAAAACGCACCAAGGTCCCTTATTTTACATGGTCTAGATGGTGGTCTGCTGAAAATTTGTGGTGTTAAATTAATATTTTAGTGCAATTAAGAATACGCTTTTGTTCCTTTGTTTGGTGAAAAATACCGATAAGTATTTGTGTTTCATTTGTAAAATTAATTTGATTTATTATTGTCAGAATTTAAAATTTACATTTCTTTACATAACTATTACATATATGCAGGCCCAGAATATTAATGATACATGTGAAGAATTGAATCGAATTTGTGAAATTTATTCATTGGTGGCAGTATAATTTTAGATATAGGCTTCTTCACTTAAAAATTTAACTTATGCAAGCACAGCATATTAATGATACATGTGAAGAGCAAATTAGTTAATTTTATTTAGTGTAAATTAAACAGTGAATTTTGATTTAAACGCTGAGAGCATAAAAGTTAAATATATGCAACGATTTGTCATATTAACAATACATGCAATCAGACGTTAGTTAAGTTACCATAAGAATGTCATAAATATAGTAAAATACCAGCATAAATTTATAGAGTAAAGTAGCACATGCTATTAGGCTACGGGTATATATGCTCACGCGCATGTAATTTAAAAATTGTGTTGCTCAGTAAGGTATCAGTTGAACATGCTTCCTTCATAAGCATTTAGCATTAGTTAAATGAATTTCCTATGTAAATAGGTAAACTTACCTGAAATAAAATAAAATTCGAGTTATAAACGCGAGTCCCTACTACTTCAACTCACATATGTTTCACGGTGAAGAATGTCCAATCGTCCTTTAAGAACCGTAGAATCTAAAAGGGAAAGAAATTAATTAAGATATTGGCCTTGAATTGAATTCATAACTACAAGGGCAAAGGGTAACCAAGTAACCTCAAATTACACATATGAAATTAGTCAGGCAAAATTTTCAAACATTAAAGTCATAACTACTGTAGCATATTTAAAAATACAATAGGGGTATTCACTCTAATTTACAACAAAGAGTGAACACACCCTTGTAAAACTACTGTAGTATTATACTGAAAATCGCTGAACTGTTTTCAGTAGTCCATTGCAGCTGATTTTGACATTCCCATCAAGATGCCCAGAAGAAACTTTAAGGAAAATTTAATTTCTCAAGTAATAGAAAATGCAACTATGGAGTTTGAGGATGTTAATAATTTGGGAAAATTTTATATTACTTAAACAAATAACGCTATGAACATCTATCCATATTTCGCAGGCGAAGAAGCTGAAAGAGAAATTGATGACCTTTGGGATGACTTGAATGAGGAAATTTTTGCCATTTCTTTTTGCCGGTATGGAAATTTGACCCGTATTTCTAAGTCTCAACTTTGAATTACAATGGTCTTCCCAGATCTGGACGAAGGACGTTTTCAACAAATGGCACGCATGAACTTTGATCAGTTCAACCGAATATTTTCACTTATTGAACATGATGAAATTTTCCATCATTCAAGGTCTTGTCAACAGTTCCCACCTATGATGCAGTTATCTATTACTTTATTTAGATTGGGTTCTTCAGGCGAAGGTGCATCTGTCAGAAAAATTGCAGATTTTTTCGGAATAGGAGATGGTGGTACAATTGATAAGATCACCCGTCGTGTATTTAAAGGTCTTTTAAAATTGAGAAAAAAACATATTTATTGGCCTAACGCAGATGAGCGGGAAAGTATAGTGAAGGCAACTTTGCAGGAACTTCCATACTGTGTAGGGTATTTAGACAGAACAGAGCTGAAATTAGCAGAAGCTCCTGTAAATGATCCCGTTTCATATTTTTCAAGGAAGCGCATATACTCAATCAAAGCACAAATTATCTGCGATCATAAATTAAGAATTCGATATTTGTCCGTAGGTTTCCCGGGAAGTATACATGATTCGAGGATGTACTCCAAATGTCCTATTTCACAACAGCCAGGAAATTTTTTGTCAGAATCACAATGGATTGCTGCAGACTCCGCTTATACATTGACAGACACTGTAATTACTCCGTACAGAAAAAAATGCAACCATGCCGTCTGAATGTTTACGAACCACATTTAATCAAATACACAGTCAGTACCGTATAAGAATCGAGCACTGCTTTGGGCTGTTGAAGGAGAAATTCCCACGTTTAAAAGAGCTTAAAATGCGCTTGCACAACAAGGAAAGTCGTCAATTTTGCTGCGACTGGTATTATGTTTGCTGTATACTGCGTAATATTCTTCTACCTGAAAAGTTTTCTGACGAATTTAAGTTAATTCCAGAAAGAGACGAGGAAGGGATTGACAAGAATCCACCAGTGTTAGTCACAAGGCAAGGAGAAAATAAAAGAAACTTGATATGTGCTTTAATTTGTAATAAAAATACAAGTAATTCTTGATGTCTTTACTTCTTATACTTCATTTGAATTTCGAACATTGCTACTGTTTCGTTTTTTTCAATATCTAATCTTTTCAAGTGTTCTTCTTTCTCAACCTGAATTCTTTTTATTTCCAACATGTACTTTTCAAGCGCAAGTATCTCTAGTGCGTGTCTTTTTGCAAACTCAAACCTTTTCTCATTTAATTCCAACTCTTTTTTTAAATTTCTCTCTCTCGAATTGCATTTTTTCTTTTTGGAACTGTACTCTATCTGCCTGAACTACTGCCAGTTGCAGCACACCTGTTTTCTGGGTAATTTTAGCCTTAACTTTTTCGGGCACTTCCTTTTTTGAGTAATGCTAATTTGTGAAGATGATGGTATTATGCTTTCTTGAGGCGACTTTAGACTTTCTCTTGGAGTATCTGCGTTCAGCAAGTGCGTTGCGGATGAACATTCAAAGAATTGAGATTCGTTGTACTCAGTCCCATCTGCGTTGAATTCTTCAGAAATAAATTCCTCAGAGTCCACAATTACCGGAATGTTTACATTACTTTTTGTACCGAAAATTTCATCTAATTGTTCGTAATATTGACACATCTTTTTAATTTTATCTAGGTATGAAAGAAAAAAATACATATGTATAGAAGAAATTAATAGTTCTGAAATTTGTTTTTGCAGTACCTTTTACACTGGATACTCCATCTTTTTCAACAATTCCCGCACCAGTTGATTTTCTCCAGTCGTCTGCTTTCTTGTATGCAGTGCGGAGATTTCTTACCTTCCATTTCACTAAATTCCAGGTGGTGTTTATTTTTGTTTGTTGAAGAAATCTTTTATAGAAGATTTGAGCCATTGGCCTCTGCAATTGAAAAGAGTGATCCGAAAATTAAATATGGGTTAAACAGACAGAGAAGGTCCTCCACCTCTTTCTCTGTCCACCTTTTGTTAGCCTTTTGATGAGCTCTCCGTTTCTTTGTTGGCACGTCTAAAATCTCACTCTAGTGTTCAAAAAGATATAGTTGTATGTATAATAAGAGAAAGGACGGATTTTTACTTACTAATTGTTCGATCATCTTGACAGCGATTAGTTCGTCAAATTGTGAAAAATAAGTACAACTATACAAGCCGGTTTACACTCCCAATTTGTGAATGTAAAAATACAAGACCCTTGTATTGCATTTTATATGCATAGGCCTTGTATTACTTTACTGGGTTGTAATCAAATACATCTTTTACAACGATACACTCCTTGATACTACATTGCGTCAATACCCCTAATATGTCTATCCAAAATTAGTTTAACATGTTTTCCATACTTATTAAACACAGTTTATTGATAAAAACAAATTATCCCGGCCGCGAAACATCAACTGCGATTACTAGCCCGAAGTTTAATTACAGTTCGACCAAAGTACATTCCGCACAACACAAATATATAAATAAAATAGAATTTAAAGATTTAGAGTTTTTTAATTGATGCAATGAGCGGGAAAGAGACGGATAAGGTTAAAAGGAGACGAAATTGAACTTAACGATGAAATGACACGAAAATAAATCTAGTACACCAATTAAGTAGTAGGGCCACAAGTAAATTCCAGTAGAATATAAAATTTCATATTCACGTTAACAGGAAGAGGTTTTTTAGAATTTATGTAAATTGACATCCCTTTGGTGAATTAAAATTATAAAATTACTGCAAACATCCTGAAAAACCGTACAGAAGGATGAGAGCAATAATATTTACTTGAAACTTATTGTTGTTTATATTTTCTTTTCTCATTTATTTATATGCATTTCTTATTACATGTAAGCGGCCATTTTCTGCGTCGAGAAGATTTGGCAAGGTCCAAGATTTTAGCGTGAGCAGCTCTATAAAAGTCAGAACACGCCAAAACTCGTCCTCTATTTAAGTTTGGAATTGGAATTTATAATTAAATGTGCAGAGTTGAAATCGTTCAACGGTTAAAACGTTAAACGAACATAATCTGCTAGCCATAGATCAATAAATGTGACTTGTTTAAATGGCAAAGATGTGAATTATAAATTAACTTGTGATTAATAATTGATTAAGATTTTTTAATTTTTTTTAGGAATGAATTAACTAAATTAAGTAAAAACTAAAGTAAATTAATTAAAGTAAAGATATTATACAATAAATGAACTATCTGAATTTGTTAAAAATTTTTAATTTTTTCCCTGACGGGAATCGAACCTACACTTGTTAGAATCGGTCAAGATAGAGAATAAAAGAATTCTTTAGAACTTTTATTTAATGGTTCTAAATTAAATCATAAATACAAGAAGAAAAAACAACCGCCTCGTCCGGGGTTTGAAACCGGGACCTTCCGCTTGCCGGGCGACTGCTCTTACCACTGAGCTAACGAGACAGAAAAACGTGGCTTAGTAGGCTAATTATAAATTGATAAATGCAAGAGGGAAAATCATCTGTCTCGTTAGCTCAGTGGTAAGAGCAGTCGCCCGGCAAGCGGAAGGTCCGGGTTTCAAACCCCGGACGAGGCGGTTGTTTTTTCTTCTTGTATTTATGATTTAATTTAGAATCATTAAATAAAATTTCTTAAGAATTCTTCTATTCTCTATCTGAATTTGATTTTATATAAAAGGTGAAGGGACGATAAATGCAGAAATAAATTGACTATACGAAAGTACGCATATCTTGTTATTAAAAAAACCTGGATATCTTTTTTTTCTTCCTTTATCATTATTATTTGTTGCAGAATTAAATTTTTGTTTGGCACATAAATATTCACTTCTCATTTTAACATACCGCTACACACTAATTCTAGCTGTAATTCTACATTGCAGTTACATTACAAAACACCTAGATGAATAACAAACATACTATACCAAACTATGTTTGTCATTCCATTTATAATGCACAGAAATAATGTTGGTAGAGCAAAATGAGCTGATCACACACGGATAATACTGTTACGTGCAACAGCAAAGGACAACCGAAATCTGTTGGTTCGGCCTTAAACAACTTTAGGACAAGCGAAATATATTGTTTCGGAGAATCAGTATTTCTAGAATGGAATTTTCGGCAAGAATCTGTTCGATTTGTATAGAATAAACACAGCGTTTGTTACCGCTAGGGCAAGTCTTATCTCGGACAGTAAAGTGAACTTAGTAAACAGAACAAGCTTTAATGGAATTGCGAATATTTGAAGTATAGTACCTACTAGCGAGTTTGTAAAAGTAGAGTTGACTTGTAATTGTTTTTGAATTTAATAAACACTAAACAGTGCAGTACAATAAAGAGGACCTGTGAATTATATGTTAAATGTTGTGTTTTAAAATAGCGAGCTAAGGCCATGCTCGTAACAATATTAGAAGAAGTTATTTTGATTTTTACATGTCTGTTTGTCCGCCATTTCAAAAATGAACTAAATCGGGCAGCCCTTTCTTGGTGTTGCCATACCAAAATTTTTGGTTTTGACGTTAACATTTTTTTTCATCCAAACATATAATATTATTGGTCTTTAGACCAATTATAACTTCTTCTTTTGTTCTTTTTGATAAAGGTTAAGTTCATTTCTGTATGTAATGGTCCTGAATCTACCTCCTACTTTTAATTCTCTCAATACCGATAAGTGAGTATTATTTTGTGGCTGCTTTTGAATATGACTGTGGAGCCGCCACACGGATGAAAAGAACTTATAATAATCTATATATTCCATTTAAGAAGCAATATCCTTGTTTCCTTTCTAACCACCTCATAGTTTCATTTTCTTGGATAAGTTGGAACAGCCGAAAATAAAAATGTTAAGCCCTAAGTGATTCTGACTGACCTCTCATCTATTCTTGTCACACAAAACATTAATAAAGACAATATCCAAAAAAGCACTTCAATATTTGGATATTAATAATTTGTGAACTTCGGATCAAATTGGGATTTTTTGCTGTTGAAATGCATTTTCACATGCAACCACTGGTAATTGCAGATCAATTAATAGTAATTACTTTTCCTGTATTACGAGAGTTCTCTATAGAATTGGATACGGTAAGTCTTTAAAAAGCTGCCAACACATTTATCATTTCATTCAACCACAACATTTTTAATTTCTGAGAGTCTTATATCCACGAGGTTATAACAGAGAAGGTAGATGATAATATTTTAGAAATGAGCCTCTTAGTTCTGGCGTTCCTCACGGATAGTTTCTTGGCCTAATGATATTGAGCATATACACAATTGCAGGCTATAACATCCACACATGTGCAGTGCAAATGTGCTTGTAACTGATCAGCAATCCTAGTGCACCAAACTGTGGTCATTGAACTGCACAGTGTGAGGTACTGAATGCAGCAAATAGGCGTAATACTATTGTTACTTTTTTTACCTCGCTGTGTTGTTGACTGCTGCTAGTGGCGCCCTAATATCTGTGTTGTGTGCGTCGTTCCTTCTTCTGCTTTTTTGTTTTGCTTTTGAACTTATGGAATTTGGCTTAGATTTCTGAAACATTCGTGGATTAGGAGAAAATAGTTTTCTATGTACTGCCCCCTTAATTTAGGTCGTTTTTGATGCTGATAGGATGCGTCCATTATCCAACATAGAGGGATTGCATTATATATTCGGAATAATGTTCCCATCACCGCCCTTATAGATATTTCTTCCGCCAATCCCGAATTTCATTACATCTGGATTCAGTTTAAACTCCACAGGCACATCATATTGAGCATTTGCTTTCTATCTCCCCTCTTTTGAAACCGCATTAGCTGGGGACTTCAACGTCCACAACATAACGTGGGTCAGTCTATCTTCTACCACAGTGATGCGGGGAATTTCGTTGAACTTTTCTGTCAATATTATAATTTGCAACACCTAGTGGAGGCACGAATGCGAGTACTTCAGGCATCTGAAGATAGAGCCAGCTTATTAGACTTCTTTCATTCATCTCATCACGACAACTATTCAATATCAGTCGGTGCCCCTTGGTAATTCAGACCACTGTTTAATCACGGCTTCACTACTAAACAATGGTGAAGTTGTAGTTGACTCCATGGATAAGGTTGATAATTTGCCTGTTAGATTCGTTTCAAATTCTCGGCTTCTACCTACTTCACAAATACTTGCTTCACATCTCCAAGCGGATGTGTACAAGAGTCAATACACATCCGAATGAGAGATGAGTTCAAGGTCCTTAAAGGACCAATGAATCCAAAGCTGCGGGACCTGATTGGCTCCGCCCCTGTTAACTAAAAACTGCCCATCATCCTTGGAAAAGCCTCTGCGCAAACTATTCCACTTGTCATATTCGACAGGAATATTTTCAACTGCTTGGAAACTAGCTCACGTTCAACTTATTATCAAAAAGGAGAAGGTAGCAATCGCTCAAATTATCAATCAATTACAATCACTTCGATGCTTTCGAAGGTTCATGACTCTATCATTAATTCGAAATTAATACAGTATCTAGAAATTATTCAACTCATCAACGATCGCCAATATGGCTTCCGGACTGGGCGCCCATCTGCAGACTTTTTGACTTTTTTTATGGAACGTCGAACCATAGTCTCCATAATTTCAGTGCGTCCAAAATCATTCTTTGGATTTTTTCAAGGACTTTGATAGTGTCTAGCATCCTGGCCTTAAGCCAAACTTAAAAAACCTGGTCTCTCCCTCATCTTCTATTATGGATTGAAAGTTTTCTGTCTGATCGCCTAATTTGTGTTGCATTAGATGGCGTTACACTTGAACATCACTCTATAAATACTGGTGTGTCCCATTGTTCTGTTATCTCTCCGTCAGTCTTCTTAGGTTTCATTAATGATCTTCTTTCCCCTACTTTCAATCCCATCCATAGCTTTACCGATGACAATAGCCTTGATTTCGCTTAGCCTTTGATACTCTTGCGCAACATAGATGGAATATCGCATGTGTCAAACGATATTGCACGACTATATAATTGAATAATGATCTTGATATAATCCTCCCTTGGGGTAAAACTAATCGCATCGAATTCGATGCATCTAAGACCCAAAGATGTTCCATGTCTTAAAAACAAAATCACCATTTAACCGGATTCACCGTTATTAAGCATTTTTGGCACTAATCTTTCAGTAAGTTTAGCGGGACAGACCACATCTTCTCTGTTGCAAAAGAAGCATCAAAATGTCGTGGATTTCTGAAAAGACGTAAGAAATATTTCAATTCATCAAATCAAGCCCTCCTCTGTAAGTCCTACATCAGACTTAGAATGGCATACAATTCTCACATCTGGGCTTGGGCTGAACGTACGGCCTTAGCGTCATTGGATATTATCCAAAGGAGAGCCTTTAATAACATTGGCGATTTCGCAATAACTTGTTATATTGCTTCATCCGAGCACCGCCGCAATGTTCGATGTCTTTCGCTCCTTTTTCGCTACAGGCACGGCCAATGTTCCGATGAAATATCTAGTCTGATCCCTTGAATATTACCTCCTGCACGCAATACTCGCGCTGCAAGCCATGCACATCCTCTCACCCTTAAAAATTCTTTCGGCGTACAGTAAAATTCCGTGATTCTTTCTTATCCCGAACTGTGCGTATGTCTAGCAGTCTACCGTTTTCTGTTCTTCCTCGGGCTTACAATCTACGAAGTTTCAAGAATGACACACATCGGCACGTCTGCCACTTCCTCATGTCCTCTAATCCAACCTTTCCCTATATCCTTCCTGACATGATAGGCATTCCTATTAAGAGGTTGCACCACCTTGGCGCAATATATAAAATGTATACAATTACAATGTATAAAATTACAATTTTTTCTTACGCAGCTATTAAATATATAAAATAATTTGTATTTTACACAAATACGTAGTAGTTTTATAAATAATTAAAAAAAAAATAAGAAAACAAAATGTCGCAGATTTAGCCATCAACTGACACCCTATTTTAAATACCCTTGCAGGTGGTGTAACTTTTTCTCTATCAGGAATTGTGTGGAAAATAAAATTTTTCTTTTCTCTGAATTAGAAAGGTAATAGCTAAGATGTATCATGGGATTTTTTTTTTTTTTTTTTTTTTTTTTGTAGAAATGTCAGCTGTTTGAGAAAAAGCACTGATTTTTATCAAAATTGTTTGCTTTAAAACGCGGCATTAAATAAAAAAAATCTTATGCCACATCTTAGATAATATTAAAAATAATATGTGTCTTAAATTTTATCGAAACCGGTTGAGTAGATCTTGAGATAATTTGCCCACCAATTTGAAAAACATACTTTCGAGAAAAGCCGCAAGGTCAGTAGAGCAGGAGGTGATAGTTCTCGCCTATACAACCCAAAGATCATCGGGCAGGGGAGGGGGGGCATATCAGCCGCTTCGGAGATACAGGATAATTAAGAAAAGAAAACTAGTTTTTGACAAAACAGCTTGTAACTTAACAGGTACAGTGCGTGCGGTCGCAGTTAAGCGCGCATAACTCCTTAACGACTGAAGATAGTAATAGTACACGGCTTGTAATAGATCAAATCAAAGTTTACAGTTTAAAAAACAAGTTATATTAATGACCTTTTGCAAAACACAATAGAGGCCAAAGGAAAAAAAGATAATAAAATTCGTAGTTTTTATTTCAGATAAGAGGCGTTATTGAAAAGGCCATGAAGTTATGCATAAAATGCACTATTAACTATGACCGTACGCCCTGTAATTTTTAAAATACAGGGTGTTTTGTGAATGCTAGGCTTTGTTCTTAATCACCCTGGAACTCCAAAACAGTGGGTGAGTAGAATCACCTTCTGCTTTACTTACCGCCATGGAGGACACACTCTGTATAGCGCAATAAAAACTAGAGATTTTTGAAAACCTCAAGGTGTGTAACGTCGTAAACTGAATGCACCTATATTGTGGATTTCTACATTTATAAAAAAAAAAAAAATAAAAGGATAGGTAAAGTATAATTGAATATCCTTTGATTAGTATGCATGACTTTGGTAGAATGAAACGAAAGATGAAGGAATATGGAAATTGTCACTCGAAACTGATGAAACTCTGAGCCGGAAGATCCTTCTATTGTGCTAAGCTTTTTTAATGACAGTCGAGTCACGTACGTGCATTTCAATCCAAAATATTTTTTTCCATCGCTAACCTATTCTAACATCGAAAACAAGCAGCAGCCAGTTGACACTCTTCAATTTGGATTTTTCCCCTTCTGGTATATAATCCCCACATGAAATTTAGTTAAAAGTTACTTATTATCTAACACATTTACATATTTATATTTTATTTGCTGGTTGATTGGTACACAATATTACAAATATTATAATTGTACATACTTAATCGGCAGGGAATATAAATCCGAGGAAAGTAAGATAGTTAAACATAAACTTGAATCAGCAATACATCTTAAAAAAAGGCAACATAAATGAATATAAATACTGATCCTATAAGTGAGCATATTTTGCCAAAGAAAATAATTAATACTACTAAATTGCGAATATCACTTTATGTTAGCTGATTCCAGTAGCCTGAGAGAACTCCAACAACCGAATACGTGCACAAGGTGAGAGCATTGACCTGATAGATTTCTAAAGCTTGGCAATAAGATGGCTCGATGTCGGGACGATCCCAAAAACCATATTCGATCAATGGGCTCTTTTGTACGGATTAAAGAATTCACGGTATGTAACCGTCTACATGTCAAGTATGGTTGAAGTGAGCATCCCACAAAGAACCCGATATAAGGAGATACATGCGCACATCTATGCAAGCAGTGAATAAACCAATCCGCATATGAGTAGATTATATGCCGACGCTCTTAGCTGACTTAAGCATCCTTTACTTTCCCTAAAACATTAGAGACATGATTGCAGCATGTCAAGCGCTGATTTATCTCTATGCCTAAACTCTTGTGTACGGTATAACAAGGCTATTAATTTTTATTGGAGGCAATTTACTAAAATCTAAATTTCTCCTGTACATTTGAATACAGTTACACTTATGCGGATTTATTGTTAGACTAGCTGACCCGACAGACGTTGTCCTGTGCAAATTTCATTAAATTTGTGTGATCGTTTTGTGAATTTGTGAAAAGCTATTAAAACTAAATTTTTGTAAACAAAGCAAAAATAAGAAAAAGCTTATTTCTGAGCGATCATTTTATCTTTTAACGATTATGGCCATGGATATTCAATATTGCAATGCTTTATTACATAGGACATTTTTGCTTTGTTGTCGCGCGTAAACAAGAACAATTGATGGTTTTCTGACACGGGAACAGGTAACATCCAATACCAGCGAGAGGAATGAATTTTCAAGGTTAATGCCGCAAACACTCAATGACTGCCCTAGTGATTTATTTATTCTCATTTCGAATGCAAGCAACGGCAAGAATTTTAAGTCTACAGAAAATGTCCTCTCTTTGTATTTTCCAATAAGAATTTTTATTTCGATGGCGATAGTTTCTTCACCGTAAGCGGGGGTCCCATTACAGAGACTTTTTTTTTTATTTTTTGATTATTTATCCGACTTTCATTTGGAGACTGTGAAGCAGCAATGCGGGCAATTCCAGCGAGTTAAAAATTCAATTGGACAGTTGACAACATCGTCTTGGCTAGTAACAGAATCTTCCTATTTGGACGTTATCAATTCGCCAGATATTTCACTTTGAATATTGAAATTCAATTCATCGACATCAATGTTTTTCGTAGCCGCAACCAAACATGATTTGTGTATTTTTTAGGAATGTTTGGTAACACCTTTCGGAGTATTACGGTCTTTGATTCTACGAACTGGCAAAAATCGACGGGGAATAAAATGCAATCAGTCGAAATATGTACGGGCATTTTGCCATTGACAATGTCTAGTAATTGTTTTGAAAATACCTCTCAAGGGGTGTTGTTCTGCAATTGGACACTCATGTTGATACTTAATAATACGACTTCAAACCTGAGTTAAGTTCATCGGCTAGTGTTGACATTGTATTCCCTGCAAAATTTTTCAGTATCAAATCAAAATCAAAGTTTTGTATGGCAATACTAAGAAGGGGTTGCCAGATTTATTTGGTTTTTAACTTTGTATTTGCAATTTTTCTGATAACGCCGTGTACAAAATTTGAGCTCTCCTCCTCGACACGTTTGCAGGAAGTTTCCAAGTATATAGTGAAAAACCAAAGTTTTGTATGGCAATACAAGGGATTCTTATTCGGACTATTACGAACACTTCAAAAAAGTTACCCCTATCGGTCCAGCCGTTCTCAACTGACGCGATTACTAACGAACAGCATTACATTTTTTTATACAGATTATGCAACATTATTATTTTTGTTATACCTATATGTATTGATTTTTTTTAATGTGATGCGGGTTCTTATTGTACATTATTGGTCATATCTTTTGGTTACTTTCTTCCAATTTTGGTGGTGTTGCTTCTACATTCTCTATTTCGTCAACTGTCTTCTGTAAATCCTGAAATAATTTTTCGATTTAAATTTGTTGTGAATTCTTCTGCTTCCCTCTGGTGCTTTTGTACAATTTTGGCATATGTTCGACGACCTGACTGTTTTCATTTGCTGGAACACTTCGTGTGCGAGTCCGGTTTTATTTTTATAAATCGAGGAGAAATGTTGTCTGGCCTGGTGGCAGGAGATTAATGCTAATAACTGCATATATAACTTCACCTACATCTAGGCACCTAAAGACGAATTCAGCATTATTTGTGTTGACCGGGCTTGACGGCACAAGATCGTATAACTGTTACCTTGGGCCAATAATGTGAGTTTGAATTGGAAAAACCTGTTTAAATTATCAGGATCCGGTTGTACTTGGGATAGTCGCTGTCAAATACTCCCAAATATTTTAAGTTACTCTATAATTTCCTTTGATACTGATTGGGATTAAGTAGTGAGCCATAATACCAGCGTTTTGCTGCGAGATTGACCACAGTTACACCATTCCTGAAGTCCCGATAACAATTAAGATCATCCTTATTACGTTCTCTTTCTGCAATCATTCTTCGGATCTCGTCCATCAACCACGGAGAACCACGCGAATATAAAGTAAGTGTTTTAATTGGGACATATTTATTATATAGTGTTACCGTTATTTAATTTTTAAATAAAGGCCGGTTTATATTAAATGATTTATGTATATTTCTACTTTGATTAAAACACCTGGTTGTCCCAAGCTCAGTACGAATACTCCTCTGTTCTACTCAATTGGCTTGTTACCTGTTGCCTTGTGCCTGATGTATATATAGGTGTGTGTGTATTTTCCTGTTTTTCTAACAAAAGGTATTTTAAAGAAGCAGCATTTAGCTCCACCTTTTCATACGTATATAAATAATGATTGTAAATAACCTCCCATGACATCATTCAGCGCTCGATAAAAAACTTTTCTTAGTCAACATTATTGAAATTCCTACTGCACTTGAAGTAATAGGGATATCATATGTCATGAACAATACAGGGTGTTTCTATCTAGAAGGGCAATAGGGCAGGAGGTGATAATAATTACAATTACAATTACAATTATTTGTTTCTAATCAGTACAATAAGACAAAAGTCTTTACTTAAGTACACCATAAAAAACAAGTAAAAATTTTCTACTTCAAATGTAGTAAAAATTTACAGATTTTTTCAACAAATTGACGTAAAGATGCAGTAAAGTAAACGTAAATTATGTAATATTGCAGTAAATCTGTAATTGTGAATAAAAATTACTTTCCCTACATTCTGTTCATGTAAATTTAACGTAGAGTGTGTAATATTGTTGTACGCTACTGTTTTGTACACACACTGACAGTAGTTTCTATTGAATTTTACTTCATAGAATACACAGTACATTTCGCAACAATGCACCAGCGCTCGGCGTGTTCATTCGCATCCGTAGTTTCGTGTAGTGAACATCGAAGTTTTTTATGTAAGAAATGTTTAAGTGTCAAAGTTGTGGGATTAAATATAACAGGTTTACGTAAAGGTAGGTTCTCGTAAAGGCATATTGGTATTACTGTACTGGAATTATTTGACAAACAGAACCTTTTAATGATTTTAAATTCCGATAATCGATGGGAACCTGAAAAAATAACCAGCTTGTTAAACATAAATACCGAAAATAAATCTGGTAAATCGACCTGAATTTCCTTTATTAAATTATGAAATTAATTATATTATATTTCAGATTAACTTACATCAACAATATCCTTGGACAATATTTTCTATGTCGCCATATCAGTCGGATGTAAATGACTGCATCTTTATAGCCCCTAAAGTAACAACGAATGAAGGCATATTAAGCCGAGCTATTTCTACAATTACATCAGGAGCCTATCAAGACAGATCACAGGACTTTAAAAATTTTACAATCCTGGATCTCCAAAAAAATATTCGTGATGTATGCGAAAGAAAAGAAAAACTTCGACCGAGCCAGATTGACGATATGGTTCATATTATCACGGATACACTTCGATCTATTTCAAATACAATTCCAACTTCGGTATTCAGATCTGTTGGTGACCACTTGGTCACTAAATATTCTTAATTTTATTATGAGCTTAAACCAATTAAATGTAAAGAAGCTTCTTATTACCATTACGCATGTTTATAATTTCGCTACTTAATAAAATCAAATAAAACGTCCGAATTTTTGAATTTTTCCCTTTATTCTTAAGATTTTACTCGCTTTTCAAGGCTCTTCCAAGGTACAGTGAACGGAATATTTAAGTATTAAAACTGTAAATTTACTACAATTATTTCAGTAATTAAGATAAGTACAGTGAACGGGATATTGCTTTAAATCTGTACATTTACTGCAATTGTCGTAGTAATGATATAAGGGTAAGGCATGTAAATTTACCTACACAACAATAAATTTGCAACTAAATATAGAGAAATTTCCGTTTTGAATACGTAATATTTTACTCTATTCATAGTGCTAATTTTATAGTAAAACGTGTACTCATATTACGTATTTATCGGAAAATTACGTAAAACAACTTACTTCACTACATTGATTGTGGGCAAAAAAAATGCCTACATTCAATGTAGTAATTTTTTCTTACAGTGTACATTAAACAAGACAAGCTGTAATTCTATAAATGGAGAGTTAGGCACTAGAGAGAACCAATATGAAAAACATAAAATTACTATAAAGAAGGAAAAATAAAAAAAATTACAATGAAATAAGAAAAATAATAAGAAAAAAAAAAAGACAATCAGAGATTATTAAAAAGAAAGTTCAAAATTAATCTAGTTAATCAAAAACTAAAGCTAAACAAGGAAGAAAGGAAAAATATCCCAAGTCCGTGAGTGTGCAGAATTATTAAGGTGGACGCAGAAAATCACTGATAAAACGCCTAAAAGATGCTACCGATCTTGTACGCTGAACCTCAGGTGGAAGTGTATTCCAAACGCGAGTTATGTGGACAAAGTAAGAACCATCAAGTACTAAATGTTTAAAGCGAGGTAAAACTAGATTCAAATGTCTTTCACTATGCATAAAATTAATAAAGCCGAACAGGTATGAAGGTACGCCACTGTACAGAATTTTATGGAATGATAGTAATGCTTTACACAGTAAGTAAATGTCCAGAGAGCAATCAATGGTTTTATTCCTAAATGGCGTAATGTTGTCAAATCGCCGCAAACCAAATGCAAATCTATAGTGCAATCATTGAAAGCTACTTCCAGTTTCCGCTTGCAAGTGGAATCTAGTCTAAGGAATATCAAAGATCCAAATGAAAAATGTGGTAATAACAAAGACTTCACCAGATTTATGCGCGTAGTAGTTGAGAGAATATTGGCGTACAACCACAGCCGTCTAAAGGCTCCGTACACTTTGCTAATTATCGCTTTTACATGATCTAAATTTTTTACCCGACAAACAAACGTAATTTGAGAGCCTTCCAGAAAAATTTGGGGTAGGTGTGAGGGGTCGATAGTGTGTCCATACAAGGGTAATGCCACCGACTTGGTGGGGTTCAATGAGAGGCTATTGACGACTGACCACTCGTAAATTCGTTCCAAGTGCTCATTCACCCTGCTAACGCATTCTTCAACCAAGCCAATGGGACGACTAAGGTATAGTTGGACAACATCAGCACACGTATGAACTTTGCTGTGCAAAATAACAGTTAGTAAATCGTTGATGAACAAACTAAACATGAGAAGACCCAAAATAGATCCCTGAGGAACGCCACATATCAGACTAATTCTCGAGGGGAGGTGATTAGCGACCTTGACCCGCTGGCCACGGTTAGTTGAGAAGCTATCAATAAGTTTCGCAGCAGGAGAGCTAAAATCAAAAAACACAAGAAGTTTAGCAAGAAGCTTAGAATGGTCCACGGTGTTCAATGCTTTGGAGAAATCTAAAAGAACTAAGAACACGAGATGATCATTGTTAAGGGCTGTTCTAATATCAGTCGTTATTTTCAATAGGGCGGTCTCACAGCTATGACCAGCGCTGAAGCCAGATTGCCATTGACTGAGAAGGTTATCTTGGAATAGATACTGTTGTATTTGTTTAGACATGATTTTTTCCAGCCGCTTAGCAAGGAAGCATAATATGCTAATTAGTCTCAAGTCACCTGGCTCCGTTGCAGAGGAGTTGTTAGCAATGGGAGCCACTACAGCTTCCTTCCAAAGTGAGGGAAATTCACTGTAAGTTTGACAGGTATTCAAAATGTGTAGTGTAGGTGTAATTATGAAGGATAACAGCAGCTTAACAAAGTGGGGCGGTAAGTTATCCGGATCTATTGCCTCTGAACGAATAGAGTTAATGGTGTCGATTGCTTCACTCGCATCAATACAACGGAAGCTAAATCCAGAGTCAGCGGAGCGTGTCAAAGGGCGCACCATATCCCCGCACGAAGATATGATATACACGTTGCTACTATGCGATACAATGTAGTTATTACTCACCTAACCAAACAAAAAATGTTTGTCAGGGTCGGGGGGGGGGGGGGGTATATCAACAATTCAGGAGTTACAGGGTTATTGAGAAAAAAAGGGCGTACGGTCACAGTTAAGAGCTCATTGTATGCAGACCTTCATGGCCTTTCCTACGACTACTCAACCAGACCCGTACCCCTCTCCACCAAGAGCTATGGTTGTCTAAACTCAAAATTTCAGATTTTCTTACTTTTTTTTACGTTGACCTCTATTTATTTTGCAAAAATGTCGTTAATATAACTTCTTTTTATAAAAAAAACTGTAAAGTCTTTGACCTATTACACCCTATGTACTATATGTTGCCCTTTAACAGATATTAGCTCTTCACCTGTTTTCAAACCTATTCTGAACGATAATTTGTTCCCTTAGCACGTCATTTTAAAAAAAACTATGGTTTATTGTCGGTGCTCTTAGCACGTGGGGTATAACATGTCAACGTAAAGGGGAGACTCTACAATTTAAAGTTTTTATAAAACAAAGTTATGTTAACGACCTTTTTACAAAATAAATCGAGGTCAAACTAGTAAAAATGGTAAGAAAATTCAAAATTTTTAGTTTAGACAACCATAACTCTTGTACTTATAAAGATGTAGGCTGTTTTGTGCTAAACTTAATTTTGCTTCTTAATCACCGTGTAACTCCTAAACGTTGATATGGCCCGCCCCTGCCATACAATTTTTTGTTTCTCTAGGTGAGTACTATCACATCCTGCTCTCTTGGCGTCCTAGGCGGAATAATCCCGTATATTTTAGACGAAGTCACCAGGTCGAGTTAATGCATTAATGAGCAAGAACCAATTAGTATTTGATACCAGAAACAGATCAAGCTGGGACGGATGCAGAGTATTAAAATACGTTGGAAATGAATTAGTTACTTTAAAATCGAATGCTTGAAGGTCACAAGTGGAACGATCATCACACATCTTAATGATATTAAAGTCACCTCCAAATGCAACGTAATTGCATATCGATATAATTGCATTCGAAGAATTTTGAAAACGTGAAGCTATTTTAACTTCAAAAGCAGTGTAAGGGCACTATGCTGACACTAAGATGAGTTTGGAATATCCCGCCGTGATTTGAACGGAAACGTACGACTGCATCCATTGCGTCCGATACGTCAACTAATTTAAATATCAATGTGCCCTTCACATAGGTATGCTTCTAAGATTCAGTCAAACAACTTTATCATATATGAGTTTCTTAAAAAATGAAACAAATTTTAGTTTAAAATCGCATTTTTACGCTAGAGGATTTCAGTTAAGTTTTCTTCAGTACCGCTCCAAACTTTTGAATGGGTATGTATTTTTTGTAGCATAATAAACCCTAAATATAAAAGCGTAATTGTGCAATATTCGTAAATTCAATGGATGCAATTACATAAGGTATAATTATTTTAAATATTTATTAGTTGTATGAATAGAACTATTTGAATGAGGTGTTAATTCAGCGTGATATAAAAGAAAAATGGTTTACTCAGTTCCTCAATGGAGGAGATTTTTTCTAGAAAACGTATGAGTATTTAGGTTATTAGTTAAACTATGAATACAACTTAAAACGTGATTTGTAATAATATTGTAAGTAGTTATGTTTATATGCAGTAAATTGGAGTATTACAAATGCACTACTAACCTACTTGGTGATTAGTTCAAACAGTGTTCAAGGTTATTTATAACAGCCCATACGAATTGCGCTAATGGCAGAATTCAAGAAATAAAGTAAATTGGAATAATTTGCTATTTTAGTCAAATACTATTAATAATGCATTATAAATTTTCAATTGATCATATTAAAGAGTTATACAAGGCAAGATAATCTTACCAGAATCATTGCAAGAATAATTTGTTACTCAAATAAATACAATGTAATTTGTTACTATTTTCCCACATAGCCCACATTTTATTAAATCACTAGTCAAATAAAATAGAAAAACATACCTGACGCTATTCGATAGATATAGACGTTATGAGGTTCCTCAAGAAGTTCTTAACACCATCCCTTAGATATTTTCAAAATGTTCAGCATCAAGTCAAGCTTTGCTCAATGTTGAAAATTCGTCTCTCTTTTATAGCTTATAGGCTCGTGCCAATACCTTTTTGAGAAAAAAAAATGTTTAACAGGTAAGCCGGAATATTTAGTTAAGGTTATAATTAAAAGAAAATACAAAAATTAATCACGAGATAAAGTGAAATGCGAAGGGGGTGTTAGCATTTTTTTTCGATTCGATTTTCGGGGTAGCGTGACCTCCCAGCGGCAAATGTTGAAGATAAGGCAAAATGTAAAACTATCTTAGAAGGCATTTTTCAGAATAATCTAAAATTTCCCTAGAAAATGGACCGATTTCTCTGACTTTTATATTTTGCTCTCGTAACAACAATTCAATTTACTTGTAAATTTGTGACAGTATACCTTTTTTGTATTGAATAAGCATGACTTTTTGGAATCTGGTAAACAAGTAAAGGGTTTTCCAATAAGAGGTGTTATTTTAATTAGCGCGCTATTCCAGTAGATGTCACTTTTAGAGCTGTGATTTTTTGACATTTGACAAGTACCATTAATAAAAACGGAACGATGCACGATACAACAAGCATTGAAATTATTAAAATTCACTATAAAAATGGTGAAAATGTGGCAGAGACGGTTCGTATAACTCGAACATTTTTGGGTCGTCGTGAAGCACCTTGTCGGACCGCAATACAGAAATTGGTAGAAAAATTCGAGCTGTCGGCACAAGTTAGTAATGTGAAGAATAAAACCCGTGCACATCGCTGAAGAACAGCCGAGAATATTGCTGCTGTAGCCGAAAGTGTTGAAGAAAACCCAGGTTTGTCCATTCCTCGTCGTTCTTTGGAATTAGGCATTCCACAAACGTCATTACACCGTATTTTGCATAAAGATTTGGATCTTAAGGCTTATAAAGTTCAGTTAACACAAGAACTCAAGCCGGCCGATCATCAACAACGTCGAGTCTTTGCTGATTGGGTCCATGAAATGCATGAAAATGATCCGGAATTCCTTCGAAAACTCATCTTGAGTAATAAGGCCGATTTCCACCTCGATGGCTTCGTCAACAAGCAAAATTGTCGCATCTGGGGCTCGGAAAACCCAAGAGTTATCGTTGAAAAGCCTCTCTATCCTCAACGTGTGACTGTCATTGGACCTTACTTTTCGAAAATGAGGCTGGAGCAACAGTTACGGTGAATGGATTGCGCTATCGACAGATGATTAATGATTTTTTATGGCCAGAATGGGATGGTATTGATCTGGACAACGTTTACTTTCAACAAGACCGCGCTACGTGCCATACAAGCAACGAAACCATTGATCTTTTACGGGAAAAGTTTCCGGACCGTGTTATCTCTCGAAGTGGTGATCACAATTGGCCACCGACATCTTGTGACTTAACACCTTGCGACTTCTTCCTTTGGAGCCACGTGAAAGAGAAGGTTTACGCTAACAGCCCAGCGTCGAATCAACACCTCAAAGATGGAATTCGTGAGGCTATCGAGGACATAGGGCAGCCACTTTGCGATTTGGTTATGGAAAATTTCATGAAAAGGGTATGGTCCTGTAGGCGTTGTCGTGGTGGTCATTTGGCTGTAGTTATTTTCCATCATTAAGGGCATACCTTCCTCTTTATAATGAAATAAAGATCCGATCATTTATCGCAAAAAATGGTATTTTTCTTTGAATATCAAAATAACACCTCTTATTGGAAAGCCCTAGTTTCCGAGATTTTTACATTTATCGCAAAAAAAAAAAACAAACAAATTCCGCGAAACAATTTGTGAATGTTTTTTTTTATTGTTAATTTAGATATTCTATCTGGGCCCATTTTAAGCGTTGAAATGTCTACAGGAATATGTGTGCGTGTTTCAGTAGCACGCGTTAGTGTACATGTGTGTGAGTGTGTGTGTATGTGTGTGTAGGTGCCTAACAGGTCTGCTCACGCCCTCCTCTTTCACCACTCATCTTCCTCTCGAAGTATTTGGTTATATCGGTTGGTATTACACTATCGTCGTAAACCCTTGCAGCAGTTCATGAAAAGAATAAAGATTTTTCAAATTGAAAATTTTCAAAAAAATTATTTTTCAAATCACGAATTTTTCAATATTTTTTATGATGTTCTTTGTTGTTTATTATTTCTGTTAATATTCTGCAATTCAATCCATAATTTCAATGACAAAATTTACTTTAATGTAATAGAAGAATGAATTTAATTAAATAAATTGGCGGAAACCCATCTGACATTTTAAATTATAAAAAAACGTTGAGACTATACTTGAAATTGCTAATGCTCTCACACTTGGCGATTTTATAATAATAGGACCAGAAAAAACCTCAATTTGATATGAGT
Source organism: Dioctria linearis (assembly GCA_963930735.1). Classification (NCBI taxonomy): domain Eukaryota; kingdom Metazoa; phylum Arthropoda; class Insecta; order Diptera; family Asilidae; genus Dioctria; species Dioctria linearis. The sequence goes on along the minus strand of OZ005744.1, from coordinate 154,395,830 downwards.
GATCGATGTAATATCATGTGCATAGAGCTTACTATTACGTTATAAAATTTATCCTATCAATTCCTGTGCAAAACAGTGTGAGTATATTTTGCAATAGATTTTTTTTTCAAGCTTCTCGCAAGATCAAGAAGAAAGCTATCTCAAAAGCTCCTGAAATCAATGACATCCATAATATCAAAGTTGTACAGGAATCCATTCTTTCTACATTAAAGGAAGTTGGTAATTCTGATTTAACAAAAATATTAATGAACAAGTCCTTAGTATAATTTAAACTTTCTTGTTTTTCCAGGCTAGCGAAACTACATTGACGATAAAGGCAATAACGTAAACACATCCTCAAAATACCAGCGATGAAAGTAAATAGCGATACCGAACGTTCAAGTTTCATAATTTCTTCAACAATTTTCCAGAAATCTGTAAACCAAAAAATAGAGAAAAACAAGTAAAAAAGCCAGAATTGGTCTAAGACCAATTCTTATGATACCCTAAATGAATGCCCTTATTAAATTTCGGATTGTCACCCTTCTGTGCAAGTTTGATTTGTGACGTGGCTTTTCGCATATATTTCTAGAACGGTTTGTCGGACAGAAAAATTATTCTAACCAATTTTATAGGATTTCGTATTCTGAAGAAGTTTTTAATACAATAAAAATGTCTTGGACTGATCGTTTTCGCAGTATACGTAAAAAACGTAAATTAATTTTTATATGACAACACCAAGAAGGAGTTGCCCGATTTAGTCCACCTTTGAAATTTTATTTGCTAGTATATTGAAAACACCATGTACTAAATTTCAGCTCCCTACGTCGACGCGTACTCAGGCAATTTCCAAATATACATATAGTGGTAAACAAAATTCGTGTAAGGCAACTCCACCAAGGAGTTGTCCGATTTGTCTCATTTTCGAACTTAAATTTACTTTCTTTTTCAACGTCCATGTACAAAATTTCATCTCTCTAAGTATACGCGTTCTCGAGTTATGGTGTGCACAGACGGACAGACAGAGGGTCGGATGGACAGACGGACGGACGTACATGCAAAAATTAAAATACTTTTAATATTATGCATCTAAGTCCAATCCATTTTGCTCCACCATCATTATTTCGAGGTGTTACAAACGCAATGACGCACTTAGTATACCTTATAGACTTCATCTAGGGGGTACAAATGTTGACTGAACAACTAAAATAAGAAAGAAAGGAGGAAAAAAAAGCATGCAAAATTTCCAAAAAATGTCATCAAATTAAAAAAAATTAAAAGTTGGTAACCAATTTTGTGCAAAGGCGTATACAGCAGACAGGAACTAGCCATACTGATGAGTATTAATTCCTGCTGATAAGAACGAATAAAAGCCGGAAAACTAAGATGAGACAAAAAACTCTGATTCTGATGGAAAAGTTAAAGGAATAATGGAGAATTGTCAAAACGACGATGGAAAAGTTACAGGAAGTACGAAAAATTGCTAAAACGATTAAATCGACTTAAAACTTAAAAAAAAAAACTCAATTTCATATTAAGTTTACTTAATAAGGAAAAAGCTAGAGATTAAAAATGTAGTTATTGGATGAATACAAACCCTAAAGTTTCCACCAGAAGAAAGCCTAATGTACTAAATGCGGACAAAGTAAAATTTACTGCGGTCTCCAAATATTTGACATTAAAAGTAAAAGACGTAAATTTATTTGGAGAAAACAAAGTTACAGATTTCCAAAAATTTCTCGTAAAAAGTCGAAATTTATCATATAATTTAAAGTTTAGATAAACAAAGTTTTTGAAACACTTCTTAAACCCTGAACCTCTTCTTCCCAAATACTCAACAATTGTTACGTCGTCGTAGTCGCCGCGAAATGTATTTCATTTTTATATTTTGATAAAACAAACTTAACCATTTAATCAATCCAAAAGACAATCTGCAAATTGTCATAGAAATAGGAAATGTCAAAACTTTGCCTACATTAAAATGTGTGGAGAATTTATAGTGTCATCTATTTTATAAAGAAGAAACCTTCAGCTTTTACCGGTTAACTCCGTACTGCACTAGTTAAATTATTCGTAAAAGTTCTGCTTGCGATTTTAGCGATATCCATCGAAATATCACAATTTACGCGAACTCGATACTAGGGTTAATATGAAGGGCATAAATTTACGGTTAACTAAAAGTTGAAGCATTCCTTAAACTCGGATGATCAGAACTGGCGGTGTTACCCTATGACACTGTAATTACATACAGTCTGCGAAATAAGTATATCGGACAAAATATTTTAAGTATTTTTAGTTAAATGAATTTCTTCGTTTTAATTCTAATTGCGTCGTGATATTTGTGCTTCTAGGAAAAATCTGTCTATTTTTTGTTTATGATATTGCGATTGCTTTGAGTTCTGGTTGGAAAGTACATTCAGTCGTGCGAAAGAAATATATCTGACAAATAAGTGAGCCTCATATTTTCTAAGTGCAACATTATTTATGCCAGAAAGAAGTAAGTATTAGGGAATATATGTCTGTATTTTCAGTTAGTAGAATTTTTTTTTCAAGGATAATTTTCAAAAATACCTAGATGGAGCAAAGTTTACAGTTAACGAGAGGGCTAGAATTTCAGCTTATAGAGAATGCGGAATGTTAATTAGAAAATTAGCTGAAAATTTAGAAGGAATAAGACGACGATTAAATAAATTTTTAAAAGATCCAGAAAATTACAGGGCAATCAAGAGACCAGGTCGATACCCCAAAATCGATGAAAGAACTAAAAGAGAAATAAGGCGTCTAGCTGTTTATAAGAGAGATAGTCAATCTCAAACAAGACTTCAATTATCTCTGCACATGACTACAAGAAGAGTTCAAGAACTTCTGAAGAAGAACGAGAATATTAAGTATCACAATCGGTTGCCGAGGCCCATGCTCTTACCACCTTACGATTTGCGGAAAAGCATAAATTTTGGGAGGATGAATGGCAATCCATTATATTTACCGACGAAAAATAATTTAATCTGGACGGTGCCAACAATATTGGAGAGATACCCGTCAGGAATGTGAAGTTCACCATTCTAGAAACTTTCAAGGAGGTTCACTCATGATATGGGCTGCGTTTGGTTATCGAGGCAAGACTCCAATCTGTTTTGTGACACACAAAATGGATTCAGCGAAGTATGTTGAAATGCTGTAGTGTGTGCTCATTTATTTTGGAGATAATTTATGTGGCGACAATTGCACATTTCAGTATGACAACGCCGCTATACACGTCCATAGGTATACAAAAAAACTTTTCGAGTCGAAATATATACCTCTACTGCAGTTGCCCTCCATAAGCCCAGACTTAAACCCTATGGAGAATTTATGGGGCATCTTGTCACAAAAGGTCTATTCAAGTGGTCGCCAATTTGACATTTTGGTGCAGCTCAAAATAGCGATTCAGGAGGAATGGGAAGAAATTGGCATGTCCACTCTGCATTCTTTAATTAGTTCAATGCCTCGTCGATTAATTGGAATAATTATTAATAAGGGCGGGCGTATTATTTATTAGAAATAGGTTTAAAGTAATATTAGTTCTGATATAAGATATATATTAATCCTTTAAGTTTTGTCTGGTATAAATATTTCGTTTATGGTTCTGAAACATTTAATATTTTAATTAACTTAAATTTAAAATAATTACATGAAGTAATGTTATTATAGTTTTTGTTTTTTCAATCAGAATATAATGGATACACAATTTTGTTAAAATACATTTTTATTACTTACTTATTTGGTGATTTCGTTTGTCTGGTATAATTATTTCGCACACTGTAGACACAAAATTTGCAACACCTTTGCAAATTTGCAACATACCCTTACGCTATTGTAAATGAGTTTTACTGGTTGCAAGGTGAGACTTTCATTTGACTGTCAGCTGAAATATCATCATTCATTTCGTACTAATACTGCAATACATTTGTATTTCACTCTCCACTCCTACTAAAAGTACGCGTACAAAGTTACTATTAAACGCGGCTATCCTTATTATATTTGTAATAGGCAATAGCATAGTTCGAAGCTTTGATGTGTACATAAAATAACCGACTAGTGATGTAATTTATAAATCCTTTAAGCAACGCTAACTAAATTTTAATTAAAATCCACTTTAACTACCTACTAGCAACAGCAAACGGAGAGTAAATCGAATCATGCGATGAAAATGCAAATGTAATTTCCCTTCGAACAACCGCGTACTTTACAGCCGTGTTTTACTACCGTGCTGTGCCGTAAATACGAAGGCACTATAATTTCAACTAAAGTGAGATTTTTCAACGCAAAACATTTAATTACCAGCAATATACCAATTATAGCATCGGCTGGACTATTATTTAGCCCGGTGGCATGTATAACTAAGTTAATATCTTTCGCATAATTTACATTAAAAAGGGATCGACTTTTTGCGGGAATGCCTATATACATATAAGCACAAGCACGCTTGGAAAATGCTAACATCATGCTACCAGTTTGGAAAAGCAGGCGGAAAGTAATCTGGGATGGTTATTTGTACAAACTACACAACTCAGGGAGAAATGTCTAAATATTAGTATTTTTCCAGATATTATAGAATATTGCTAAATGACAATGAGAATTTTTCTAACATTTAAATGGGCAGACGACAGAATTATTTGGGCTATTCATTGAAAGAACCAAAATGAAATGCTGTTTTTTCCATGACTAAAAATGTATATGAATAAGATATCATTGTGATGCATTCGCTTGAAATCAATCACTTTTCGTTTTGATTCTATGCAGTTGTAAGGCAGTCGGTAGAAGACTTTAAGAGTAGTATTAGAAGCAGTAAAATAATGTGAATTTTCATTAAATCGATATTAATATTAGAAACAAAATAATGAAACATAAATATAAATAAAATTTTAAATTAAAACCCGATCCAATGCGCTAAAAAAATTGTAAATTTGGAATCATTAACGATTTAAGAATAATTTTAATAAATGTTTTTTTTTTCAGGGAAGTTAATTTCACAAGTGTACCTCAGGAAAACTAGCATTGAGGTATGAAATCTTGTCGATATTTTACGCTAATTATTTATCTTTAACAAAACAAGTAGTATATTTTATATACAATTGTGCAGGCCTGACAGCTTCTACAATTCCAAGGAAAATCTTTCCAATGCATGCAAACGAAACGAATACTATGTGTTCCTTCTTGGAACCTTCGAGGAGGGAACTAACCCGGGGGTTACCCTGCAAGTACAGCTTGCATGCAACTTGCACTGCCATAATTCTTGCACGTGTAATCCAACTGCCATGCAACTTTCAGCGAACTTGCATGATGAAAATTCATGGCAGCTGGGAGATAGTAATTTGACATTTATACAGTTTTCAAAATGGCGGAAAAGAAATGCATGAGAGAAATTCATAAATTTATACCGGGAAAATTAAATTTTCTGGGATCATTTGCATTACATACTTTTCCAACACCTTCCTCTTCCTTTTTTCTTGGGTTCGTATCATTCTGATTCTTCCTTTATTCCTATAATTTTCCAATATACGCGCAAGACTCTACTTCTCAATGCCATTTTTAAATAAACTTGCATGCAAGCTGATAAGACATCAACCGAACTGCCTTCTGCTGTCAAGTTTAAAATCGCGTTGGAAGGGAGGCTTGCATGCAAGCTGTACTTGCAGGTGTAGCCCCCGGGTAGGGGAGGCGACATGTGATGAAAAAAGCGTAGCAACTATCGTTCTTCTTCTTGTTTTGTCGAGGTGCCAGAGGCGGCGTTAAAAATTGTTGATGCCTTAAATATCACAAGAAATTAATGGCGCGATAATTCAAATACATTTCTTAGAAACTCCGCACAATCCTCTGCACCACCCACTGACATGTATATAAATGGACTGACTGATCTCCTGATTCATGTGGCACCAGTTTTGGTTTCAGAAAGTATGCTCTCACTGACGATATATTTTAATTATTTGCGAATTTACTTATATATGCATGTCAGTGGGATTTACCGAATTTACCACAAAAGTATTTTGCTCAACACGGCTTGTTGTATCTAAATCTTCCAGCATATATAACTCCTTTTTATATTACTATCACTTAGTCCAATAGCCATTAACCATTTCCTATAAAAAGTAAATTATCCCTTTTGTAACTACGTCTCTGCGCCAAACACACTTCGCGGCTCTTTGTTTACAAAAAAGTGACAGTCAAACAACTTGCCAAAATCAAGATGGCGAAAATTTTTGGCTACGCTGCCATACATATACTTTACTATGGGATGTCGTCTGCTATAGTTCTCTCCTCAAAGCTTGGAACAAAAAACTAGAGAATAACAAAATTTTAAACAAACAACTCACTGCAAATAATAACAAATGAGTTCCCACGATGACAGTAAACTCCAAAAGATATCTTTCCCGAACCGAAGCATCCAAATCTAAAAAGAATGCAAAACTACGAAACACATTAGAAAAAAATATCAACAATTGGTAAACCTCAGGTCATTTCTGTTGATCTGACACATTAACCAAAACATAACTTACTGATTAAAACAAGCCAACTTCAGTGTTGCATTATTAAATTCATTTGTTTTCCTAAAACATATATAGGGGACATTAATCAATGCAATAATATGCTATATAAATTGTAAAAACTTGCATATTGACACTATCTGCCATCAATATTCCGGTGACATTTATTTAATACCATGGTGACAGTACAGAAAACTCGGGTTATTCTGATTAAAAAAGTTGGCACATATGCGATGTATACATTTCCGCAGAATGAAGTACCTTTGGCTCGTAATGTATACATAACCAAGAGGAGAGAAAACAGTACACGCAACTGCACACTGTCATGATAAAAAGTTGCAGGGCTTCATTGATAAAGCCACCGACAGACACAACACGCATTGTGTATCTGCCTATAAATAGCGAGCTTCTGGAAGTAGCAAAGCACTTGCGATTCGACCAAGCCACAATACAAATCGGCAGATCTGCAGCCAAATTAAGTCTTGCTTAACATAAAAATCACGGGAAGTATTTTAATCTCAATATACTAACCTCTTTATATTAAAATTTATTAATATAAAATATTTTCAGCATCCAACACTTGTTTAAAATTGATTAATAATCATTTTTAATCTTCTGATCCACAGATTGAGAAGTAAAAACGCCAGTGGAGGCTTAAAACCAGTAACCCGATAATCTTGGATTTTTTTGAATTCATACATTTTTTGTTTTGTAATACCTCAGGAATAGGAAATTTTATTTTATATTCAAAAAGATTAATATCTGTGATAAAATAAACTATTGAATTTTTGACATTTTGGAAACCAACCGTTCTTGTCATTTATCAATCCGGCACCTGCCCCATTTTATATGGTTAAGACAACACTATGCGATCTTAGAAGCTGCACCAGCTCCACCAAAGAGCACTTATGATCAGGGGTCCGGAAAGAAAAGAAAAATAATCAAAAGTTTCGAACGGAGTGGTTTTGTCGGAACGTAAAAATATCGTTCCGAGTGAAAAGTTCCCCTCCGAACTTTATTTTTCAAAGAACTATTGAATTGATCCTTAGAAATTCAGTTCCTCAAAGAACAAAAAGACTCTATCTTTCAACACTTTCGTTCCTTTATTTGAAAAGTTTTTTGAATTATACATATTTTTGCTTTTATTTACATATTTTAACGTTCCAGAGGTAACATACACTTTTAAATTAGCTTAGCTATTGTGTATTAATTTAAACGAACACGTTTTCCAGGTTTGTGTTAGTGAGCTTAGTTCTATAATCATTTAGAACGTACCTAAGTGCTGAATAACTCCTTTCAACACTCATTTGAGTAGCTGGAGTTGCTAATACAACCTTTGCAATTTTTGCCATCTGCATTGATTCACTTCGAAAGCCTTTTGCATGCCAAAAAGATAAAAAACTCGTGGAGAGGGGATACCTTCTTGAAACATGAAAACCATCGATGGCAGCATAATATTCCCGCAAGTTTTGGCGCACATCCTCTGCAGCAGGACTCATATTGGTATCTCCTACAAATGATGCACTTAAAAATTCCTCCAACAAAGAATTAGTGGAGGATTCAGAAATGTCCAAAGCCAAACTCAATCCTGAGGTTTCATTGGTAGATCCAGGTACGGAGTTTTCAGGTTGGCTATGGGTTCCTTTAAAAAGTGAATAAGTGACAACATTCAGTACTATGATAAAAGCTTGTTACAAAGTGGTGGATTTTTCTGGCAACAGATTTTAAAAACGTTATGACTCTGTTTTTATTTTCAGGCTTTGCCGACACAATAACACAATGAAATCTGTAAAAGGAACACAGTTCTTATAGCCCAACTGAAGATATGTAAAATAATATTTTCAAACCTTTGATCTAAATACAGTCCGGCTAAAATGCATCAGAGTTCATCAGCATATTTTCTCTCTCATCAAGGCGTACTGCAAATTCTTTTGCAAGGACGTTTAAGCTCCATCCGGTATTTATAAAAGTCACCTAAAATCAATTGTGAATCTTGGAGCAAATCCGTTGTTTGTTTCGCGGCTTTAAATATAAGAACGAACTCTTGAATGAAATTGATCAATTCAACCGTACCCCCACGTTTTATCGTGCGTGAACATCAGACAAGGATTGCAACATCAGATATGTGGAGCTCGATCAGATATGTGGAGCACCATCGTATTCTGATATCAAGTACACATACCTTCAACCCCTTGGCGTTGAGAATCTGTCGAGATGTAGGAGTCCAAAACCGCTTCACAAGTTGTCGGCATTCCTCAATTTTTTCCTGAACATTGCGTTTTTTAAGAACAATGTCTTCAACTGCAAGATTCCGAGTGTGCGCTGCACATTTCACAGATTGAATTGTTTCGCACAGGGAAAAATTAGATAAATCAATTTCATTATCTAATCGTTCATCATTTGTGCTATCATCGAAATCGAAACTACTGCAATATTCATTTAGTAGCCTAACTGCAGCAAGCATGTTCCGTCCGTTATCAGTTGTTACAGTATGAACTTGATGCAAGGATGCTCCATACCTAAAAAAAATCGTAGGTTAGGTAAACTGCTTAAAAAGAATCGAAAAACATTATTTATTACTATTTCGCTCACTTCAAAAAACAAGCGAATACCGTTTATTCTGGTGCGACCCATACTATTTATCCCAAAATTAAATTTATTGGAAAGAACAAGCACTTTACAATGAACTAACGAGACAAATCAGACGGATTATAATAGCTCAAACATGCCTCAGCATCAGCACAGCACTCCCTAAAGCGGGTACACACTGAGAAAACAAACGCAAACAATCTCGCAGTTATTTCTTAGAAATTTTCTGGAATTTTTTCTTTAGAATTTTCTCAGAGAAATCAAACAGCAAGGACAAATTTTTTCCCACGGAAAGAATGAATTTGTTGCAAATGTGCATTTAACATGAAACAAGAGCACAGGGTAGGACACAAATTCATTTGAATTTGCCAAACATACGTACACATTTAATCAAAAACAAGAATTCCAACATATGTCTTTGCGTCTGTTTGCTCAGTCAAAACCCTCGAGAATACTTCCCAAGCCATGAAACAGAAATCTATATGTGTGCGTTCGGAGTCCGTTCTCTAAAATGTTCTATATTGATGCTTATGGAAAAGTTCCCAACATTGACTTTATATATGCCATAGAGCCTAAACTACTCTCCATACAGGAAAATAGTCTTCTAGTAATTTAAAGCTTTGTTCCTTATCTTCCCAAAGTCTACACTTCCTATATACCTTACTTAATAAAATAATTAAAAAGTTTTGATTACATAGTAACCTTACCATTTTAGGCTCAATACCTCTCAGCTGAGTACAAATTGCATGTGTGTATGTGCAGCCGTAGTCCGAATCTGTAGGCAGCTACATTCGATATCTTAAGCTCACGGCATCCCATGACTGCACAGCGACATTACAATGACTACTCAGCTGAGAATTTTTGTTTGAGAAATCGTAGTCATTTGGTTAAGATAAATTTTTTTAAATAATTTTGTTAGGAAAGGTATGGAAATTTTATTACGGTTCGGAAGATAAGAAAGCAAGCTCAAGATTCTGAGAACACCATTTTTCTGTATGAATAGTAGTTTAGAGAGAGGGGAGCTATTCAAATCAAACTTTTGTCAGTTTTAGATAAGAACACGGCAAATATTTTAGAATTTAAGTACTACGTTGGGTCTCGCATGTGGTAGGGAGGGAGTCTGTTTCATGGGTTGTGAAGTATTCTCGATGATTTTGGCGCAGTGTGTACCGTCAAAAGATTAGCAATGCTCATAAATCATGCGCTTGCTTCTTTACATTTGCAGTTGATTAATATCTGCCGCTTGAATTTTATCGAAATTTTTGTTAATAATTATGACACGGCAATTTTATTCGAAAATTTAATCGGAAAAGTACTAAAAATAACTTTTCATTATTTATAAAACGAATTCGTTCCACCGGAGCGAAATTCTTAAATTCACTCCGGAAAGATATTTTTTAAAAAAAAATTATATCGTTCCGGAAGGAACGAAAAGTTACTGGAACGTTTAAGAATCTTAGGCGCAGAATTTTTATTTATATTGGGGTTGGTAGAAGACGTAGATGAATGGATAGGGATGGCCATAATGACTGACAAGTACCACCTCTCAACATACAAGGTAAGTCTCAGCCCGTTTCTAATCCTGACGTTTTACGTGCCATGATATTTTTTGTTAAGTGCCCATGACAGGTGGTAGGTTTCATTTCATTATATTCTATATTAAATTGATTGACAAAATCTATTATATACATATATAAATATAGATACCTTAAGTATAGTGCCTATGACTATCGTTACGTTGTTGCAGGAGCGAGAACCAGAGTTGTGGGTGTGCGGCTTATTTCCTATGTATAGAGTCTGTGACTAACGAATCTGAGCTGTAGAAGAGGTCGACGGTTACCGCTCCTTGTGGTAAGAAGTTCAGGGCGCAGCTTTATTTTGGTTTTCACTGAGGTTTGGCCTCTTGGAATGAAGAGGTCAAAGAGCAGCTCTGCTTCGACCTTCTAGTTAGTTCATTGGAGAAAAATTAATAGAGTTGTAGATATAAATCATTATATCATTTAATACGCGCTAAAAAGAAAGAAAGAACTCCGTTGATTGTGCTTGTAAAATTCCTTTTTATTTTATTTACACTATATTATTTTTACGGCGCGGAATGGTTTCAAGAATATGCTTTTTTTATACTTCTGTGAACAAATTCAGAATACCGAATGACTTAAAAACTAACATCATTTTTTATTTTACATTTAATGCCTGCTGACAAACTCTGAATCAAAACAATCCGCTCAAACCGCACAAAGTAGAATTTTGAGAAATATGAAATTTGACAACATCCTGTTAATTCAGGTGAATACAGCTGCACAGAGAAAGTACAGTTTGGTATAAAAGTGCCCTGACGTCACCACAAACACATACCATATGTAGGATAGCTGTCGCCAAAAGCACCTATCCACAATGAGGCGATCCAGAGTTCTTTTATATGATATTTTCATAGTACTTAAAAGCTATTACATCAGACTATTACTATAGATACATACATAAATCGTTGTCCATTGCCAGAGAGAAATTTATATCTTAGTCATATAATTTTTAACCTGAATGAGAGACATGTTTGATATATCATTCTTAAATGTTGTACCTACCCACTACCCACTGGTATCTGGATGGACACTCAAATATCATTAAATTACTAAAAGGTTGGGTAATCTGTTCAGTCAAATAAAGGGCATGTCATATTTTGGGAATTAAATTTCAAATATATGGACGCATGTCCTATTAAATTATCCCAAATGAAAAAGTTTTAGATCCTGAAACTCCCTGGGTGGTTGTACCTCAGATTACATGGAATTCTATACAGAATTTCATTAAAGTTATTGGTCATTGATATGACACTTAAGCGGAGACGACATAATTCAAATTAATCATAATGAAGGCAATTTGGTGTACCTGTTTTCAATATGTGTAGACATTTTTATTTGGTTAAAAATTATCTTTTGATAACGGCACTGAAATTGTATAACTGAAAAAACTGTCCTTGTAATGAACTTACGGGAAATCTGGTGGAGTGTTATCTATTTGGAGGAACAATAAAAATGCATTGCATTTCTGGAATAATTACACTGTCACAAGCGGATTGTAATTATTGCTTTTTCTACACTCAGAAGTCTAACGAAGAACCAAGTGAAATACTTAACTTCTGTTTATCCCTGAATATAACAATCCGAACTTAGCTACCAATTTGTCTGCCGTACACGTAAAGAATTTTGCAATTTGTAAAATAACCTCATTTTGTATTTTTTGTTTTGCAGATTTTGTATCATATTGAACGAAATCGGACAAATTGCGGAGCTAAGTGCTAAAGTCAACTCAATGAATAACTAGGATAAAGGTAGAATTGGTCTAACAATAAGACCGATTCTTAATATACCTACTCTAGATAAATGCCTGCACGGATTTTCGTATTGTCACCCCTCTATGTAAGTTTGACTATTGACGTGGTTTGACACATCTATTTCAGTAAAAATGATTATTACCAATCTGCATTACAATATAAATGTCTATAGGACCTATCGCTTTCATAGTATGATTAAAAAACCTCAATTTATGTATGGAAACACCAAAAAGTGGTTCCCAGATTTAGTTCAAATTCGAAACTGTATTTAAAATTTCTATGTAAAGGCCGTGTAAGAAATTTCAACTCTCTAAGTAATTGCGTTGGACAGATGAGCAGACAGATAGACGGGCAGACAGATAGACGGGCAGACAGAGCAACACACCGACATATTGCTCCACGAGCATTATTCCTAGGCGTTATAAATAGGCTGACAAACTTTGTTCGAACCAAATCAGTTCAAATATATTTTTGTTTTTACCGATTACATTTAAAGGAAAAATACCCTGAAAACAAAGCATACAATTTTTAGGTAAATTAAATCTAATTTGATTACTCTTAATAAAAAAAAACAGGTACCCAACCTAACAAAGCCATGTATTTGTCATCTACATAACACATTGCATAAATACAATACAACAATATAGCCTCAATGAGCAGATCAAATGAAAATTCTTATCATATGATTAAAGCAATTAGATTCGTGCTAAAAAACAATTGCTGAAAAAGAACATATGCAAAAATACCATGCTAAAATTGAGTTCTAAAAGCAAAACAAATTCAATCTAATTACAAATTTTCCCAAAAATAGGTACAGCATCTAACCAACGCATGTGTTGGCATGTAGCATACAATGTATGGCACAAATACAATCAGATCAAGCAGATCAATTTGCAACTCTATCATCATTATAAGTACTATCGAACGGGAATTTCTTCTTTACGTGATAGAGATAACATTTTTTGCAAATATACAGAATTCAATTTAACACAGCGGCATGGGTTGCTTTAAATTTCTTGTTACTATGCATTTTTGTTCGTTTCTATGCATATTTTATCTCTAGTATCGTAAAATTACAGATGCATGGCCAATTCTTGTAATCATGCGCCTCTGCTACTGCGTCATTGGTGTCGTGTGCCAGCATATGTATAAACAGCAATTTAACTTGACCCGATCTCTTTTTCAGTTTGGCAGTGCAGTGAGTGACTTGATAAATTTTTAGTGATAAATCCTAGGTTTGTGAATTTTTATTAACAGTCTAACACTTTGTTTGGTTGACAATTGAAATAAATTTTTCTTATTCTGGTTTGCGACTAGAATAGGAGATTTATTTGAATAGCGACTAAAATAAATATTCTTATTACGGGTAACGAATGTAATAAGAAAGTTACTAACTAAACACTTTATTGTGGGTAGCGACTAGAATAAAGATTCTTATTACGGGTAACGACTGTAATAAGAAATTTTACTAACACTAAACACTTTTTTGTGGGTAACGACTACAGTAAAGATTCTTATTAGTGGTAACAACTGTAATAAGAAATTTTAGTAACACTAAACACGTTATTGTGGGTAACGACTACAATAAAGATTCTTATTACGGGTAACGACTGTAAGAGGAAATTTTACTAACACTAAACACTTTATTGTGGGTAACAACTACAATAAAGATTCTCATTACGATAACGACTGTAATAAGAAATTTTACTAACACTAAACACTTTATTGTGGGTAACGACTACAGTAAAGATACTTATTAGTGGTAACGACTGTAATAAAATTTTTTACTAACACTAAGCACTTTATTGTGGGAAACGACTACAATAAGTATTCTTATTACGGGTAATGTCTGTAATAAGAAAACTGCTAACATTAAACACTTTATTTTGGGTAACGACTACAATAAAGATTCTTACTACGGGTAACGACTGTAATAAGAAAATTACTAACAAAACACTTTGTTGTAGGTAACTACTGCAGTAAAGATTCTGTGGGTTTCGACTGCAGTAAGAACTACTCACCTCACTTTATTCTGGGTATCGACCAGAAAAAAGAATATCCCAATCCCAACCTCAGTTAAAATTATTGAAATCAAGTCAATCAACTGCCAAACATAGTTCAGATGAGTACAAAGTTAATTCCAACAAAATTATTATATTTATTATATATCATATGTTGCGTTCCTTTTCTCGTTCAGAATGATTTTTTTCAATCCATGTCGGTCTTTTTCTCGGGCCGAACGATTTAGTTTCAATCTGTCATCGCTTTTTTCGGACTCGGAATCGTTCTGAATGCACCTGAGTTTTTCCCAGATTCAAGCAGAACGATTTTAATTTGTATTCGTGAATGTGTTGTTTACTATTTGGACGAAGTGGTATTAGTTTAGTTTAAGTTGCTTTTGTTAGAAAATAGCTTTATTTTTCATAAACAACAATTTTTACGAATTTATACTTGCTTTTATCAAGTGGAAGAAATGTCAAACACGTAAAATGGTTCTGTTTCGTTCCTTTTCTCTGTGCACAGAATTAAATTATGAGATCGTTCTGTCGATTCACACAGATTCATTCAGAACGAAAAAAGGAACGCAGCATTATATTTTCCATTTATTGAAATTTGAAAAAGTGAGCTATTAGTATTTTAAATTTATCGAGTATTAAAGCTCTAGTTTAACAGTGAAGTGTATAATTTGTAGACAAACAATTAAAACCACTAACTTTATACCAGTGGCATCAATTTTCACCACATTATTCATTTTTGCGTGTACGCTCTGACTTCGGGCAGTACAAACTTAGTATACTTACCTACCCTATAGATTTAATTTAGGATATAATAATCAGCAGCCAAAAATGTGTGGAAGAGGGACGGATCTAGCATTAAAATTTGGTGGGGGGGGGGGGGGGGTGGTCCTGGAATTAAATTTAAATTTCGAATTTTTGTTGAGTACCTACAAATATGTTGTCTTGTTAAAACACTTGTTATCACTAATTAACCCTAATAATTAATTTTAAAATATTTATTTCGACGAACCTACTTATTTATTTGTTTTTTACAGTTCTCTCTCAGTTGGTACTTAGTGCTTAGATCGAAAGAGAACGCTAGATAGAAGTTAGCCCACTTTCTACAGTGTATTTCTATGGACGTAGTCAGTCCATATTATACATGTTAGCGGTTGTGATGTAAACAATGTATCAGAAATAAGTGTGAAAATTAATGTGTGATGTAAATCAGTTTAAGAGGTCGATCGAATATTACAAAACAAGTACACGCAACCTAGATAAATAATGGTCACACAATTATGTTGCCACTAGGAAGCAACTTGTAATGTATCGATGCCTAATTGTTGAAATCACAGATCAACGAAAATCAATTAAGCACTGCTATGCAAGTAAGTGAGTGCCAGTATCGCGAAATAATTGGGAATGTTTCGAGACAGCCTGAGCTTGAGGAAATGGCGAGTTTTGAGTAAACCTTCGATAGGTTAAGAATGCGGCGTAATTTTATTTATTAAGCAAATATATAGAGTAAATAAAGTAGTGGATTTTATATGATTGCGGTGGTTTGTTTTAATAATAATTTAATCCCCAAAATAAATATCCATTGCAAAGGCTGGAAGTATTTTAGAAGGAGTAAGGACTAAGTAAGGGCTCTGATGTGGTAGTGAGGGATTCTGTTCGCGGCTTTCTCGGCGGTTTGAATCACCCAAAGTTGGGGTCCCCAACTCAAATTCTGAGGAAAACCTATATACATACATCACATACATACAATAATATTTATTGAAATAAATTTTAATTTTTTACGTTTTGGAATAACAATTTTATGTATAATTTTTTTAAGTTGAATAAATAAAAATAATATAAAATAAAAATATAATTTTCCAAATAACTCAATTAATTAAATACTTATTACTTTAATTTTTATAGGGAGGCGATCATGACCCCCAAGGACCCCCGCCCTGGATCTGCTACTAGTGTGGAAAGGTTCATATATTTTATGACTATCTTAATACTGGAGGTTTTATCTGAGTTTGGTATATTTATATAATATGTAAATAAACAATGATTGAGCGAAAATCAATTTTTTTACCGTGTAATAATTAAGCCACAGAGTGATAAGTAGCATGGTCCTTTTTGCAATAAAGAATAAGATAAAATGTAATTATTGATTTCTCTTAATCTCATTTAAATAAAGTGTTATCCCAAAGAACTGTAAACGACTTGCAGTTTCATTTTCATTTTTGTACAATACAAAGTTTTACTTACCGTTTTAGGCATATTCAATCTTGGAAGTATAGCAACCTTTTCTAAATCAGCTCAATATATTCTTGCGAAATCTCCAGATTTCCACCGAAATGAAGAAAAAGCCTGCGGAAATCTTATGCATCGACTACGATGCCTATGACAAAAGCAAAGCAGTGCGTCCTAAGAGAATGCGCCGCTGCCCACCAAAGCGCCACACTCCGTCCCCAATCTACAGGCCCAAAAAGAGAAGCCGCCAGATGAAAAAAAAAACAAACGAAGACTGGTTTGATTTGCGACAGTAGACAAGGGAGGAGCCATCAAGATAATCGACTAGTGAAGTTTTCTTTTTTGATATAGTTTGGAATTGCATCAGAAGTGTATCAAGTTTTCCCTGTAAGATTTAGTGAAATATTGTAAACAATTGGATTAAAGCGGACAAAACCAAAAACGGCGTATTATCTTACCCCATTGCAACTAGAAAGGTTGAAGAATTTGTCCGAGAAACGGGACCGGTTACCCAGAGGAATTTGGATTACCGATTGTTTAACCACGGACTAGCTTCAGGGATAAGTAGCGCTGTATATTTCTTTATTGAGTATTTTCGCTACAAGATTTTACTTGCATTTCCTATTATTAAATTCTAAAAAAATTGCATCGAATTCCAAAATTGAGATGAGTTAGATGAGTTATAGTGGTGGTTGATACAAAACAAATTATAAAATCGATATGAGTTACAATACCTGCACACAGCTACGAGAAAGAATTTCTTTGTAGATGACACATCGAATTCTAAAATTTATATAATTTATACTATATGATCACAACATTTCAGCATTCGCACGCATTGAATTCTGAGACTACATTGAATTCTCAAAATTATTATAAGTTACTCTATTTAATAACCACGTTTCAGCATTCGCACGCATTGAATCTTAAAATTATATTGAACTCTCAAAATAATTACAAGTTTTACTATTTGACCAGCGCATTACAGTAACCGTACGCATTGAATTCTGAGACTGGTTGGACTTGTTATACTCAATCACCCAATTACAGTGCTGTCCACACTGAGTTCTACAATTACGTTGGAACCTAAAGTTGACATAAGCTACCCTATTTAATAATCGCGTTTCAGTATTTATACACATTAGATCTCGCAATTGATTTAAGTTAATTCGCTGTTGCTCTGATAAATAAAATTGAAAAAAGTAAAGATTTGTAGCAACAGGGGCTTAAAAACCATCACAGGGTGTACATTATCTAAAAAAAAAAAGAAATGCCTATGATTTAAAAAATACATGAAATAGTTTTTTTTTATATTTTTCTGGTAACTATTATGATTTGCCGTATCATGATTCCGGCTTGACGTTTACTTCCCAGACACCCTCTATAAGCATTATCTTAATGTCGACTTTAAATATAAAGTTTCCTTTTGCTAAAGTCGATTTTATTGTTTGTCTATGAATAGTTTCCATTAAATTTATAATTAATTTACGTAGTATGGGAAATCTGTAACATTTCTTTAAATTACAAATTATAACTGTGCGTAGTGCTTAAGCACTATATTAAAGATCTGAACATGTTTTATAAGTTGAGTGACACCTACTACAAAAGAAAGCGATTGCTTTTTGTAAGGGCTACAAAATTGGATTCTAATTGCTTCTTTGTGAACACTTCAAGTCTACGGTAAAATAGGATGGGAGCCCATTCTACGAAGGAAGAAAGTTCCTTTTACGAACTTGTGACATTTTGACTCAGGACGTTTTCCAGGCCTTTTATATCCATGGATGCATCCTTAATGAAATCATGAATTTTCCACCTTTATTCACTCCTTTAGTTCTTAAAGGGAAATTTGCAAAGGAAATTGAGGTAGCAAATTTCTCGTTAGACGACTTTTTGAAAGAAATGTCAAATCGTTAGTATTAAATTGTTGTTCACGTAGCATGTCAAAATTAACTAAGGTATTTACTGTGAACGATTAGGTTAATGTATTCCCAAATTTATTAGTGGTTCATTCGAGATGACTATGTAAATGTCTTCGATCCTAACCAATTCTTCGTTATATATTTCTGGTGTCAATTAAAAATTTGCGTTTTGATTCGTTGTTCGATTTCTGTGCAGTATATCTTCACTCATTATCTTAATATTTTTCCCATAATTCAGTTGACTTTGTTGGAAAACATGTTGTTAACCATATGGTGAATAATTGACGAATTTTATGTTCAGAAGAACTGAGTGTTGCATCGGCAAGTGTTGTATCCTATTGATTGTCATCTTCAAACAATTGCAGTTCTCGCAAGCGTTATAATTTGTAGCATATAATTGATCATTAACTGTTCTGAAGTATTCGTATGATGTTAGTCCACGTACATTTATTAATAGCAATCGCAAATAAAATCTCTCAAGTTGTTTTAAATAAATAGTGCATAATCGATCTAATGTTTTTCTGCAAATATTTCTTTATAAGCAGTAACAACGCCTAGTTTGCGTGGCTGCCATTTTTTTATAGTTTATTCCATTAATATATACTCAAACTTTTGAGAAAAAAAACAATGTTCATGCGAATTGATTGTAAATATTATGCTATTTAAGCGCCACCTATGGGATCCTAGCATAATTGGATATTATCGCCTCGACAAAACAAACATATTGTGGGAATATGACCTCAATCGATCAAGTCGTTCAGGAGTTATAAGATCACTAGCAGACGCACTAACGATTATATGCAGGGTGTCCCATACTTACCACATTTTCTCTATACCCCGGATTCCTCACTCAATTTCGAGAAATAAATTATATGGGAGTAGAGCCGAAAAATGCACGGTGTGGGCGGTAAGGGGTTTACGATTTTTAGTACCGTTTCCACTTTACACCCTGTAAATTTCTTGATATACACCCTATCAATGCTAGATTCGTCTGAAGTGATAACAAACCGTCTGAGCTTTGCAACGAATGCACAACCAGTCTTCCTGTCGTTTTCCATCGTCAGTTGTAGGACGTCAAAGTCAGCAAATTGGGAAAAAAAAATCCTATTTTTTTTTCACATTTTAACGATTTTTCGGCCATGCATGATAACTATACAGTTTATTTACAATATTTAGAAACCCCGGAATATTACCTTTAATTTGGCTGTGCACGTGTACCTACCTAAATGGTACCGTTTTTATGATGCAAAATTTCATTAATTTTGCTAATAACAATAGAAATCGCGCCTAATTTTATGCAATTCCACACAAATTAAATAAATTCATGAAAAGGGGAATATCTCAAAAACGGTAGCTTTAGGTAGGTACATGATCAGGATCAAATCAAAGGTAATATTCGGAGGTCTCGAAATCTTGCAAGAAAGTGCTATTCTTATTTTGCCTTTTAGCGGAAAAATCGTTAAAATTGAAAAGGAAATTGCAAAATTTTCCAATTTTTTGGCTTTGACGTCCTATACCTGCCGGCGGAAAGGGGGTAGGCAGGTGGCTGGGCATTTGTTGGAAACCGAAGAATGTTTACTAACATCTGAGATGCAAGTCACCTATATAGGGTGTATAACAAGAAAGTTACATGGTATTAGGATAAAAATCACAAAATCCCCCTACCGTCCACACCGTGCATTTTCGGTTCTCCTTCCATACAATTTATTTCTCGAAATTGAGAGAGGAATCCGGGGTATAAAGGAAATGCGGTACGTATGGGACACCTTGTATATAAAGTATTACAAAATACATTCAGTTTTAGTAGGCACGTTTCCGGATTAATTCTCTAATAACGGAAAAAATATTTCATTGGAGCAAACCATAATGGTCTTATTGTGGAACCTTATTTATGAATATTATGTGTCACACGGCATCGTAATGAATAATTAATGCTAATGATTCATTAGATAGTGCTATGTGTCTATGGTATTAGAGTCAAATTGAGTCTTTGTTTCATGATTTATCAAAATATCTGATTCATGTTGAATGAAGCAATCATATTGATTTCTCCGAAGAATCATTCATCTGTAACGCTATTTGGCAAGTATCAGATAACCAAACTCCCAAAATGGGGAAGTGTTTTTAATTAGATCAGGAGCCAGATATATAACAGGTAAAATAGAGGAAATATAGGATAGTACATCCCGATATAAAAAAATAATTCCCTAAAGTGAGTGGCACCAATTTGTGCTACACAGGTTAGTCATTTTTCGATAAGATTAAGGAAAGCTCCACCTTCGAAAACTAATATTAGGTTTTTATCCCTAAAATATAGGTAGGTTTTCTCTCTCAAATGTAGGGAATTTTGGTTTTTCCCCCTAAAATGTAGGGAATATTCTCTAAACTGTAGGGAGTAGGTGATGACACCGCACCACTCTCCACCATATGTGAATGTGATAGAAGATCACCCGTTTTAAAAAAGATAAGAACGAGTTGAATAGCTCATTTCTTATGGTCCATACTAAGTAGTACGGAAGTTATATTGGTGCACTGGGCATGCTTAAACAAAATATTGAAATATTGACTTGTTTTCAAAAGCAATGTCTGAATTATATAAACGAAAATATGTTTCCATTAAAAATGCAGCATAATACCTATTGAATGTTCTCTTCCTCACATCCAAAAGAGCTAACATTTCGGGAATTTTATGTACTTTACAGGTTTTCTAGTGCCAAATACCTAAATTCATTGAATGTTCCAGTGACTTGAGGTACGGTTTGGGATATTTTTTAAAGAAGACTATCACAACATAAAACATACATAACCAAGAAAACACCACGATCAGCATTAGCCTCCCGCTCCCATACAATAAAAACCGGACACGCATCATCTGTTAATGCGATAATTATAAACGTAGAATAAAACAAAGCAAAACGCGAATTCAAAGAAACATGCCACATCTACATGGAAAAAAAGAATCTAACTAATTTAAGACAAGACACAGATTTAATAAATAAAGATTACCAACACATTCTTGGAAAACTAAAACTAGACATCATAACATGACAAAGAACTCCGCACACCAGATGTGATGCCTTAAATAAAACAATAATCTAAATTTTACCTATTTATTTGTTTAAATTATTTATTTATTTATTTATTTTGTTTAAATTATTTATTTATTTATATGTTCAGTTAACGTTTTTATCATATTTTCGATGTTTATTTTTTTGTGAAATATGTTTCAATAATATTTTTAAAAAAAATTTTCGTCATACCAAGAACAAAGGTGAGAATGGTACTAATCAAGACCCGAAACGTCGAGTGAATAATAAAAAAGCATAGTCCAAAGATCGGAGTTTCCTTAAAAAATATCCCAAACCATACATCATAGACCCAATCAAAAACATAACTAGCTGGAAAACTCCAATCAGCTGTAAACCATAATTGATTTGAGGAAATTAACTGATTTTCCCTTTCTATCAGAGAAAATTACATTTATTTTTAGGGAAAAACGTGTCTTAAATTTAGAGAATAGTCCTAATACTTTTTACAGTGTATGTATGTATATAATAAATTTAATTAGTGCGTTTATTGCCAAGCTAGTTATTCTCATCTATATTATACAGAGTGATCTTCCTTTTACTTCCTCTTTAGGCATGATACCCCTGGCAGCTAAGCGCACCACTTGGCCGTGTGTTAAATATATATATATATATATATATATATATATATTACTTTGCGGTTGGAATGTGAAAAATTCCAGTAAGAATTTTCTCCGGTTTTCGCATTTGTGAATAGTTCTCGAAAAGTGACAATTTCTCTCGACATATGGTCATCAGATTCAGATAAGTTGCAGTATAATCCGAGAATATTTCATTGTAACGAATATCTCTCAAAATATTATAAAATGTTTCAAAAAATCAATTATCGGTACCCATATTCCAGATTGTGCATTACAACGCACATGTGCCAGCGCAAAACCATCGAGAATACTTCCCAAGCCATGGAACTGAAATTTGTGTATGAGCTGGGAGTCCATTCTCTAAAATGTTTTACATTGATACTTATAGAAAAATGCGAAACATTGACTTTGTATAATGCTATAGAGCCTAAGCTACTATCTATACAGGAAAATAGTCTTGTGGTAATTTACAGCTTGGTTCCTTGCTTTCGCAACGGCTACAATTACTTAACAAAATAATAAAATCGTTTTGATTACAAAGTTATCTTACCATTTTACACACACTAACTCACATCTGCGTAATAATTACATATGTGTACGTGCAGTGGGAATCCGACTTGGTAGGCAGGCTATATTCGATATCATCAGCATAAAATGATTACTCAGCTGAGAGTTTTTGTTTGAGGAATCGTAGTGATTTGGTTCAAATAAAGTTTTTTAAATAATTTTGTTAGGAAAGGTATAAGAAGTTTATTTCGATTCGGAAGATAAGAAAACAAGCTTAAGATTCTCGGAACACCACTTTTCTGTATGAGTAGTAGTTTAGGGCAAATATTTTAGAATGTTACTCCGTTGGGACTCTCATGTGGTTAGCGAGGGAGTCTGTTTCATGGCTTGTGAAATATTCTCGAGAAGTATTAGTTTTATGTAAGTATACATCTCGGCAAATGCATTGTGCCATTACTAAACAGCTATTTGATTGTAAAGTGGTGTTTGTTCCATGGACAGTGTAGCAGGCAAAATGGCTGTAATAATGTTTGTGACAGTTTTACAGGCCTCCTAGCGTTCTATCAAGCCGAATGGCACGCAGTAGAAATTCAGCTAATGTAAATTATTTTAATATTTGCTAGCATAGATTTAACTTTAATTTGTTCATATTTAAATGTTTTTTTTTTGTTATCTTAGATTGAAGTCACAAAAAAGAAGATTTATTTAAATGTGTCGAATTGAAAGGATACCATGCAATGAGAATCCAAATGAAAGTCTAAATGATTCCCTGGATTCTAGTCAAATATCATTAACGTAAGTGCAATGAAAGTGGGTATTCCTAAAAGTCAACCATTCAATGAATTGCAATAGCTAAGAAATGCTTTTAGTTACAAAGAAGTGTCAAGAAGAACGACTTATGTAAATCTGCAGTTTTAAACTCATCCTTCCGAAATCTTGAGAACACCAAGAAAATCAAAAAGATATCGAAAGCTTCTTAGATCACCTCAGCGATAAAATTACTGAGAAAATCTCCCGGTGGAAAGTTTTTATTAACGTCTAGTTTAGGAATCGTGGTATACTGTTCCAGTCATGCAAGCAGATAAGACTTTTATACAAATTTTTTCAGAAATTTAAAGAAGGTAGTTGCAACCTCTGTTGAACTATCCGATCATGCCTAAAAATAAAGAATATTTAAAACAATAATAATAAAATTTTAAAATAACTTACTGTTTTTATCCTTTTGTATCGTTGACACTTTTCCAATTAATTGCGCCAAATTATAAAGGGCAGTAAATAAAAAAAGAAAACCTCTGGCAATACACCCACTGGATTGTGGTAACTTCTTCAAAGTTCCAGTCATCCCACAAGAGCCAATAAGTACCTATAAAGATTTAAAAACTTAAAATTTGCTTGGCATACATTACCACACAATGTTTTTGATATGGATCGATGATAAAGATTAGCATGTAAACAAAAATCTAAGGCAACTTTGTTTATATTATACAAGCTACCAATAGATTTTCACCTAACCATCAATCAAAACTTTAAATTAAAAAATATTTTTATTAAATTAATTCTGTATCCCTGAACACGACAGAACTTTGACTTTACTTTATTGAGATGAAAGTATTAAACACTCCCTAAGGAATAATTACTATTACAATTGAAACCGAAAGAAAGTAAGCTTTTATATTATACAATAAGAAAGCACTAATATTAAATTAAACATTGCACATATTGCTTCCTTAAAATTTCAATATTTTGTCATTTTATTTTGACATATGTCGAGCTGTCATTTGTTTTTTCTTCTCCAGTTTTGATTGTCATTTTGCCTCTTTCCCTCTAGTACAAGTTTAAGAATGCCATCAGTTCTCTTTATTCCACTTTCGATTTACATAGCAACCTTTGTATTAAAAATTGACTAGTGTGTTATTCAAAAACTGTTGAAAGAGAAAGTATAGTCACATATAGACATTGAATAAATAACTAATAAGGAAACGGCATATCGGGTGAAAACGTAAGCATCTCGGCGAAATATATTAGTGTGCTCTGTTTGTATCCGTTTCGTCATGGCAATAGTGAAACCGTGAAATTTTGAAGGGGGACATTTTTTATAATCCAAATTGCTATGTAAAATACACAAATTTTTGACGCCCCCTTATCTTTAGAAAATATTCCTTGTCGTTGCCTATGATAATTTAAGTGACTTATCAAGCGAATTTTCAAATAAGTGACCAGCCCTCTTGTCATTTCTCCCCCCGCTCCATGGGTTTGACTGTGATTGAATTGCCTACTCACGTACACTGTATTCGCACGATACCCCGCTTCCTTATTAGTTATTTATTCAATGCATATAGAAGCATCCTACTCAACGGACAGTTTGAACAGAGCTGGGCCACTTTATAAATATACTGTGGCATAGTCTAGTGACCTTAGAATGAATTCTGGTTGTGTTGGTAGTCTATGCGTTTGGGGTTGAGAGTCCAGTACAGGCTTATATAACTGTTAAATCTGGAGAGGGGCAAAGCGTAATTTTTAAAATGTTTTTAATTTGGTGTTATGTTCCACTTTTATTTCATTCAACAAGAAAACTTTTATTTTTGTGATTTTTATTTAAAAAAAGTTCTCACTGTTCAGAAAGTAGAAAACAAAATCAGATATCGAATCTCCGAGCAGACGCGAGTAAGCTAGCAATGTTTTATAACGTAGATGAAATCATAATGTAGATGTACATAGCTTTATTATCATTGTGTTTACATTTTTAGTGCATAGATATAAAGGCATTATATCATCTCATTTGCCAAAAGCACTATAGAGATGTAATTATGTAACGATGTCATATATATGAGTTAAAAACATTCAAATGTTTCATGTTCGTTTGTTTGCTTCTGCCATCATTGGAGGACTGGACCAATTATATTATAAATTTTGTAGTTTAAATATATGCAAATGTCATATTTTGCTTAGTATACTGTATGTATCTAGTCAGGAATAACACCATTAGCCATAGCAAAATAAATTCATGTATTTATAATAAATTCAACTATACAGGTTGTTCCAGTCTAATACTTATATGTCCTTTATTGTGTGATTAGTCAACTAAAAACGAATAAATATTAATAACGATATCGTTATCATAAAGGGCCATAAAGAAACTCGAATCAGAAAATGTACAAATATAAATTATTTTTTTTATAACCGTGTTCTGTTTATTGTGCTATGTTTCCAGGGACGACCACGGGGAGGTAGTTGTAAGAAGTGAAGAGTTTTCCAAACTATTTTATCTAGTGCAATAAGTATTGCATAAAATCACAATAATTTGAAATATTTTGAAATATTGAAATCAAAAGTGAGTTAACAGAGAGGGTCGTCAAAGAGAAACATAAATAACTTTTCCAAAACATTTTTTTATTTACTGTAACGAATGTTATATAAATTATGAAAGAATATATTTCGTTTTACAGGTAAGTTTCTGTAACGATGCTCAAACTTAATTTGAGCCCGTTAACCGTAGGGGCAAGAAAGAAAAAACTGAACAATTAAAACACATCGTAATTTGATTCCCGACTGACTCTTTATTCCCATAAAAGTCTTTAAATATAAAATTTAAATCTATACATAAAGAAAAGTAATAATTTGTTGTCCATTTTAAGCAACATTTTATTTTTCGCTAACTTCATTGACCTACTGAGTGCAATGTGTGCGGAATTTGCTCACAAAGCAGAAAAATATTATTGCGACATGGGTTAATGAACTGAGAGCAACAAATTTACAAAAGTATGTAGTTGACTATTTATTGCAAAATTGTAAACTGTTTGTTCAGGCATGAACATGCCGGGGGGGGGGGGCAGATGATAATACTCGGTCAAAAAATGACGCTGGATGGAAAGCTTCTCGTTCTGGGCTGGATGTAGTATGCTCATTATGGCACCTAGATGGCAGGTTTGGAACATCGTCTTTAGGCTGCTCTAGTATTTCCAAATTAGTAGTGCTAGGAGGAAGATGAGCACTGTTGTTTTTGCCGTGATTGAATGCACAACCAGAGTCTTCTGAAGGATGGTTGTAGGTTCTTCTGGTTCCATGGTGTAGTCCAAGATTCCTTCATTTGGTTGCAATAAGAGGCCTGCTTGCAATACTGAAGGTGGTTTGTTGAAGTTGACAGTGATTGCTTCTGGAACAACCTCTTTAATGTGGCTGGTAAGAACTTCTGATGTCTGATCCAAAAAAGATTTTACGATGATATCCCTCGTCTTTATATAGCAATTTACATGCAACTGAATAATGCCAGTATTGTTTAAAACCAACTCTTGTCTTAATCCTTTACATATCACTGCGACGGCCTTGGGCTTACATTAGTTGATGCATTTCACACGTCGTCTTTGGATGGCGATCGTAAATCTCGTCAATCACACAGGATGGGCTGTTTTCAATGCTATGTACTATTCTCGGACTGCAGATATAAAGATGATTTCCTATGATTGGAGAGTCTTTCAGCTCTCGTTCCCCCAGTTCAAAGTAGGTTTGGTCATTGAAGTTAATTGCTATGGAGAAGTACCTTACATCAGCAATTGCAAACTGGTTAAATCGGATCAAATGAGGAGTGGGCGTTATATGCACCACCTCATACGTGCTTCATTCCACAATGTTAAGACATCCGTGTAGTTTGATAGTCTATTTTCCCTTTTTTATATTCAATGAATGCTGTGGGCTTGCTAATATCTCGAAATTGGATCCAATTTTGTGGGATGTTGTCTGAATTACATTGTTGATATCATGCAAAGAAACAAAGTCTAATAAATGTCCCTTGTTATGTACCGCATTTAGCCAGTGATTATATTTTCATTAACCTCATCCTAATAGTCTTCAACACTCAGATAAGTTGATATGACTTCAATGCTGAGTCTGTTGTGATCTGCGCTTGAGATCCACTTGGACATCTCGTTAATCGAGGCGATTCCTGGTGTCGAAATTTCTTAGTTTTTGCAAAACGACAAAATTGGATTGATTGAGTTTTGTGTTTAGCGGGAGCATCTGGTGGCTAGTTGAATGCAGGAGGTTTTGTTGGTTATGTTGTAGTACTTCAATATCAGTGTAGACTTCATAATTTACTCCAAATATGCTAGCCAGTATTCTACCCAAAACTCCCCTGTTGCTCCTAGGTTCTGATTCTGCTGCTCGGAGTATTTCATCGATTGTTCGCAATAGGTTATGTCTTCTTGTGGATAAGTGTTGAAAATGAATCAAACAGTGCGTGATTTGAGTAAGTGGTTTGCTCGCACATATCCCTTATTTGAGTCCAGGTAGCGTTAATGTTTCTCTGATCATTAAGTACTTCATTTATTGGCAACGATAACTGCAGTCGAAGATTGCTTCGTTTAACTTGTGCGCTGCCTAGCCTCTCTACAAGTGACCTGGAGTTAATGGTTTCAGATCTGCTTGGTCACTTGATAGTTGGCCTATAGGTCTTGAGTTCAAGCATGCTTCTATTTGGTATAGTACTGTACTGAACTCCTCATATGTGAGTAAGGTTTCTTCTAAGACACGCTTAAGGTGTCCCTTAACCGATTTAACGCCAGCTTCCCATAAACCACCAAAATGGCGACTGGCTATGGGAATTAATTTCCACTCTGTACCATCAATGAGAATGGTTTCTGCTGCTTGTTTTGTGCCGCTTGTGGCGTTGTGCTACCTGCAAATATTTATCCATTTTTTTCGAGCTCCAACAAAATTGGTTCCATTAGCGCCGAATATTTGCTTGCATTTTCCCCGGCCAGCTACGAACCTTCTATAGGCCAGTAGAAAGGTATCTGTGCAGAGATCGCTGACTAATTCCAGATGAATAGCTTTCGTTACCATGGAAACAAATAGAGAGATGTAAGCCTTCGTTGTTTTAGTAACTCTTCCCTTTGATACCTTCGTGAGGAATGGTCCAGCATAATCGACTCCGTAGTGTAAGAAAGGAGGTGAAGGAGTTATCCGGACTGCTGGAAGATTTCCCATTAAAGGTTGCGTATTTTTCTGTCGGTGTCTGACACATCTTATACACTTGTCGATCTTTCCTTGGACTACCCGTGTGCCTTCAATTATCCAGAATCGAGTCCTTATATGGTTTAGTGTTGAGTGCGTACCGCCACGCAAAGTTTTCTGCTGTGCATGATCAATTAAGAGATTTGTAATGTGGTGGCCTTGAGGGAGTAGAATTTGATATTTTGCAATCCATTGATAGCCCTGAGTTTTTTAATCCACCTCCCACGCGCATAATTCCATCTGTGTCTATGAAGGGATGAAGTGAGAGTAGTTTGTTTGTTTTCTTCAGGGGCTTATTATGCACCATAGTGCGAATTTCATCTGAAAATACTTCCAGCTGCAGAGTTTTGATTATCCAGTTTCTTGAGCATTGTAGTTCGTCAAATAAAATACAGTTAAATTACCTCTGAGACCTTGGTAGTCTAACATTTTTTATGAAGCGTATATTCTCTGATGTGATGATGGTTGTATTGTGAACTGCTATCACCTTTTTTGCTTGTTGATCCGTTTTGATATGGAAGTTGTTTGAAGCCCAAAAGTCGCAGCTATTGAAGGTAATGAGCTTGGTCGGACTGATTCCTCTTGTTGCAATATCTGTAGCGTTCTCTGGGGAAGAGACATGCCTCCATATTTCTTTGTCAAAGAGTGTCTGTATTTCTTATACCCTGTTTGCAATGAAGGTTTGCCAATTGTTTGGATTTTTGGATATCCATGCTAGAGCTATTTCGGTATCACACCAAGCGAATATTTTTGGTGATGTTATTTCTAAGGCGTTGATCGTAGATTTATGCAACTGAGCCAAGAGTAGAGTTCCTGAAAGTTATAAGCGTGGTAGTGAAACGTTTAGCTTTAATGGTACTACTTTTGTTTTGGCTGTAAGGAGTGTTACGTGAATCGTCCCAAAGGCGTCTATTGTGCGTTCGTAGATACCGGCAGGATAAACCTTTTCAGAGGCATCGCAGAATCCGTGTTGCTTGTTCGATGTTTGAACCAACGAGAAATTTTTATAGATTCAATGTGGTTCCCAGGCGTTTGCAATTGCGCTGGGTGGATTCTGATGCATCCGTGCCTGCCTTGCAAAGAGACTGCATCAATAACTTGGCCGTTATGGTTATGGGACCTATCCTTGACAGTAGGGCTCGTTTTGTCAATGCCAGCTCACGGCTTTGGTATTTCCACTTGAAGTGAAATTCGTCTTTTTTGGATTCCAGTGTCTTCCCAACGCCTTTATGGCATCCCACTCTAATAATAAAATAATAATATAATCTAATATTCCTGTTTCTCGTATGTCTTCTGGAATATTTTTTGAAAGCTCTTCGTCTTTGTTTGTCCATTTCCGTAGGCTAAATCCTCTTTTGTTCAATAGTACGATTATTTGCCTTTGTAAATCTTGTGCTTCTACTTTCGTGTCTGCGCCTGCTAGCATGTCATCGACATAAAGATCTCTTGTCAGTGTTTTTTGGGAAATAGGAAGTAAACTACCTTCACCTTCAGCTAGCTGCTGTAATGTCTTAACAGCAAGGTAGGTAGCTTGAGCTGTTCCATATGTTGCCGTATTTAACATGTACTCCTGAATGGGGGTTCGTAGGTTCTTTTCGTCAAATAACTCGCTGATAATTTCTGTCCTCTTCTTCGACTATTATTTGTCTGAACATCTTCTCAATTTCGGCATTGTATACATAGCGATGTTTTCGCCACGTTTCATGTTTTCTTTTACGACGGCATGGTGTGGTAGATAATATGTCCCGTTGTTAGTTATTCACCTAGATATCTGTTATATTCCATTTTGAGATCTGGATCTTCAATGAACTTTTTTCCATTTGTAATTGGCGGGCCACAGCTTTATTTCTTGATTCTCCTAGCTCTGCTCTATCTTCTTTGAAAGGCAGACGAACAATATATCTGGCGCTTTCGCCCCTTTTATACGTTTCTCTGAAATGTTCTTTACATTTTGCGCTTGTTTGGTTCGACCTCGAATTATCTTCAGTTTCCCAGAACTTTTCAAGATTTTGATCTATCTCAAAGAGAGAGAGAGAGAAAACTTGACAACGTGGTTGTTTCCTGCAAGGTGTTAGGGATACTACCAAACAGATTCCAACCCCATTTAGTGTTCTGCTCAGCTGGATAGTTGTGAGACCGGATATATCAGTGCTCTAAGCATATCTGTCTGTCCAAAACTGTTTTTTACTCTAACCATTGCCGTAGGTAAAAGTGTTTGGCAAGCCGTGGTTCTGTTGATATGCAGGCTTGTATCTTCCTTTTCTATATTTGCAGTTTCAGTGTTGGCTTGGATGACTAAAGGTGCAGCCATGTTGTTGGTGTCCGAATTTTTGTTTATAGCATTACTGGCGCCATAATACAGCAAGCTGTGTGCTTTTTCTGCAGTGAATAGATGTGTATTTCGATTTACATTTTTCTGTATTATGATGTGCAAGGTAGTTAGAGCAAATCCTTTTCTGAGAAATGAATGCATTGCAGTCGGGGTTAGAAAGCTTCTTAAAATCCCCGCATTGATAAATGTAGTAGTCTTTGTTACACAGTGCACAGGATCGTTTTATTGTAGTGTGAGAAGACCTTTTCTTGTTAACAAACGGCTCATACTTTTTTTTTAGATTTGAATTTTTATGCAGTCTAAGACCTGATGGCATTTTTCCAGAAATTCTAGGAGTTGTTGGATGGAGGGCAACTCCTTTGATTGGACAGGCTTTCTTGAAATAAACTAAGTGTTTCCGTATCGACTTTTCTCACAGCAATGCACACTATTATCGGATCCCATTCGTCAGTTCTGCAGTTCAGATTTTCTTCAAGACACTCATAATAATATCTTGCTGCGATCTATGCTCTGTTCTTTTGGCATCAATAATGGTGTTAATATACGTTATTATTATTTTTCTATTATTGTTGAATCTTGCTTCAACTAATTTTAGTGTTTTAGTAATGACTCTCCTGAAATCTCCTTCCAGATGGTAACGCAAATATTGCATCTTCTCGATGTCACTTAAGAAAGGATTGTTATGAATAACATTTCTGAAGATGTCGATGAATGTTTTCCACTCTTTATAGTTGCCATCGAAGCTAGGAATTTTCATGGCTGGCAATTTTGGAAAGTTGTTGGTTCTGTTTACTCCTTGGAACATAAAAGGAATGGATGTATCCCCGATATTTGGCGGAGGATATCGATTTGTTTGCATTGGTTCTTCTTTGTTTGTTGAGGTTGAATCATTTTGATTATTGGCTCTCAGATCAGGAATGCTTCCAGCTTGCTCTTGAAGGGATGAAATTAACTCTCTGGCTGTATTATAAATTTCTCTGGTTTTCCCATACAAGTCCTTAGAGAAATATGGATGCGGTTCTGGAATTATTTGCTTAAGCTCTTGGTGCAGATTGCTGCATTTTTTCCAAAGCTCGTCAAGATTTTCCAGATGTGCCAGAGGATATTCTGGATTTATTCTGGAATGCCCACCTTTTCCGAAGTTTATGAGGAGGCCTTCAATTTTTTTGGCTACTTGTTTTTGCTCCTCTATGAGTTTATCAGCTGCATTTTACTTCTTTATACAGTAGGGCAAGAACTGATTTAAAAACTACTGTTCAGGGAGAAGCAATAGAGGGTGCTAAGTGTTAAGTGTAACCGCTTCAGGTTATTGGTAGGTCTTTCTGCTGTAGTACGCTGCAAGGATATTCTACTATGTGATGGTGCTCAGTAGTTCTGTAGTAAATACTTTGCTGGTAAACTCAGAGTATGTAGTTTAGAACAAAGAATTCAAACTTAATTTGAATCTGTCTTTGCACTTATCGATGTTGACGCAGTGCTAGAATTATCACTGCTGAAATAATCCAAGATTCCTTGAATTATTGCTGGTAATTTGTTGTAATCTCGAGGGATCATGTAACGATGCTCAAACTTAATTGAGCCCGTTACCCGTAGAGGCGAGAAAGAAAAAAATTGAACAATTAAAACACGTCCTAATTTGATTCCCGACTGACTCTTTATTCCCATAAAAGTCCTTAAATATAAAATTTAAATCCATACATAAAGAAAAATAATAATTTGTTGTCCACAATGCATTGACACGTGTTAAGCAACATTTTATTTTCGCTAGCTTCATTGACCTAGTGAGTGCAATGTGTGCGGACTTTGCTCACAAAGCAGAAAAATATTAATGAATATTATTGCGACATGGGTTAATGAATTGAGAGCAACAAATTTACAAAGGTATTTAGTTGACTATTTATTGCAAAATTGCGAATTGTTTGCCCAGACATAAATAGTTTCCTTCTAAAGTAAAAAGTATTTAATGATTTCCAGAAGAGCTAGAGCAAGTGTTACTATTTATAGTGGTCAAAAGTATGTTAACAGGAATATTAATACCCACAATATCCGCCATTATTCCGAGACATTTTAGCAATTCTATCCGATAATGAAAGCACATATTTTTTACACTGTTCTGGTGAGAATGTGAACCAATGTATGTCTTCAATTCTTGCAGAGTTCTTGGTCTTCGCTCGTAAGCCTTTGTCTTCAACCAAGTCCAAACGTTCTAAATAGGGGAGAGATCTCGACTTTGAGGTGGCCAAGTCAGAACACATATTTGTTCGTTACGCAGATATTCTTGGACAATCTTGGCTTTATCGTCATTAAGCGTTTGCCTTTAGGAATGGTAATTTCTTTTAATAAATTTAAATAAATTGTCCCATTAACTTTTCCATCCAGAATAACAATTTTCCCCACGCCGTAAGCAGATAGACAGCCCCACACCATGACACCCCTATCCGATGTTGTAGCAATAAGTGGAGGGTTTTGTGCATGCTCTGCATAAAACGTAAGCCTTTTCTTCATATTAACCTTGTTAACATATGGTACTTTACGAGCAACTCGTCCATGGTTATCGTTTTCGTGCAAACGCCGTCATCGGTGAAGGTGCCGATTTACCTTCTGAAAGGAGTTTGGCGGGTAGTTTTTGGGCCGACATAAAGGGATCTACCTTTGAAAGGTTTTCTATTCTTTTAGCAGCCCTCGTATTTGTTATTCTATGGCGGCCTTCACTGGAATTTGTCGACATTCTCCCATTTTCTTTGAACACCTTTACAGCTATGAACACAGAGGTTGACGATTTTTGTAGTTTTGTCCCAATCTCTCTATATGTTAGCCCATAATAATTTTGCGTTCTTCCATGGTAAAGTGTTTAAATTTGGATCTACTTGAAAGTTGTTTGCAAGTTATTGCGCTCTAATAACCCTATGCAAAGAATTAACATCGTCATTACAATTATTCGTACAGTAATTTACAAAACTTACCACAAATTTTAAAAAGAGTATTAATTAAAACTTTTTAACCAATTTGTAAGTGTAGCTAGTTGGATTGACTTCGGAATTATCGCAAAACTCTAAAAACACATCTGTTAACTTACTTTTGGCTTGCCCCAATTACTGACAACTGTATCAACTGTATTATATATAATTCATCACTGGACATGTTAGAACATGCTTAAAACTTTCAAATTATAAGAACTATTTCCAAGAATTTGTGCGTACAACAGTTCAGTGTATTGATATGTTTGTTCTTAACTTACTTTCGACCTCCACAGTACATCCTGAACTTAAAACACATCCGCAGCAGTCAATATAGTCGTCGTTATCTTTCATCCTTTTCTTGCATAGTCTTCGTATCCCATATTCTTATGATTCACATTCCTTGGAATATAACTATTTTATTATAATGCTATCGCAATGGAATCATCTCAGATGCCTTTTTAGCTATGAAATAATATCTTATATGAAGGTGCTTTTCAGTTATTAACTCAATTAAAGAGCTATAATGACTGTTGTAGTCCAAATGTGCCTCCTGAACTTCAAATAGAGATCTGTAAATGAAATAATTTTGCACTTCAATAGATATGCATAATAATATATCCTTTCTGAGGATGGCATCGTGTCCTTTTAGAAAGTGCATCTTGAAATGCGAAGCACATTCTGCTTTCTTACATATCTATATTACACTTTCAGATGGTATTTGGAGCTTTTCTCTTGATTTAAAGGCGAGAAGTGTAGATGGGAGTAAGATCCTTGTAATGCAGACAAACACGCTGTGCTATTTAAACCCTTATTGATTTTCATTACAACAAATTCTGAAATATAAGAAACCACATGGTGGCCATATTCAAATTGTTTCGTTGGATATGCTGCGTAACAATGCTCTCAAAGAAATTGTACTGGAATGTCGTCTATTAATTCATTTTTCTCCTTTGAGTTGCAGTCTTTCTACCGTACTATTAATCTGCTAAGCTAGATCTGTGTTCTTCGGAGTACAACCCAAAATCTCAATGCTCTCTAAAGGAATGCAATTTCCGATCCTTCCCTTATTTGGCAGTGAAAGAAACGTTTTTTATAAGCAGAGATAAACTGTCTGACGGATGGGTTGTTATTTCTTCCCAGATGACTGCAAAAAGTAGTTCCAAGTATTTAATTTTATAAAGCGGAATGTACTGTAACTTTCTTGGCTTTATAAATCTTTGGTCAAGAGGTTTTAAGTTTTTCAAGCATGCAGTGAGTCCTTTGAAGCCCATTTTCCTTGTGCTGTATATAAGAAACTCTGCAGATGGAAGACTTAGTTTTAAAAAGTAACTTATAGCAAATTATGCTAATTCTACAACATTATCATTGTTGTTGCTGTATAACGCTCGTTGGAATATTCAAACGTCGATACTCTCCTACTATTTAAAATATCGGAAGTATCAATAACGATACGAATAAATTGCGACAAACATTTGCTCCCGGAAAACTCATTGTACTGAAGAGCTTCTCTACAAAAGTATGGACTGCAATCTTCACATTCATTTTTTTATACCCTAGATGAAATCTATAGGGTATACTAAGTTTGTCATTCCATTTGTAGCACACAGAAATAATGATTGTAGAGCAAAATGGATTGGACACCCTCGCATAAATTAAAAGTCATTTTGATTTTTGCATGTCTGTCTGTCCGTCCGTCCGTCCGTCCGTGCGCACGATAACTCGAGAACGCGTTCACTTAGAAAGCTGAAATTTTTTACACGGACATAAAAAAAAAAGTAAAATTAAGTTCGAAAATGAGACAAATCAGGCAACTCCTTCGTGGCGTTGCCATACAAAAATTTCGTTTTCCACTATGTATTTGGACACTACCTGAAAACAAGTCGACATAGAATGCCGAAATTTGGTATATTGTGTTTTCATAGTAATAGCAAATAACATTTAAAAAATGGACTAAATCGGGCAACCTCTTCTTAGTGTTGCCATATAAAATTTTTGGGTATTTACATATACTTTGAAAACGATCAGTCCTAGGCATTTTTATTGTACTAAAAGCTTGTTCAAAATAAGAAATCCTATAAAATTGGTTATAATCATTTTTTCTGCCCGACGAGCCGTTCTAGAAATATATGCTGGAAATCAATGCAAAAAATCATAATTGCTCAAATTTGTGACCATACGAATTTCATACGGGCATTCATCTAGGGTATCATAAGAATTGGTCTTAGACCAATTCTAGCTTTTTCACTTGTTTTTTTAAATATATATGCTTTAATATGTTTCCCAAGTGTAATTGCTCTCGTTCTTGTAACTTTACCAAAATATCTAAAAATTTCCATTCTGTGGCCTGTTTTTCACTATTATGATGAAGATAACTGTCCGCATTGACGTCACGAATATCACAACCCAGAAGTCTGGCGGCGCTGAGATTGACTGTTGCTCTATTGAAAGTTATTCCAATAATCTCAGCTACAGTTGCTTTTCCAGCTATTCTAAAGACGATTTAGTTATATTTGCTTTCTGTTGAGAATTCATAGATGCGATTGGAAAAATGGTAACAGGAATTTTCCATGATCGATTAAGGCAAATTGCCATCAGAACTAACTCTTGCTGCAATTTCACTTCGCCCACCGTCGCCTGCGTCTACATATCCATTAGATCTTTTTCCATCCCAATCAATATGTTTCCTTATATCTATTTCATCAAACACCAAATTAAGAAACAACTTGTCTTTTGCCTTTGCATTTCTTCGCATTCTGCTTTAATTGCTATGAAGGACTCTTTGGTAAAGCCTGCGCTACAGCCATAAACTTTGTACCATTCTCTTAGGGTTCTAGGATGTGGTAAGCAGTTTGAAAATACTTCCCTCACGCACGAGTTAGCCTTCGGGGACATAAACTTCAAATTTAGCGCAAAGGTATGAATGGGAGCGTTATACGTTTTTCCAAGTAGCTTTTCGTTCGAGAATGACAAAATGTCTCTCAAAAATATCTTTGGCGGAGCTAACAATTTGAGACAAAGTATTTTCTGTATCTACTCCTATGAGATTCTTTTCTTTCAGTTCATCGAGCAAATTTCGTATTTTTACTGCTTCTTTATTTTGTCGGAAAATATTCTGACGTAATCTATTAATTACTTTGTCCCTCTCCCTGATACATCCCCTTAATTTTTCTAAATTTTGCCTTTCTCCTTAAGTTTCTATCATTTAATTCTTCAGAGCTTTCGTCAGATGTCTCTATACATTCTTTAATAGTAATATTTTTCTCGCTGTTTTCCTAATCAAAATAATTACTTTAATTTTTGAATTACAGTGAATTTCCGATATAAGCGACCTCGATATAAATGAAATTTTTTCTAAGCGACTTCGATATAATTGACCTCAATATAAACGACCTCTTTCTAAGCGACTTTCATATAAGCGATCTCGTTACTATTGATATTTTTATACCCTAGATGAAATCTAAAGGGGTATACTAAGTTTGTCATTCCGTTTGTAACACCTCGAAATAATGATGGTAGAGCAAAATGGATTGGACACCCACGCATAAAGTTATTTTGATTTTTGCATGTCCGTCCGTCCGTCGGTTTGTCCGCCTGTCCGTCCGTCCGTGCGCACGATAACTCGAGAACGCGTACACTTAGAGAGCTGAAACTTTGTACACAGACTTTAAAAAAAAAAGTAAAATTAAGTTCGAAAATGAGACAAATCAGGCAACTCCTTCGTGGCGTTGCCATACAAAAATTTCGTTTTCCACTATGTATTTGGACACTACCTGAAAACAAGTCGACATAGAATGCCGAAATTTGGTATATTGTGTTTTCATAGTAATAGCAAATAACATTTAAAAAATGGACTAAATCGGGCAACCTCTTCTTAGTGTTGCCATATAAAATTTTTGGGTATTTACATATACTTTGAAAACGATCAGTCCTAGGCATTTTTATTGTACTAAAAGCTTGTTCAAAATAAGAAATCCTATAAAATTGGTTATAATCATTTTTTCTGCCCGACGAGCCGTTCTAGAAATATATGCTGGAAATCAATGCAAAAAATCATAATTGCTCAAATTTGTGACCATACGAATTTCATACGGGCATTCATCTAGGGTATCATAAGAATTGGTCTTAGACCAATTCTAGCTTTTTCACTTGTTTTTTTAAATATATATGCTTTAATATGTTTCCCAAGTGTAATTGCTCTCGTTCTTGTAACTTTACCAAAATATCTAAAAATTTCCATTCTGTGGCCTGTTTTTCACTATTATGATGAAGATAACTGTCCGCATTGACGTCACGAATATCACAACCCAGAAGTCTGGCGGCGCTGAGATTGACTGTTGCTCTATTGAAAGTTATTCCAATAATCTCAGCTACAGTTGCTTTTCCAGCTATTCTAAAGACGATTTAGTTATATTTGCTTTCTGTTGAGAATTCATAGATGCGATTGGAAAAATGGTAACAGGAATTTTCCATGATCGATTAAGGCAAATTGCCATCAGAACTAACTCTTGCTGCAATTTCACTTCGCCCACCGTCGCCTGCGTCTACATATCCATTAGATCTTTTTCCATCCCAATCAATATGTTTCCTTATATCTATTTCATCAAACACCAAATTAAGAAACAACTTGTCTTTTGCCTTTGCATTTCTTCGCATTCTGCTTTAATTGCTATGAAGGACTCTTTGGTAAAGCCTGCGCTACAGCCATAAACTTTGTACCATTCTCTTAGGGTTCTAGGATGTGGTAAGCAGTTTGAAAATACTTCCCTCACGCACGAGTTAGCCTTCGGGGACATAAACTTCAAATTTAGCGCAAAGGTATGAATGGGAGCGTTATACGTTTTTCCAAGTAGCTTTTCGTTCGAGAATGACAAAATGTCTCTCAAAAATATCTTTGGCGGAGCTAACAATTTGAGACAAAGTATTTTCTGTATCTACTCCTATGAGATTCTTTTCTTTCAGTTCATCGAGCAAATTTCGTATTTTTACTGCTTCTTTATTTTGTCGGAAAATATTCTGACGTAATCTATTAATTACTTTGTCCCTCTCCCTGATACATCCCCTTAATTTTTCTAAATTTTGCCTTTCTCCTTAAGTTTCTATCATTTAATTCTTCAGAGCTTTCGTCAGATGTCTCTATACATTCTTTAATAGTAATATTTTTCTCGCTGTTTTCCTAATCAAAATAATTACTTTAATTTTTGAATTACAGTGAATTTCCGATATAAGCGACCTCGATATAAATGAAATTTTTTCTAAGCGACTTCGATATAATTGACCTCAATATAAACGACCTCTTTCTAAGCGACTTTCATATAAGCGATCTCGTTACTATTGATATTTTTATACCCTAGATGAAATCTAAAGGGGTATACTAAGTTTGTCATTCCGTTTGTAACACCTCGAAATAATGATGGTAGAGCAAAATGGATTGGACACCCACGCATAAAGTTATTTTGATTTTTGCATGTCCGTCCGTCCGTCGGTTTGTCCGCCTGTCCGTCCGTCCGTGCGCACGATAACTCGAGAACGCGTACACTTAGAGAGCTGAAACTTTGTACACAGACTTTAAAAAAAAAAGTAAAATTAAGTTCGAAAATGAGACAAATCGGGCGACTCCTTCGTGGGGTTGCCATACAAAAATTTCGTTTTCCGTTATATATTTGAACACTGCCTGAGAACGAGTCACCCTAGAGAGCTGAAATTTGGTACGTGGTGTTTTCATTGTACTAGCAAACAAAATTTAAAAAATGGACTAAATCGGGCAACCCATTCTTGGTGTTGCCATATAAAAAAATTAGGTTTTTTATGTATACTGTGAAAACGATCAGTCCAAGACATTTTTATTGTACTAAAAACTTCTTCAGAATATGAAATCCTATAAAATTGGTTATAATTATTTTTTCTGTCCGACGAACCGTTCTAGAAATATATGCGAAAAACCACTGCAAAAATCAAAATTGCTCAAATGGGTACCCATACGAAATTTCATACGGACATTCATCTAGGGTATCATAAGAATTGGTCTTAGACGAATTCTAGCTTTTCACTTGTTGTAAATAGCTTTTTCTATAGATGCGCTTTTATATTTCTGACCGTCTTTAAAATCTGCACTGTTATTTATATGTATATGCCTATGTAGTACATACAGCTATTTTCAAACCTATTCTTTCAACAGTTTTTGTACACAAAGTACCTTTTTGCAAAAAAAAAAAAATGACAGTGTAAAACAAAAGTTAAGAAAATCCGAAATTTATAGTTGAGACGACCATATCTCTGACATACCCAGTGAACAACAATACGTAGAAGTGTGCTTCAACGAGCTTCGTGTAGTAGGCTTGTTTGTTCTCATTGACGTTCTATATTTTTCCATTCGTATCACTGCACTTTAACGAAAGATGATTAATGAAATACAATGAATAATAATAAAAATTGTTACGGTGTAGAACTTTGAACAAAATAAGTTGTTATTAGTAATTTATTGGGTATGTACATAACCTTGCAATTTAAAAATTAAGTTTTGGAATAACATTTTTTTGCAAATGAGTCGAAAAAGAAGTGCGATGCCAATATCCAAATAAAATTTAATTCTGAACGTTTGGACAAAAATGTGTCTTCAACAGAAATTTTCAAAAAATATGCAATAAAACAAATCAACTCTTTACAACATTAAGAAAAACTGCAACAAAAATGAGACCAACTTGTTTCCTGCAGATGAAACCAAATTGTATATGTGGTTTTTGGCAGAAAGGACTAAAAAAAATATTGTGAGTGATAAGTAATAAGAGCTCGGTCAATTAAATTTTAGAGCGAGTGACGGGTTACATCACTAATTTTAAAAAGCGTCATGGGATTCGCTTAAAAGCTATATCTGGAGAAAAGTTATCTTATGATGAATCTATGGTGCAAGATTTTATGAGAAAATTCAAACAAATTGTTTCCGATTTAAATTTATTGCCAGAACAAATATACAACGCTGATGGAACAGCGTTCATTTTTAAAAATTTAGATCGTAAAACATTGGTTGCCATTCATGAAAAACATTCGCCAGGAAGGAGAAACTTTAAAGAACGTGTTACCATGATGCGTTGTAGTAATGCCACTGGATGTCACAAACTCGATTTAATGATGATAGGAAAAGCAAGGGATCCTCGAATATTTAAAAATTAGGATCCAGTACTTTATTATAGATCATCTAAGATTGCTTGGCAACCCACATCTTTATTTAAGGATTAGTTTTCCCAACAATTTATACCAAAAACGAAGGGACATTTACAAATGAAGGGTCTGCCTGCCAAACCACTATTATTAATTGATAATGCTACATGTCATGGCACAGAATCGCCAACCGGAGACTCTGACTTCAAAATCATATTCCGTCCCCAAACACGACAGCAATACTTCAACGATTAGATCAGAACATAATTAAAAAGCATGAAAGTAAAACACAGGAAAAGTTTGCTACTTAACCTTACGGCAAAACCAGGAAATAACACTGTTGAAAAATTAAAAAATATTTCTTTAAAAGAGCTGACGTATATAAGCAAGCATGGGAGAATGTTCCTACGACTGTAATACAAAACGATTGCAAGCATTTGAGAAACATTGAAGAAATAAGCTTAAACTTGCCAATTAATCATTTCGATGATGAAGATGAACTTCCACTAATTAATTTATATAAAACCATTATGCCCCATAATAATTCTTTATCCGATGGAGAAATAATAAATTGGGCAAATGGGACCAATGAAAACCGTTACCAGTAGGTAGAATGAAGAAATTAACGTGGTACAACAAGAGGAAGATGAACTAATAAATCCTAGCTGCAAAACTGTTGATGAGGTGAAAAATGACTTCAGTAATATAAATATAAATGGGCGGAAGGACGAAATTTGCCCATAGAAGCAACTCTAAATCTAAGAAGAATTCGATAAAACTTAATTTTTAAAAAATTTAATAACTAACAGTTTTTGATTTGTTTACAAAGAAAATATTGATCAATGAATTACCAAACATGTACTACAAATGAACATTTTTCAGGAAAATTTATTTTTGTTTACAGTAAATTAAAGCTAAGTATGGACTTTGTGTTCTTCAATTAATGTTTTTATATATGCGCATAAAAAAATAAATTTAATAAACATGTTTCATTAAAATAATTTGTATTTAAAATTTGTTAGACCTACTTCCGCACACATGCACACACGAAAACACCCGCGCACACACACTACGCGCACGGTTAAGAGCTAATAACAGTCACAGGTAGAACACAAGGTTAAATTAACTCTCACATGTTCGGTTCAGTTTTTACCTTAAAACGATCAGTATTTACCCCCGTAAATAAATATATTTTATATGAAGAAATTCATAAAAAACATAAGAAAAATTCAGAAAAAATAACGTTTCTCTAGTTTTCTTTAGAATGGACATATAGATGTGAATCTTTTATATATGTGTATTTGGAATTAGTGTTACCAGTTGACTGATTGCAACAACTGCGATTCATTTATAATATGCAGATTATGCTCTTTATTTTTGACTGAAAATGATTTATAGAAAGTGAATTATAAGTGAAATTGGTATACATATATGAATTACACATTTTGAAATACATCAAAGGTAATACATAGGTACATATAACATATAACAAATACAAGTTTTATTTACAACAGTCTTCGCGTTTCACTATTCCGATGCTGTTGGCACCGCATGGAGGTTTTCTTTGTTTTTCGTTTTCGCTTATCGCCTCTATAGTAAATACTGCATCCCTCTTCACCATAAGCTTATCTCTTGCATCTCGTTCTTCAAGATAGTCAACAGGCACATCTCAGTTTGGCTGAATGCATCAATACTGTATAACCCAGCAAACCCTCTATTACATTTTTAAATGAAAACGTACATCATCCACGCAGTGATGATTTCGAATGTCTTTTGATTTGCGGCTTACATAGTTAAATTGATACTTAGCTGTTCTAAGAACATGCGCCGGCGGCCTTTTCGAGTTGTTAGGCCGGAAAGATGGCTGGTTTTCGCTCAAATGCTAATGCTTTAATGTTCAGGAAATTGAAAAATAAAGCTAATGGCAAACGGTTTGTTTTCCGGTTAGTCGTGTATTTCGTCAGCATATGATCCATACGGCAAATCGACTTTCGGTTTCATTATAATAGAGGATAATCGTCAGCTTATCCATTCAGCCAGAAATATTTGTATCGTAATGCATCAATACCACTGCCTTGTTTTATACATTATGACTATCAGAACCAGCTTAAAACAAGCTCGCTGCATGGACACGTTTAATAAATAAACGTCTCAACAATACATGCGATTCATCACTTAGTCGGTGATAGTATTAGTATGTTAAACTAAACATAGACCAAACACCGAATGAGATGACATGCAATGCGACATGGAAACAGAAAATTAAGTATTATATAGACGTTTTTTTAAAACATGCTTTGAAATGTCAACTACAAAATGCTCAGCCTTAATATTAACAACAATGCACATGCGATTGATGGGTTCATACATACCAAAGTTGGATCTTGCGGAGTTAACATGCAACAGAGGTAACCTTCTCAAATTGTGCGCACTATCACGGAAAGATATTTTGCTAAGTAGAAGGGGAGAATCAATATGCGCGTTTAAGAGTTGATGCACAAAAGTTACATCAGCGACCATGCGACGTTTTTCGAGGGAGTGCATATTCAAAAGCTTCAAGCGATCCTCATAAGGTGGAAGAATCAATGAATTGTTCCAGGGTAGGTGCCTGAG
This sequence comes from Dioctria linearis, assembly GCA_963930735.1. Taxonomy (NCBI): domain Eukaryota; kingdom Metazoa; phylum Arthropoda; class Insecta; order Diptera; family Asilidae; genus Dioctria; species Dioctria linearis. The sequence continues at coordinate 154,352,001 of OZ005744.1, read as the reverse complement.
AGCGAAGCGCAGGAAGTTCCGCTGAACAGACTCGATGCGTTCGATGTGTGTACCGTAAAATGGAGACCCGACCTGGTTAGCGTATTCAAGGAGAGGTTTTACAAAGCAAGTGTACAAACGCAGTGTTATGGTGGGATTCGAGAACTCTCGAGACGAACGTTTAATAAAGCCCAGCATAGAACTACCCTTAGATACCATGCAGTTTATGTGGGAGATAAAATTCAATCTATGGTCACATTTGACACCCAAGTCACAAACAGCACCCTCGCGCCGGTCAATCGTGCAATCCGAGAACACACAATCAAAGGTGATTGGTTTCTGATTCATGTGGAAAGTCATAACCTCACATTTGTCGATATTGAGAGCCAAATCATTGTCTTAGCACCAAACGGAAAATTTGTGAAGGTCACCTTGTACCCGTTCAGAAGCACTAAAAGATTTAATCTGAGCGAAAAGTTTAATGTCGTCAGCATAAATCAAGAATTTGCAGTGTCTCATAACAGATACAATGTCGTCAATAAGCAGAATAAAAAACAGCGGCCCCAGGTGACTTCCTTGAGATACGCCGGATGAAGCCTTCAAGACTCTAGAGATGGAATGTCGAAATAAGACTTGATAAGTTCTTTTATTTAAGTAAGACTTCGTCCATTTAAGAAAAGTTGGAGGAAACCCATACTTTTCCATTTTAAAGAGTATCACGGAGTGAGATAACTTGTCGAACTCTTTACTAAAGACAGTATAAATACAATCTGTCTGATAACCTTTTGCAAACCCGCCAATGGTATCCGAGACAAATTCCAACAGGTTAGTGGTTGTAGACCTGCCCCGAAATAAACCCATGCTGGTATGAAGAAAGGAAATTCTTGCAGGAAATTGATAGCTGAGAGTAAATGATAGATTCGAATAATTTAGGCATACAAGACAATTTTGCGATAGGCCTATAGTTATAAATTTCACTTTTACTACTTTTTTGTGGATAGGTATGATAAAAGAATTTTTCCATAGCTGAGGAAAACAACCACTATTAAGTGATTTTTGGAAAATAATTCTCAGCGGAGCTGCAAGGGCATGGCAACATGACTTATAGAAAGCTGGAGGGATGCCATCAGGGCCCGTTGTGAAGTCATTTGGAAGGCCGTTAGTATGATCGAGTATATCCTCTTGCGCAATTGTAGGGATAGTGAATGAAACATTATGAGAATTGTTCATATGACTAAAGTTGTCATTTCGAGGAAGGAAATTTGACGAAGAAAATGCGTTGTCAAAAAATGAAGCAAACATATTGCAGATTTCGGATGAATCATCACTAGCAGAATCTTTGTACCTCATGGTATTGGGGTAGTTGTCTGTTTTTTTTCTTCATATTAATAAACTTAAAAAAGATACGTGGGTCACGAAATAATTTCGCGCGTATGCTTTGAATATACTCATCATAAAGTGTAGAGGAAAGTTCTTTGAACTCATTATAGGATGTGAGGAAATTGTTGTGACTTATAAAGTCTTTGTCCCTCATGTAACTTTTCCACAATTTATTCTTATTATTTTTGAGATGTTTAAGTTCTTTATTGAACCATGGCGGAGATGTTTTAGAGGACCGCTGTCGCTCGCGAGGAACGTGAGAGGAAATTAAATCGAAAATAATTATGTAAAATTTAGAAACGTCTTCGTCAACACTGCTGCTGGATAGTAATGTGTTGAAATCAATAGACATAAGTCTACTGGAAAGTTCCGAAAAGTTAGCCTTTCTAAAATTGAAGAAGTATTGTGTTTCCTCACAAATAGTAATGTTTTCAGTTTCAAAACAATATGAAATTAGTAGAGGGGGTGATATTTGTCAAGAGTAGACATTATAACTGGGCTAGGTTCGACTAAAGAGTTACCCGCGTCAGTAGAGAAAACCAGGTCTAATTGCCTACCCATGTCATTCTTTACATTACTGATTTGACTGAGACCAAGAGATGACATAGTGTCCAGGAATAGTGATTCATTTGTAGACAAGTTATTAAGAGGAAGATAGTCATCGTCATCTTCATTAAGTACCCATTGTATATTGGGTAAGTTAAAATCACCAATAAGTAGTAGTTCGTCAAGAGGTTGCATCTTGCCGTGAATAAAATTAGATGTTGAAGTGAGTAGGTCGTAAATATTTTGACCTTTGTCATCAACACAGTTTATGGAGTCTGGAGGAATATAGCAACATAATATGTATAAGTCGTGTTTTGAGAAAGACAACTTAAGAACAATAAGTTCAATGTCAAGAGTGTTGAAAAACTGGGAACTTCAATTTGGCTGCAATTAAAATGGTTTTTTCATGCGAGGAGTACGTCACCACCGCGAGCTTCAGAATCTGTATGTCTATCTTTTCTAAAAATCTGGTAAGAATTGTCTAAGATTTCGGCGTCACGAAAGCCATGATGCAACCAAGTTTCAGTGAAAGCAACGATATCAAAACAAGTTGCAACAAAGGATTTGAAGATATGTGCAGTTTTTGTTCGAATCCCCCTTACATTTTGATAGTAAAGGAAAAGCGACTTCAGTTTTTTGGAGTAACGTTGCTTAATTTCACTGTATTCCTAGGTTGGCGCCCAGAAGGTATAAATAGTTTAGCAAAAGCGCCGGAGGGCCAGAATAAGGGATCTAATAACTTATCCTGCACATCTGCTGAAACAGTTAAGACAAAGGATGCAACAGGTTTCGAGGATTTACTAATTTTACGACAGGAAATACTCTCTGCTGCAATGTTTTTGGATTTTAGGTACGTCAGTATGTCATCACATCGCGTTTCAGGCGAGAACCGAGTAACAAAAACAATCGAAGGTTTTGGTATTGTTCTCAAAGAGGTACCATTACCATTCCCTAATGTGGACACAGAAGTAATAAAATTCGGTACTGTGGATTCAGAAGCAAGAACTAGAGCGGTATTATCTCCGCATTGGCTCACTGCGCTACATACGTGCACACCTGCCGAAGAGGCACCCCGACTAACAGGGATTGTCGGATTTTGCGGGCTGAATCTTTCAGTCGACAGAACCTCCCGTTTTTTTAGAAGTTTTTTTTTGTTTTTTTTGGAACAGGATTAGATTGATGAGGGCAGTCAACGACAGTTGAAATTGTGCAGTCAAGCCTTTTTTGCTCAATTAAGTGAGCATTAAGGTTGACCTTGTCCGATAGGCCAACCACCATGCTTTTAAGGTTGTCCAGGTCACCCCTGTACAACGCTAGGGTATCAAAAAAGTATGGGCTGGGGCTCGCCCACAAGTATCGCAGACCCACAGTAAATTGCGAGTCTTTTTTAACAAATTTAAGGCAGCCTTCTCTAGTTTAACGCAGGAGGTGTGGAACGCTTTACCGCAGACACCGTCGCAAGCTACAAACTCGGAAGAGCCATCGAGTTCAGCGCGGCAAAAACCACAGCAATCCATAATTAAAGAAAATTATGATTCAAACACCGACGCGGTGAGAAAAAATTTGGAAAGCATATGTACCCAGGTAAATACTGAGCGGGTAAGGAAAGGACACTGCGATTTCGAAATTTTGTAAAGAAAGTGTAAAGTTGGGGATATTTAAAAAAAAACGAAATTTGAAGTATCACAATTCTGGAGTAGGGAGTGGTACGGCGGTGCTTGGACAGTCATTGGAAAGGCCATGAAGTTCTGCATACAATGCCGTGTTCAAATAGTACATATATGGTGTACTTTTGAATATATAGGGTGTTCAATGAAAAAAAAGATCATGTTTTACTAGTTTTACTAATCACCCTGTATCTCGACAGGGGACATTTTGCCCCCCCCCCCTCTCCCGGTCAAACAATTTTGTACTTGTCTGGACGAGAGGAATCATTTGGCAAAATATAGTCATATTAGTCTGGGACACACTGTATATGTATTTACCCTGTGTCTAGGATATAAAAATTAATCTCCAACCCTTTTCTTCATTTTTCTTCAGAAGTAAGTGTTTGATGTAGGGCACGAAGTTAATTTATCTCTTAATAAGAAAGTATGCAAGTTAAGTAAGAATGAAAGGAACCTGTTCGCAGGCGACTTCCCTTGATATTCTCTACTGATGTGATAATGAAATTTTATGTACGTAGGAATAATGGAAAGCTTAAATTAGAAAAGCCAGCGAACTCATTTCTAAGTGTTGGTGGGTAGAAATTAATAATTTTATAATTTGCTGCCCTTCTTGTACAACATGCAAAAGAAGGGAACGAAACTAGGCGTGGGGGTTCAATTATCCAGAGACACTTAAAAGGGACGCGCTCTTGTTCTTAATAAGAGTAAATGTATTGGCATTGGTGATAACAAACAATGTTAAGAAGCTCCTCAACTTTTCAGTGAGATTGGGTAGTACAAGTTAATGAAAATTTAACAAAAAGTCATGTAGCCTTTTAGTTGCTCATTCTTATTAGATAGAAAGTTAATATCAATACCAATTGCATGCAGATAATATATAATGCTTACCAAACAAAAAGTACCCAAAATTATTGCACTATATCTAAGTATAATATCAAGTTTGTCAAATGTTTTCATTTTTTTCTAATAAAAATTGAGCAGTTCTTACGTAAATTTAGTTTCCCGATATATTTTGGGGCTTGTTCAGAACAGATTTAGGTAGAGAGATGGAATTTTGCACAGGCCATAAAAGTTGTGCAATTTAAAAAATGTCCTTTTTCGAAGAGTGACTACATGAAAGTTTATACTTTTTACGCATTCTGGGTGGCCATTTCGTCAAAATCTATCAATGGAGGAAACGCTAAAAAAACATTAGTTATGTAGAGTGCATAAATCTCATGGTACTTAGATGATAATCCAGTCTTTATCAGCTCGATAGTACAGGTAGCTTATGTCCTCGCCAACAGCAAATAAGAGGCATAAGAAAGCACGGACCTTAATATCGATGTATAAATATAATATGTACACTATTCTCGGTTTCATACGCAATGTGCAGTAGAATTTTCTTGTATACTGTACAAAAATCCTAGTGCCACTATAGTGCTTTCATCCGCACGCTCCACTTTATCTTCGAGCCTACGTAGAAACCGACATCAGAAAACAATGATTGTAACAAGAAAGAAATCTTTCTTTTCATGTATCCACCACCAGCTGAATTTCAATTGTATAAAAAGTGTACTCATTTCATGATCACAACATGAGTATTAAAGCAAGAAAATTTTGAGATGCCTTCTTACATGAAAAAGAAACATTGTCCAAAATTAACGTGTACAAAAAGGATAGATACCCATCGAAAAATTTACACAAATCTTTTACATAATCGTTTCATTTTTGTGATGTATTTTGTGTATGTATTATAATATTTACAGCATTTACGACTATCACGAAATCTGAAAATGAGCACTACCGTACTGCAATAACAACCTCGTTTGCTTACGTTTCTTTCCTTATATTGACGTTATAAATTGTATGAACTGCTTAAAGTGTACATTTTTGATAATTGTGTAACTCGTAATGACTTTTATAACTTATTATAGATCGAAGTGATTCAGTAGGTAAAAGTACTTTTGTTGCACATCTGCATATATGCCCTCGATAGATACTGAACACAGGACGATTAATATTATGACTTATTTATTTATTTGTCTTTATAATTTTTCCGGCGCCGTAGTTGTTTTGTCCACGTGTCCTTATTTATTATTTATCATTATTATTACTTATTATTTATTTTATTTATTTGTTTATGCTTGAGCGACTAGGCTTTCTAATTTGTTATTGTATATCTTAGATAGCTTAGTTTAGGTTAGCATGTTTTAGATTTTAGAATTTTATTTCGTAAATATCTGTTTCTTCTGCTTCTCGTCACTAATGTTAGTGCCCATATGGCGGTTTTAGTTCACTTAACTGTGACTCAGCTAGTTATTGTTCAGACTACGTGTGTGCTATTCGCTATTCTGAATACATATCCTATTTTGTATGCCTATCATGTGTATGACTTGTTCAAAAGTAGGATCGAAAGCTTATTTTCTTCCAAAGGAGGTTAAAAGAGAAAAAAGGACATTTCGAACTACCAGCAACACTGCGAACCGTGGACAGATGTCCTGCTTTACTTTTGAACAAGCGATGCTTAACTATTACTTAACAATTGTGTTGCAGCTGATCTCACGACGAATATATTCTGAAGGTGAATATCTACTAAAGATAAATAGCTGAAGTGTACCCCTATATCTTGAACCTTTACGGATAGTCATGTCCGCGGTTCTGAAATGGAAATTCGAGCAGCATCAAAACTATAAGAATTTTATTTCACCACAACATAGGTTGAACCGCCACCTGCGAATTTTAGACCGTAACACTACCTTATACAATCCGTCTGTCTGTCTGTCCGTTTTACGTATACTGTGAAAACGATCAGACCTAGTCATTTTTTTTTTGTAGTGAAAAATCCTTGAGAATACATAATTCTATGAAATTGGTTATAATCGTTTTTACTGTCCGCCGAACCGTTCTTGATGGGTGATCGTACGATATTACTTACGGGCATTAGTATTGGTCTCACCAATTCTGTCTTTTTTATTTGTTTATTCTATGTTGCATTGTACGTAGTTTTATCCGGTGCTTGATTCTGATTAGTTTTGGTAATTCCCTAACCCTATTTCCTAATGCCCTATGCATCGGTGGAAATTTGAGTAAACTTAAAATTTCACCGAAAACTGCCCCAGATGTTGATGGGTGTTTCGTGAGGCTTACTTGATCTTATCTTACTTCTTGTTCCTTGTGTCAAATGCGATTTGAGTTTACATATGACCTACATGTTACATATCCATTCAGGATTGCAGTACTGTATAATAGCTGCCAACCTGATAAATGACATGTCTCTGGATAGACAAAAAGTAAAGTCGGCTTTTCTCTTCTCTACCGACTGTCAAAGTGGTTAGTCGCACGTATTGTAGGTAGGTACTTTTAATTATATATTTAACTATTAATTAATTAGTTAATAGTAAGAAAGCATTACGTGGTTGTTTCATTTACTGAATATACAACATTGGTGACTAGGACGGGATATACATCCTACTCATATTGAGGATTGGTTTCATGACGTATTACATCTTTCATCTGTACCAATTCGTATACATACATATGTACAAAATTCGTGCTTGCAAAATAAGGAGGCGGTAATTTAATTTAAAATTTTTACTTCATACATATGTTCTTACATAAAGAAATTTCTTATTTGTACAAATTGTAACCAAATAAATTGAATTTGATTGAATGTTGAGTTTTTCGACGAAACAAAAAGCAAATTCGATAGATGGCTACAAAAGTTATAGGGAGCGTTCATATTATTGAAGACAGTTTGAAAAGTAAATATTTGCTACAATTTATTGGACCTGACGCCTTCGACTTTCTTTGCGATGGCATAGCGCCTGAAACTCCAACTAACTTGTTATTAGAAGAGTAGTATAACGCGCTAAACTTGGAGATTGCTGAAATATACAATTTCCATATTCTAGCACAGAAGGAAGGTGAAACACTACGTGAATATATCTCACCATTACGAAGAATGGCAATTCACTGCAATTTTGAGATATATCTGTCTACAGCGCTACATCACCAATTGGTTTGTGGCTTTAGAGACAAACGACAAACACATTAGAGATCGCCTCCTGGAAACAAAGTCTCCTACATTTGAAAAGGCATGAAAGCTCGAAGTGGCCCAACAAAATTTTCTACAGCTAGTTGAGTCTTTTAACAAGTATAGAATAATTATTCTCGGTTTTAAGTTTCGGTGTAAAGATCTCTAAAATAAACTTAAAACGTGCCAACCTCCAATCTAAAGTTATAGGCGAGAACCAGGCACTGGTAACACTTGCTACTCATAAAGGTATTTTTAAATGTATTCGTCTTTTATACGGCCTGAACTCTGCACCAGCTATCTGGCAACAAATAATTGAAGATGTTCTGTGTGGAATCGAAGGGGTGGGTGTTTTAATAGAAGACGTTTGCGTCAATGGCAAAACTGATGAAGAACATTTATCGCAGCTAGAACAGGTTTTTCAGAAGTTATCTGAATTCGGTCTGAAAATATTAGAGCTAAAGCCCAACTTTTTTGCGACAGGTTAAATATTGCTGTCTTTGAATCGACCGGCATGGAATTCATAAGTCACAAAAGAAAATTGATGCAATTTTAAGAGCACAGGCCCTACAAACATTTCAGAGTTACATTCATTTTTGGGTCTAGTAAATTCCTGAAAGATCCTAGTAGTGTTCTGGAACCACTTGATACATTACTATGTTCGAATACTATTAGAAGCAAAAAATCATTGGAAAAATTTACAAGCATGATAATACGAAATAACGTTCTCGTACACTATTCAACGAATCTGTCATTATGCCTAGCAACAGATGCTTCACCGGTTTGTAGGTGCAGTTGTTTCTAATATCATGCCAGATCGTTCAGAAAAGCCAATCAAGTTTGCTTCTCAGACTATTACTGAAACGCAAAGGAAATGGTCACAAATTGACAAAGAAGCGTTGGCGATCATATATGGGATAAAAAAATGTTACCAATATTTATTTGGGCGTGAAATTACCCTGTATACGGATGACGAACCATTGGTCCTAATATTTTCTCCTTCAAAGTGGTGACCGGATATGTCGGCAACAAGAATGTAAAATTACGCGACGTATTTGCAAGGGTTTTATTACAAGATAAAATACAAAGGTTCAAAAATTAATGGGAATGCGGACGCGTTATCACGATTACCTACGGATAGGATTGACGCAGTGAGCATTGAATAATTAATTAAATAAATGTCATGCCGGTCACACCAGGAGAAATTTCAAGGGCTACCGTTCTGGACCAGCGTTGAGTACCGGAAAAGTGTTGCCGGAAGAAAACCGTTTTAATATCGACATCTTAAGGCCAAAACACAGTGACACAACAATGTTGGCAAATTAGTTGGCAACAATGTCGCATCTAAAACACAGTGAATGCGACGCGACCAATGTATTTGACAGCTGTCACTGTTTTATTTACTTTCAAAGAAATGGAATCGAGGAAAAAAATTAGAAAAGCCATTAAGTATAGCATTATAGCTTATGCGGCTTACTTAAAACTGCAAAGCATAAAGAATAAACGGAAAAGAAGATGCTGTGTCGGTGAAATCAATAAGGATCGGGACAGGCTAGGATTTTTTGAAACTTCTTTCAAACTGATGCGAGAAAAGGATCCCGAAATGTTTTTTTAAATCCACACCCATGTCAGTACAGCAATTTGATGCCCTCTTAGCAATGTTGCGTGAGCGTTTAGAAAAGCGCTCAATCCGAAGACAAATTTCAGCAGAGCGCAGTTTAGCCGCAACATTAATGTAAGTAATATTTACTAATTATAAGTGGTATAAACTACCAGCTTTTAATTTTATAGATACCTTGCACATGGTGGTCCCAGAAGCATTTACGCCTGGAAATTTAAGATGGGGTTGTCCACATTTGCCAAAATAACGTTAGGAACTTGTGAGGCTGTATGGGATGAATTATCACGGATATACTTAGCACCTCCAAATGCAACAGAATGGGATAAGATATCGCAAGCATGCAGTTTCAAATGGCAACTTCCTCACTGCATCGGCGCTATTGACGGCAAACATATTAATATTGTCTGTCCACCTAGAGCCAGTTCCCAATATTATAATTATCAGGGACGCCATAGTCTTGTTCTGCTTGCTGCATGTGACGCGAACTATTGCTTCACGATGGTAAATATAGCATTCTATGGAGGTCACAGAGATGGTGGTATCTTCCAGGAAAGCATCTTCCGGCAAAACCTTCTGACAGGGCAGCTCCCTATCCCAAATTCACGTGAATTGCCGAACTCTAGTATGAAGTTTCCATTCCTTTTCGTCGGAAATGCTGCTTTTCCTCTAAAACGCAATCTAATGCGCTCATATCCAGGTGAAAATCAATTAATAATTATCGATTGTGTACTTTCAATTTAACAGTATATATTTGTTTTAAAAATTTGTCATGTGAACACGAACACTACAAAAAACGAATATCTCGAGCTCGGATGACGATAGAAAATACATTTGGAATAATGGCATCCAGATGGAGAGTTGTTCCAAATGACATCCACTGCATCCCCAAAAATGTGGACGAAATTGTAAAGGCTGTGCGCATCCTTCACAATTACCTAATCTTAAAGTCTTCGCGATATTGTGAATAAATTATTAAATAATTAGCGCATGAGTTTCCTCATGCAACAATGCTTTTTGGGAAGCATTTCGCCTTGGATATACTATGTGCACATATTAATTTCAAAACAAAATAAATTAAGACTTTTTAAGTGTTATTTATATATCTTTCTAAAATTAAATTTAAATTCTTAAAAAAATTAATTGTCTATATTATATTTAGACATCTCATGTTTCACTACATTCATAATTTTACACTGCAGGTCCATTACTTGGAAAGGCGACAATTGCAGACTTTTTATGGATTTCGCCAACGACTTGAAAAATATATCCATGCTTTCTTGTTCTTCTTCCTTTTCATTGCAGTTCTCAGCCATGCCATGAAGAAATTTTTGAAAATCCTCGCTACCGTCAGAGTCCCTGGTCTTTTGCGAACGGCTTTTTCCTGATTTTTTCAATTAGCTCCTCCTCAAAACCCATAATGTCTCAAACTAATGAAATAAATTAAATTTATACAAGTTTTTAACAACCAGTTTATTTATTATTACCTCTTAATTCTCTTTGCATAAACAAAATAACTAAATCCATATAACATTCTGTCAATTATTCACTGTCCACATTCACACACAAATGTCACACTAATTTAGAGATTTTTCCAAACTTTTGTTGGCAACTTGTCGCGTCGGCCTCATTGTGCTAAGTATATGGGACTTCCGTATATTCGAATCTTTGACAGCAACCAATTTACGGCGACTTTGTTGTGTCGCTCTCACTGTGTTTTGGCCTTAAGAATTTTCGCTACAAAAACTTTGTATTATGCGCGGATCAAGACTAGTTATACCCAATAGCTGGCGAAACAGAGTTTTAAATGCCTTCTTCCTACACATTTTGGTATAAGCCGTCTTTAATCTCTGGCGCGGAGTTTTTGCTGGTGGCCAGGGATAGATGCAGACATTGAATATAAGGTAAAAAACTGCATCGCTTGCAACCAGCAGTCAGCTAACCCTTCAAAGGTAAATATTCATTACTGTCCTCCATCAACAAGGCCTTTTGATGGGATATATATTGATTTTGCCGTCCCTGCATACGACACTTACGTTTTTCCTTGATGCCTTTTCAAAATGGCTGGAAGTGCTCCCTCTGACAGCAATAAATACATCAAACACCATTTCAATTTGGAGTAGATTTTACTCAATGTTTGGACTACCCAGAATTATTTGCTCAGACAATAGTAGGCAATTCACTAACCCCACATTTCAAAAATTCACTCGAGAACACAACATCTTCCATAAAAGAACTGCACCTTACCATCCTGCCAAAAAATGGGGAGGCTGAACGTTACGTCCAAATTGTTAAGGACAAACTGCGTTGATTAAAACGTAATATCGAAAATGTAGAACTAGACTCATGCGAAGGTTTAACTCACTATAGAATAACACCAAAAATAATTTTCAAATACGCAATATTTTCTAGGTTCCATATAAGAGATGCTTAAGCTCCTACCTTAGGTTATCCTGATAATCGCAATCTTAACAAGGATTTAAAATACAGGCAATTTAACTGGGAGATAGAGTGGCGGTACGAAATGATATTCAAAACAAACAATGCCAATTTGGCAGGGTTTTTGATATCACATACAATGAAGATGACGGGCGAATTGATCAAGTAAAACGTACGAGCAATTCAATTAAAGAACTTAAGCCTCCAAATATCCAATTTCGACTAAATCACCGGAGCCTCAACAAAAAGGAATAACATTAGGGAATTAGTAAGTAATATTTCTCCTGCCCTATCCAGGAGTACAAGAATTGGTAAACCAGTAACTAGACATCAATAATAATAATTTTTTTTTCAATTAAATTCGATTTATTAGAAGACATGCACAAGTAACACCCCTGTCAAGTTAAAGATTGAAATATTGAATTAATTATAAGAAACTGAAATATAGAATGAAATTTTCCCGGAAGGGAATCGAACCTACACTTGATAGAATCGCTCTAGGATGGAGAATAGAAGAATTTTGAGAACCTTTATTTGCAACGACTCTAAATTAAATCATAAATACAAGAAAACAAAACACATCCAAGCCCCGACGAGCTTGTACGGCATCAAGAAGCATTCTTTTCTAAGAGGGGAAAAATTGTTAAATATCCCTTCAGGATGGCAGTACTGTATAATAGCTACCAACCTGAGAAATAAGAAGTCTCTGGACAGACGAAAAGTGAGGTTGGGTTTTCTCTTCTCTACCGACTGCAGAATTGGTTCGTCGCACATATAGTAGGTTCATTTAGTGATATATTTAACTATTAATTCTCAAGATATAACAAGAGAAACTTGTCAAACGCTTTTAATTGAACTTAGTGGAATTAAAAAGGGGTTTTGTAATTTTCGTTTGTTGCATATTTATACCGGCGCAATTGTTCCATGCAGATAAGTACTGTCATGTATCATTTTAGAATTCGTTAATCGATTATGGTCACAACAGCATTTCAATAACGCTGCTCAAACCGAATTTTAAATGGCCCATGGAGATAATATAGGGATTTTGCCTTATTTTTTGATCCTTCAAAGCAGCTTATTTGATAAAGGACTTAATTACTGCATGCTGGTCGAGTGCACAATTCGAATCAATCGGGTAACCTCCAGAACCATTCGGTCTACCACTGCATCGACACCACCGGCCGTCAATTATTTTGCTTCTGGCCGCACGGGAATGGGATTCCGGTGGTCAAACCGAACTGAACCAGGGATGTAGGAGGAAATAAAAATTATATTTTATGGGATAAAGTTACTTTAAAATAACATTCTTCCCACCCCAGTAAATCGATTGCTTGCCTAACCAAAATCTGCGGAATTGCCAGTGGGGTAAAAGAGATATAGCTTCAAGCGCAATTCCGTGTAAGTATTTGCGTGGTGTAGGTAGTTGTAGTAGCTTTCGTAACGCAATATATGGTTTCTTGTGGCGTATCCTACACTGTATGTACTTACATTTTCACTTTTTCTTTACCTTATTTTTATAAGGAAGATATATTCACCATTACTGTTTCCTATTCAATTCTCAGTAAGTGGGCGAGCACGAAACTGGTTGGTTTATGGTTACATGAAGTGAAAGAGTGAAACTTGGGGCTGGCAACAGGAGTGAATAATATTAGAACTGACGGACGGATTGTGAAAATAGAAGTTACAATTTTTCAGCATTATTAACATAGGAGCAACTGTAATTTCGTCTTATGAGAGCTAAATATTTTCATTGATTTTCAGTTTATCTGAGGAAGAATTGTCGTCTAAAAGATTGCAATTTGTTGAAAATAATTTGAATAAATTGACAAATTGCATTTAAATCCAAACAAATGATTGAAATTCTATGGTAGGTGATGAGACCTCTCTGATCGTAGGTCGAAAAGTTCAAGCATTTTGTTTTACGCTACATATTTTTCAGGTAACCATGCCGATGTTTGACTGGATATATGTATGGGGAAGTATCAAAGTGCTACTTCTCAAAATGTTATGAAACTTCTTCCCCATATTCCTCTTTTCACTTGCCCCAGGAAAGTATTAGGGCTACTCTACCGGGGTAGTGAAAGCAAGAGGGAGTGGACAAGAAAAGTAAAAGGATTTAAAAATTAGGGTAGGGGGCCCCATATCTGCAGTCCGGGCGCGAAGTAAACAATTGTGTATGAGCGATATGCTACTACCTTAGAAGCTCAATGATGGAGGTCACACAATTGCCAATATATATACTTTTTAACAAAATCAAGTGTGAATTATATGCCAGAAAGATTTCTCATTGCAATTTTCAAATAAGTCATCAGTATGGTTATCTCTAATCCAATTTGAAAACAAATAAAAAATCGTCGGGTGAATTAAAATTCGTTAGGTACTAGGACACTTAACTATTGATCCGGACCACTCTGGTGAGTGATTGCAAGTCATTGTCCCTCAATAATACCAGTTAGATGTTTAGTAGCTCCTTTCTAGATATATTGTACTATGTAACTGCTTTAGCTGAAATCCTCTTAATTTTTAGCTCGTTATTATCTGGTTGCATTACAGATTGTGTGGCCGCTTTAATTAGGAAAAAGTCTTCGCTAAAGCAGGTATAATCAGATTAGATCATATATTTTTAACCAATTTGTATTATCTAAGTATTAAGGAATATGTCCTTTGTAACATTTGTAGCTTCATGCACATTTTTCATCATTAATTTGGTGATTTCTAATTTCGTATATTGATTGGACTGTTTTTCTGTAGAGATTAAATTCACCGAATCTCATGAGAGCATTGTCTCATTCTAGGGGTTAGAAAGAATTTTTTTGATAAATTTCAAAATAAAAAATTCTTAATTTTTGAAACAAAGCATTAAATTTTTCTTGAATTTCTGAATTGCTTGCAAGATATCGCTGGCCTGGTGTGTATCGTATATGTATTATATATGTAGCTTGAGTGTCAGCTAGCAGGCGAGCCACTCAAGCAAAGGAGGAGCATAACCGGTAGTATGCCAACTCCTGATACATAGCTACCTACGACTTCAAATTAGCCTGTTATTGGATCACTGCCACTATTGACCTTCCGAGACTCGTAGCATTGTAGCACTTATATGGAGAAAATTTGAAAGATGATGGCACCCCTTTATATGCCAAAGGATGAAAAGGAGACGGAAACAGGAGGTGTATCCAATAAAATAATAGGCGAATCTCTATCCACTGATCAACAGGATTCTGCTGGAAGTAAAGTATGCTGCTACGTTTGCTTTACTTGGGCAAAGGAGAGAAAACGGAATATTTTCGATCTTCAATTAAAGGAAGGAGGCAAAATAAGATTGGCATCGTCTCACGTAAGTGAACGCCAGAAACAAATACCCGCGGAGAAGAAATAATGCTAGAAACCGAATTTCCTTCTTCAAAAGATTGATAGTTGGGACGAAAATATCTGTATATAATAATATGGAATTGATGAAATGGGTAAGAGAAATCTGGTTTCGTTATCGATATATGTGGCCTTTATGCGGGAAAGAAGGCGACAAAAAATAGATAAAGGTTGCAAAAAGCAGGATCCATTTATTTATGATGGACGATGGGCCGTACACGTAGTTTCAAAGAACTGTTGAAGATCGATTGTATAGTATAGAACAGACGAGCGGTAGCATAGGGTAGCAAAAATCAACCAGTCGCGAACTCTCTTTGCCAGTACGCAGCAAATTCGAGGATTTTTCTGGAGGCCCTGAAAGTCGCAGCAATCGACACCGGCAAAAATAATTGGCTGTTATTAAAGGAAAGGTCATAGCCTTTCTGGTATAGAACCAGCAGGGCCAATATAATACTTCGAAGTAATAGATCCGTCAAAGTCTTCAAGTGCACATACCAGTATTCGCTGGATTTCTTAAAGGTAGAAAAAGTGTAGAGGAAGCTCACAAGGACTCCCAAAGTAGATCTTCTAAAATTGTGGGGCACGAAAAATAAGTTGCTGGATTGAAATATATAGGATACTATGATTCTACTGAGCTGTGATATCAGAAACTGGGCACTGCTAGTTCAAATCAACTTCCGCTGTACCAGATTAGCATAAGATAACTTCTCTCCTCTATTAATGATAGAGAGCATTGATGTGACTTGGATCCAAGAACCTTGGATCAGTAATGGGGCAATACCGGGTATAAGAAGCAAATTCCATAGCAAATTTGTGATGTCTAATTGCAGTTCGAACGGCTTAGCAGTTTTTCAGACAGACAGTAAGAGAGCAAAGTTAACATTCTAGCTTGGGTATGCCTGGCGCCTGATAGCACCATCCTCCAGCGCCTACCCAAATTCTCTAAAAATAAAAGTACCCTCTTTTAGAAAGGCCCGCAGAATCAGCGAAGGGATTCTGCATTTACTGGCCTGCAAGCTCACTATTCTCACATGGAGGGAACTAACCATTAGCGGGATTTCAAACAGCTATGTCCTAGAAAAACAAGGACTCTGCTAAGGAGGAACTGGAATGACGTATGGAGCCTTACTGTATTCATCATGCGATACTGTCACTTTGGAATACATGTGCAATGCAATCAACCTCCATATATTGTCATCTACATGTATGAGCATGGGGAGGGAGAGGAAAATATCAGACAAAGAGTTAGGTAAACTAGTAACTCTCATTACTTCTTATGGACGGTTCTCGTGAATCCTCTGAGTTGGGCAATCAACTGTAGATAGGGCCTTGATGAGGTGGCACCACCATCTACTACCGATGATCTAAGTGTGGCTGAGCGTAGGTATGGCGTTAGCCACCACGCTAATATAACCTAACCAAAGGCATCGTTAAATTATTCTCGTGCTAACAGAAAAATGTTATTCAATTATAATACTCTCTAATTCTTCGTCGAATAATATCTATCACTCTGTAATATTGAGCTCTAGCAGTGTCCATAAAATTAAGATACTTAAATTTTGAATATTCACGGTTTGAAGGCATAAGTTATCCCTAATGAGAGCTATTCATGGAGACACACTGTCATTCTTAAAATTAAAATTAAATTAAAAACTAGGTCGACATTGAACTCGGTTGTACCCTTAATTTGTAACAAAGAATTTAAGATAATTTCCACTTAAAATTGCTGACCAAAGGAATGGTTATTTATTTCATTCGCAATTAAAAATGTCCCGATTTACCTTTCCGTCGCTTCAGTTACAATTCTTGAGGAAAGCAAATGCACGTGGTTTTCAAAACTTTTATGAACTCTTTGGTCCATTTCTTGCGACTATACAAACGCTTCGTTCTTTTCTTATCAAATTATGTGAAATTGGGGAAATTTAGATGATAACGGATAAACGGAAAAGAAAAGCGCTCATCACCATATTCCATAACCACTAATAATTATTAGGTCCTCTAAAAGATAACGACAGCGTTCTCAATCGAGTAGTTGAAACAGTCTGAGAGCAAGTAGTAAAATTTTGGAGCGTGGGTGGGTGGAAAACAAGGGTTTCAGATGGGTGACAAAAACAAAAAGGAGAGATAGATTTGCCGCATGAATTATTTTGCACTGAATTATTCATGCGAGATAATTCCAGGTAATTTCTTTTCATCCTTCTCTACTTTTCTTCTGTTTTCACTATACAGACTATGAATCAGTCTTCTTTTACACTTTTGTCAAGTCTACATGCCGCAACAGCTACCAGATTATCCCAACGGAGATTACAGCTAGCTCCAACCTAGGAAGGAGATTTTGTGATTTAGTCACGCATCCTTTTGCTCATCTCATTACGTTTTTGTACCCACATTTCGTTATTACTTATAGCGTCGTGATACCATTGCCATCACATTTACAACGTGGTGCCACCTCCCCACTAAGCAGCCTATGGCAGACTTATATTAAATGGGACACTGGAAGTTTAGCTGGGAATTCATTTTTAAAGATTTCTTCCCTGTTTTACCAATGCCCATGAATCAAACTCTTTGATCACACTTACGAGATAAGTGTTATTATTTCCTTTGATACTATTGGCGGAACCATACATGATATCTGCACATCTCGACATGAATCTCATCAATGCTCCGAGTTAATTTGCCGTCTAAAGTTCTATGGAAGAATCTTAAAGCAATCGGTATTGAGGCGAAAAGTGTTACAAATACTATACCTGCTCCAGAAATGTAGTTCGTTCACCAATTCTTCTAATCCTTTCACTTTTTCTTCTTTGAATCATTCCCTAATTCACTCCACCCACAGTTTCTCTTCTATTAGTTTTTCCAATTTATATCCAGATGAAGTACTTGATGCTCTTGTTCGTGTAAAATCTAAAGCCATAGGAATAGATGGAATTTCTCCTACATTCATCATTCATCATATTAATTCACATAAAATTTCTATGATTTTTAATGCTATGATCAGATACATATTTAATTTACGCAGATTTCATCATGTGACGCCTTTTATTAACTCCGTACATGGCTGTAATGCTTTTTGTTGTGTAAATTATCCGCGTCATGTTTTATTGGTCAAGTTAATGTAATTTCGCTGTATAGCATACTTGCTTCGATTTCTCAATTTTGGTAATCTAACAGAAATTGTAATTTAATATTGCCAAGGTTTTCTTACTTAATCTCTCCTCGTCTGTTCTTCGTTCATACAGCCAAGCTTTGGAACTCCTTACCTGCTTCTATTAAACAATCAGTATGGACGGGCTCGCTCTCCTCGATCTAGCAACTCATCATTGAGCGTCCTCAAAATTACGCGTATATTAATGAGTTAATTTTACGTATTGTCGGTCGGCAGTTTAAAAAGAGATCTAGTTCTGTAGTATGGTATAGTAAATAGGTGTGCAGTATATTGTAAACAGTTTATTGTAGTTAAGTATGTACTGAACTGTAGTTGTATGCTTTTTATTTCTTTATGTTACATAGATAAATGCAATATATTTAATGTAGATTAAGCTTTGGATTTCTCTAGTATATAGGCATATATAGTTATATTTTTTTCTTCATATGTACCTACTAAAAGATACTTCCTGGTGCATTGGCCCTAATTTATATGTATACTAGTTATATATATGTAAATTAAACTGAAATTGAGTCTACACTATATTTCGCATTAAATTCTATATGTGAAGCTGTAAAGATACATTTCCGATTGGATTATTATACCCTAGATGAAATTTAAAGGGTACACTAAGTTTGTCATTCCGTTTGTAACACCTAGAAATAATGGTGGTAGAGCAAAATGGATTATACACGCATACTTAAAATTAAAAGTTATTTTGATTTTTGCATGTCCGTTCGCCCGTCTGTCTGCCGTCACGATAACTCGAGAACGTGTGTACTTACATAGCTAAAATTTTGCACATGGGCTTTTATAAAAACTCCTTCGTTGGGTTGTCATACAAATATTACGATTTTTTTGTCTGTATATGATAACATCTAAAGGTACGATTACACATTGAAACTTTTACTGCGCAGCTTTTAAGGTTGCAGCTGCAAAAGTTGCAGTGGTGTTTACACATAGTGGAAAAAAGTTGCGCGCAACCTGCAGTTTTTGCTGCGAGCAACTCAGAAGCTGCAACCTTTCGAAAAAACTTGCCATGGTGTTTACAAGCTGCAACTTTTGTCTGGGCGCAGTTTTTGTTGTCAATAGTCTCCAGTTAAACTTTGAAGTGTTTGGTGGACAAAATTCCGCGAGTTCTAATAAAAAAAAATAACATCATGTACATCAATGATCCAGAAGTGCAAGCTGCTGCTTGCTTGGCATTAACTTTAAGAAAAATATTCGGTGGGAATCGTCTGAAATTTACGAACTATCGTTTGATATATTTTAGATCTGCAATATATTTTAAATTTGAATCGAGCCATAAAGTAATCTCAGTCATGGTTGAAATCCTATATATGCCAATTAAGTAATTTTTATTGGCCTTGCTTTATGTAGAGATTTTGAACCTATCGTACTTCACTTGCCATTGTATCGCCATCGTAGCAACAACTGGTTGTACTTCCAATTTAACATTGTAACGCCATTATTGTGCCAAGAATTTCTTGTAAACTCCAATTGAACTTCATTAAAAATAAATCATTTTTGTAACCAGAATTTTTCATTAGGTTATTTCATTACCTCGTCCTTTTCGACTCTATTTCGCTATCTAAATCTTCAAAACATATTGAAAATTCATCATTGGTCCTCGAACCAAATTAAAAGTGAAAAGTTCTGTCAAAATTATTTATCTTTCCTGCGTGAAATAAAACAATAAATCACATTGGTTTTTGACTGTTACTCTAACTGAATAATATCGTGCCAAACAATCATCGTATATTTTTGTCTAAATCTGTGCTGATTTGTCTAATATAATTCTATTGAATGTTCCGCGTGCCTGAGTACTTATCGTTAAATAAACAGGCGTCATCCATTGCATCGGTACCATAAGTATGATAGGTGATAGCGAAGCAAAACTTATTTGGAAAAGAGAATCGCAGTAAAAACTTTTATCGAAACATTTAAGCCAATTGAATCACATTATTGCAGATCAAAGACTTTGAGGTAGTATTTAGCAATTTAAGCATTCGCTGATTGTAGAAAACGTAAACGAGAATAAAGTATGAATACTTCCGAAAAAATTTTATGAATGAATACAATATAAGTTTTGGAATATCCTCAAGAAATGTCCGATCAAAGTATGTAGAACTTTGGGAATACATGAGCAATCTAAAAAAATGACTTAATGGTAGAGCTAAGCTACACCTGGCTTTTGAATTTTATAAATCCTCAAACGATATTTCAAATTGTGTTCATCTTCGTCTCAGTAATACAGAGTTAGCACAAATTCGTGTTATCAAGTTATATATAGACGGATGTCGAGGGCAAAACAAGAATTCAACAAGGTTGGAATGCTGTCTGTTTGGCTTAAGTCTCAAGCACATAGAAATATAAAAGAAATTCAATTGATATTTTATATTCCTTGGCAGTCTAAATTCCGCCGGATCGCGTGCCTTTGGAAGAATCGCAAAATAAGTAAGGCAACTTGTGACCCTCATCGATCCTGTATGTTACATTCAAGTTTTCAACGAGTATTTTTTTTATTTTAAAGGCAGGGGGACAAGGAGGCCCCATCCCAAGCATAGCGGCCATAGCTGCCCATTGTGAGATCCTGCGAGAAAGCCATTCACCAAAACCTTCTGTCCTCTTAACGAAGCGCATCAGGTCTTGGTGAGGCAGGTTTTTCAGCTCATCCACAAAAAAAAAGGGCAGACTCTAGAGTATCCAGGCTGCACCCGGCGAAAGCTGAACACACACACAAAAAGTGTTGCGTTGTCTCGGGCCCTCCCTCCAGGCAGAACAGACACTCAGGGCTGCCAACAAATCCCATCCTTGTTAGATGAGCGTGAAGTGATGATGCCAATCACAGTTCGACATTGTTTCCTTCCGAGCCCCATCAGAAAACCGGAGATATTCCTATTGGACCCATCAAGAAACAGTTTTTTACACCTGCAAGTACTCAGGTTCGCGCATCTCTGCTGATGCTGATGAACATCGGCTTTCACGAGAGACCCGATACTTGATTTGGCAACGCCTATGGCGGTGTCCGGTCCGAGGAACGGAGAATCAGAGCCAACCCTAGCTAACAGGTCAGCTCTTTTATTCCCCATGATCGCCATGTGACTAGAAACCCACAGAAGGGACACCTGGTGGTGGATACACGACTTATCCACAGACTACCTGCAATCCCCCAGTAACTTAGATGTTATCCGAGGGACACTCAGAGCCGTCAATGCTGCCTGACTATCCGAAAGGATGGCAATGTTCTTCCCCTTGATTTGCACATCAAGCGCTAACTTCACTGACATTGATATTGTGAAAACTTCAGCCTGGAAGACAGTGGTGTGTCTACCAAGTCAGTACTCCATCCCAATATCAGGCTCAGGAAAGTAGACACCCGCCCCATCTCTCTCACTAGTGAGAGAGCCGCCGGTGAATTTTTTTAGAGCGAATCGAGGACGGCTCGGTAAAGCACCTCCCTCAGTCTATTATTCCCTTACAGGAAAGTTCACAGAGAAAGGACTCCCGAAACGAAGCCCAGGTACCATCGCATCACGTGGCATACTGGCCAGAGGGATTTCCAAGTCCAGCCCATACGCGACAGACCAATGAGAAGAGCCAGTCCAGCCATCCTCCCAACATCGCCATGAGCGCAATCAGTACACAGGACTTTTGGCATCTGTCTGAATTACAAGATCTAGGGGTGACAGATTAAGTAGAACCTCAAGAGCAACAGTATGCGTATATCACATGGATCCCCTAATTCTCAAGCAGGCAAGCCTTTGCAGTTCCGCCATCTTCCGGATCCTGGTTCCCAGAGGCGTCCCCGGCCACTATACACGGGAGGCATATGAAAGCATAGGTGAAAGATCGAGTTGTAGATCAGTGCACAACCCTTGGTCTTATGCCCCATATGCAGCCAACGGTTCTCCTGCACCAAGTGAAGACCCCCGTAGCCACATTACCTTTTTCCTCTACGTGCCATCCTCATGTCAGTTTCGAGTCGAGGAAGACGCCCAGGTACTTGACATGGGGAGAGAGTTGCAGAGTTGTCCAAAAAGCTTTGGAAAAACAACGGTTTGTAATTTAAAAATGATGCAATGATCAGAAATATCAATCCACCCGCACAATAGCATTTCAAATTCGCACACAGCAAGCGCTTGTTTATTAAGAAGGCACCGAAGGGATTAATACTTGTGAAAGGCTAGATAAACTACAGATGTGATCTCTCTGTTTTAAATCTTTATCGAGGAGTGGTAAATCTGACAGTAGAATGAGCCCGGAGACAACTAACATCGGACTTGCAATTAAGCAAGCAAAATTCAAAGACTGTAGACACTTATTGAAAAAACACATTGAAGAAAAACGGACAGATCTTCCTTATTTGGAATTTTACAGCGATCTGATAACATTTATCATTGAAGACCCTACTACAGAAGAGGCCAATATTTCCTGTTGTTCGCACGGTTCTTATGAGGATAATCCACAAACTTTTTGTAGTGCTTAGTGCGTGTAATTCTGTTATAGTTCATGTGTGTGTGTTTTATTTGTTTTTATTTCTAATTATATTTTATTGTTGTTACAGATGAAGTCAAAGTGTATATATTGTTGTCACTAGATTAACGTTATATTTTAATAAGGAGCTATTGAACAGTTATTTTGTTTTCTTAAAATACTTCAGTACTTCCTGTTGTTCAGGCTCGGATCCGTCCATATTTGTAGCTGTTTTGAACATCTGGAACAAATTAAGACCACACAAAGAATCTTGTTTAAAAAATATAAAATTTATTGTACTTATCTGAACAGTTGTAGCTGTCAATTTTGTTAACGCAGTAGTAGCAGTTTACATGTCGTAAATCTTCTTCAAGATAACATCAATATTGAATGACAATATCCGATCTAGCGAACACATAAAATGTTGATTGTTGATTCTAAAAGATGCAATGATAGATTAGTTATTTAATGTCTAGAAAATGTAAACATATTCCCTCTTACCACAGGACAAAACAATTTAACATAAGAACTATAGTCAACTAGCACAATAAATAACATACAAAACATGCAAGAACACTTAAGAACATTTCAATATTCCAAACGAGCTCTTCGGACAAAAATAATAATGATAATTTACACACTTACAATACGCTATCTAGTCAACTTATTTACTTTCTTGTGACAGCTGACACCTCCGATCCGATCATCGAAATATATCTTCGAGAATCGAGGATAGAATGGGAAAAGGGTCAAGAGCTACCAACCTTGAAGGTTGAAAGAAACTCTTGGTAATAACCATATGAAAAAGAGAGAACATAAAAAAGGGGTAAAGAAATATGTTATTGCAATGCAGTTATCATAAGATAACCAATCGCATTAAAAGAAAATCAATTTACCGATAAATTTGATAAAAGTTCTAGAACTTTTAAATTTCCCCTACAATACGGGAAATATGTATTAGAATGTTGAAAACAAGGGAGATCAGTGGCGGAATTGGATCGTGTCGCACGTTACAAAACAAGAATCGAAATCTTTAAATTTATTAGGAATCGTGGTACTTACTTAAAATTAAAAACCCTTTTTTTGTTTGGGCGAATGGTTTGTGGGAATGAAGATGTTCTTAAGTGACAGACATTCAGGATTCTGTGCGTTGTGTTAAATTGATTTGAACCCAATTTTTTCCTATTTTGTAAAAATATCAACTTTGAACTCTAAATTTATCATAACAAAATCATTAAATTAATTTATAAAAATAGAATTCATAATAAACTTAAGAATTTCTAAAGTGGTGTTTTTCCTTCGATCAATAACCTGTTCTGTGAAAGAAAGAGTTTGGTGTAGTGGAAAATACTGAAAGTTTCGATTAAGAATCCCGGGTTCGAGACGAAGTTCGGGCGAAATAATTTTTGTTGTTGCGATAAATTTTAAGACGCCAAGAATTTGAATTAGAGTACAAGCCTAAGAAGTTAGCTTTCTTTCCTTGTCAGATCGGAACCATTCCTGAAATTATTCATTGGTCCTGTCGAGCCAGATAGTTAGAAAACAAAGAAAGCTGTTCTAGAACACTCTAAGTTTGTGTGAAAAACTTTATCGTGTATTGAAAGACAATAGATTTTCTGTGCTGTGCAAAATTTGAACCTTTTTTAAAGACTTTAAGGTGCTGCGCGTGGAAAAATCCCAAAAGCCAAAGGTGGAAACATCGAAGTTCTCAGTTGGATCGGTAAGTCCATTTCTTATAATATTGGTGTTTGTATCTTATATATATAAGAAATCAAGAAAACTTCGAGATGAAGAATTTAGTAATCCTTCAGCCAGCCCAAAAGACTATTATGGAACAATTTTATACCAATTATACCAAAGACGGAGAGCCCAGAAGAACTGCGCCATATTATTTAAAGAGACTAAAGGATTTTCAAGATCTGTGGAATGAATCGACGGTTACTCATCGTGACATATTAATGAAACAAATTTTGAACCCAAAAATCACTGATGAGATAGTCATAAACTACTTCGAAACGGAGATTTATTCAATCATGGAAACACACTTCAAGGACAATTATGCTAGAATAGAGGAAAGATTTCATAAGGAATATCCTGATTATAAACCTCAAAAACCGGTTCCCCATGTCGGCAACGGGAATGACTACACATCTATCTACATGAAAGGTGAAGACTCCATCAGACTTCCAAAAATATCTTTAGAAAGATTCTCGGGTGATTATCGAAAATGGCCAACATTCTACGATTTATTTCGTACTCTAGTACATGAGAACGAATCCTTATCAGATGTTCAAAAGCTGCAGTACTTAAAGCTACACCTGAGTGGAGAAGCTGAAAATTTGTTGAGACATTTCTCAGTCACAGGAAAAAATTATAATATGGCTTGGGATCTATTGAAAGATAGATATGATAATAAAAGAGTGCTTGTCAATGCACACCTCAAGACTCTTCTTTCACAGACTGGATTGTCATCCGAAACAGCCAATGGTATCAAAGTCTTATTAGATACAACAGAATCTTTGCAAGCCTTGAACAATTTAGATATATCGACCGAAGGTTGGGACGTTTTAATAGTGTATCTTACAGTATAAAAATTACCATCGGAGACACACGCGCTTTGGGAACAAAGCTTATCAAACAAAGCCGACCTACCTACATGGAAAGAATTGCAAGAATTTTTGAAAGGTAGATTTAGGACTTTAGAGGCTATCACAGTTAAGAAATATCCTGCAGTAAGCAAAGATTATCGTAATCATACTTTTAGATGCAAAGGAACCACACAAACGTTTTTAGCATCGTCGAGTTCTATGTGCTATCTCTGTGGTAATCAGCATCACATTCGACAATGCTCAAAATTTGCATCCATGAATTTTACGAAAAAATTGGAAACAATTAAAACAAAGGGTTTGTGTATTAATTGCCTCGGCCTTGGTCACATGCTAGCTCAATGCCCTAGCAAACAGAAATGCATACATTGTAAGCAACGCCATCACACACTATTACATCGTAATTCAAATGAACAACAACAGGCTAGCACATCGAATCGAAATCTCGTGCCTGAGTCAAGCTTTCAATCACATAGGAAACCGACTATGTCTCCTTCTTCCATAAATTCTAGTAGAGAGCAAATACTTGGCGCGCAATCGTCATTAATAGTATCATCTCCAGAGTTCATACCACAACAAAGTGATCGCAACTCACCCCAGGTAAGCTCCTTTTTCATAAACGACTAACATGAAACCAGTGAAATCTTGTTAGCAACAGCAATGGTTAAGGTCGTTGCCCCGTCGGGAAAAGAGGAAGTATTTCGAGCACTGATTGATCAAGGCTCTCAGGCATCCTTTGTTACTGAAGCCGCAATTCAGGCTTTGAATTTGCCTAAAGAAGCCATTCGCGCTAATGTCTCTGGGATAGGTGAAAGCAGTGCAGGTCAAGTGAATGCTCGAGTCATCTATCCATCAAAGCTCTCAATAGTGATGCAATCAAGTTTGAAGTGAAAGGTTTAGTGTTGAAGAAGTTAACTCATCTACTGTCTCCTCGAAAACTTCGTATTCAAGATTGGGAACACTTACGTGGACTTCAACTTGCTGACCCACTATTCTACAAACCTGGAAAAATAGATCTTCTCTTAGGAGTTGATACATACGCGAAAATCATAGAAAATGGTGTTATTAAAGGAAAGCCAGGATCGCCCGTAGCCCAGCAAACAATTCTTGGTTGGATTCTTACTGGAGAAATCAACAATTATAGCTTTCGAGCACTGTTCGCAACTTTCACATCTTAGCTGACTTGGAGAGTCAATTGAAG
Organism: Dioctria linearis; assembly: GCA_963930735.1. Lineage (NCBI taxonomy): Eukaryota > Metazoa > Arthropoda > Insecta > Diptera > Asilidae > Dioctria > Dioctria linearis. Next base: position 154,325,563 of record OZ005744.1, on the reverse strand, counting down.
AGGTTTTGGGAGCTGGAAGAGGTGAGCAACAACAAAGTTTTGAGTGATGAGGAAAAGCGATGCGAAGATATGTTTGAAGCCCAGCACAAAAGATTAGAGGACGGCAGATATGAAGTGTCTCTACCCCTTAACGACCCCGAAGGTGCCAAGTCGCTCGGAGAATCTAGGTTCATAGCAGTTGCAAGCCTACATCAAATGGAAAAGCGATTCAAAACAAACCCTTTGTTGCAAGCTGAGTACTCAAAGTGTATTAAGGAATATGCAACCCTCGAGCATATGAAACCGATAGAGCTAAAAGAAGAAAGCATTAATGATAGCATTACAAATTCATACGTATCTTGTTACCTTCCTCACCATTCAGTGATTAAAGCAGATAGCTCAACTACCAAATTGAGATTAGTATTCGATGCGTCCAGAAAAACATCCTCTAGAATCTCGCTGAATGATATTATGCTGAAAGGTCCAACCATCCAGGATGAATTAGCATGTTTGTTGTTACGATGGAGAAAATATCGAATTGCGTTTACGGCGGACATTGAAAAAATGTACCGGCAAGTACGAATCAATCCAAAACAAGCTGATCTTCAGAGAATCGTTTGGAGAAAGTAACCCGACACTGCTATTCGTGACTATCAACTTCTGACGGTCACCGTTGGCACGAAAAGTGCTCCTTATCTTGCCACTCGAGTACTTAAGCAATTGGCAATGGATGAAAAAGACAAATACCCCATTGGTTCTCAAGCAACATTATCGGAGTTTTATGTAGATGATTTACTGTCCGGCGGTGACAACTTAGCATGCGCAAGCGAGAAGCAAACACAATTAATCAACCTTCTGAAATCAGGCGGATTCCATCTACGCAAGTGGGCATCAAATAGCTCTCGTTTACTCGAAAATATACCAGAAGAACATATAGAAGTTAAAGTGGCTCTTAACGTTGACGGAGGAGAACAAGTCAAGGCACTTGGCTTGTTTTGGGATCCTTCAACTGATTCTCTTTGCTATTCTATTAAATTAGATAATATCCAAGAAGTATGTACCAAACGCACCATCTTATCAGATGTAGCTAAATTATTCGACCCCTTGGGATGGGCCTCACCGAGCATCATTATCGCTAAGATACTTATCCAAAAATTGTGGTTAGCGAAATTGGATTGGGACGAAGCTGTACCTTCAAATACAGAAAAACAATGGTTAGAATTTCGAAATAACATCATTGAACTCAGAACGATCAACTTACCTCGTTGGATACAATATTCGGAAACGAATCACGGCATCGAAATCCACGGCTTCTGCGATGCGTCTCTGGTGGCATTCGCTGCTGTCATCTACATTATTGTTATCGATTCAGAAGGCAACAGAAAAGTTTCCATTTTGTCTGCAAAGTCGAAAGTTGCTCCAATTAGAACAGTATCTTTGCCCAGACTTGAATTATGCGGTCCTGTACTCTTAGCAAAACTTCTGCGGTATGTGTTGAAATCCTTGACAATTGCTGATGTATCCCTATATGCATGGACTGATTCTGAAATTGTGTTAGCTTGGTTGAGAGGGCATCCTTCGAAGTGGAAGACATTTATAGCGAACAGAGTCTCACACATACATGAGTTAATAGGAGAAGCTGTGTCGCATCACGTTCCTACAAAAGAAAACCCAGCAGACTATGCTACGCGGGGCATCATGCCGACTGAATTGAAGTCATGTTCTCTATGGTGGAATGGCCCAATCTGGTTGGAGAAATACAAAAACTGCTGGCCTAAGAAGAATGATATACCTGAAACAAACATGGAAATCCGAAAATTAGCAGTCAACTGCATGCAGACCACAATCGACAGGATGGAAGATCGATACTCATCACTTAACAAACTTCTAAACATAACGGCGTACTGTCATAGATTCAAGTCGAAACAGAAAGGACATCTCAAGGCTAATGAAATAGGAACTGCGCGGTCCATATGGTTGAAGAATGTCCAGTTTGAACACTTCTCCGAAGAAATCCAACAATTCAGAAACGGAAAACCATTGGAATCAAGCAATCGATTGCTAAAACTAAGCCCATATCTTCATTCAGATGGACTGTTACGAGTTGGCGGAAGATTGCAGTATGCGGACTTGTCATATAATGAAAAACACCCGATAATCTTACCCGACAAAGGCCATCTAACGCATCTCATTATAGACAAAGTCCACAAAGATACGCTGGACGGTGGCCCACAACTTATGATGAGAGTGATTGCACAAAAATATTGGCTGTTGAATGCGAGAAATACTATAAGACAACATATACATAAATGTGTTCAATGCACGAAACAGCGCGCGGAAATCCAGACTCAATTAATGGGAAGCCTTCCCAGACCTAGAGTAACCAAATCTAGAACTTTCAATCATGTAGGTGTTGATTATTGCTGACCATTCAACATTCGAAGGCATAGAGGTAGAGGATCGAATACCTATAAGGGATATGTGTCTATCTTTGTGTGCATGGCTGTGAAAGCAATTCATATTGAAGTCGTAACTGATCTCAGTGCGGAAGGATTCATTGCCGCTTTTCGACGATTTGCATCACGAAGAGGTTTACCGAGCGACGTTTATTGCGATTGTGGATCCAATTTTGGAGGCGGATATACCATCCTAACAAGGCAAAATAAACAAATGGTCGATCAGCTCAATGAAGAAGTAGCAAGTCTCATTGAAACTCAGGGCGTTCGATTTCATTTCATTCCTCCAGCATCACCACACTTCGGGGGTCTATGGGAATCCGGCGTACGATCAACCAAATATCACATGAAAAGGATCCTCGCAAATAGTATCCTCACTTATGAGGAATTAGCGGCAGTGCTTACACAAATTGAGGCATGTCTGAATTCACGACCACTGTGTCCCTCCAGCAATGACCCGGATGATCTCAATTCAATAACGCCTGCACATTTTTTGATTGGAGACATTTTGTTAACACCACCAGAACCATCTGTACTCGACATAAATATGCATAGGCTAGACCGATGGCAGCATATACAACGACTGCATCAACATTTTTGGAAAAGATGGCACACGGAATATTTATGTCTCCTACAACAACGACCAAAGTGGAAACGAAATAAAAAAAAATTGAAAAACGGGGATCTAGTCATCATAAAAGAAGAAAATCTTCCACCGTCAAGGTGGCTTCTGGGTAGAATTATCGATACCCATCCGGGATCAGACGGTTTAGTGCGCGTCGCGACAATTAAAACAAAAGATTCGATTCTAAAACGCCCTGCCGCGAAACTTTGTTTACTGCCGATAGAAAATAGCGAATTTTAAATCAAAAACATTATAACCTCAAACCAACACATTAACCGCACAAAACAACAACAGCACTAATAATCACAAAACTTGCCTTCACAATTTGATGTCCAAACCTATTTTATCCCTCTTCAATGAGAATCCCAAAATACCAAAACTCCCTTCCTTGACATCCGGATAGCGAGTCGGGGCGCTATAACCCCATCTTCTCCCCCTTCTTCTCTTGCAGGTGTTACAGCGAAAAGGGAACAATTCTTCATAACTAAGCTATCCATACTAGAAAACACAATCTCAGAAGATGTTGGAACACAAGGATTCCAACCCGGGGAGTATGTTCAGGATCGGATCCGTCCATATTTGTAGCTGTTTTGAACGTCTGGAACAAAATAAGACCACACAAAGAATCTTGTTTAAAAAATATAAAATTTATTGTACTTATCTGAACAGTTGTAGCTGTCAATTTTGTTAACGCAGTAGTAGCAGTTTACATGTCGTAAATCTTCTTCAAGATAACATCAATATTGAATAACAATATCCGATCTAGCGAACACATAAAATGTTGATTGTTGATTCTAAAAGATGCAATGATAGATTAGTTATTTAATGTCTAGAAAATGTAAACATATTCCCTCTTACCACAGGACAAAACAATTTAACATAAGAACTACAGTCAACTAGCACAATAAATAACATACAAAACATGCAAGAACACTTAAGAACATTTCAATATTGAAAACGAGCTCTTCGGACAAAAATAATAATGATAATTTACACACTTACAACACGCTATCTAGTCAACTTATTTACTTTCTTGTGACAGTTGACACCTCCGATCCGATCATCGAAATATATCTTCGAGAATCGAGGATAGAATGGGAAAAGGGTCAAGAGCTACCAACCTTGAAGGTTGAAAGAAACTCTTGGTAATAACCATATGAAAAAGAGAGAACATAAAAAGGGGTAAAGAAATATGTTATTGCAATGCAGTTATCATAAGATAACCAATCGCATTAAAAGAAAATCAATTTACCGATAAATTTGATAAAAGTTCTAGAACTTTTAAATTTCCCCTACAATACGGGAAATATGTATTAGAATGTTGAAAACAAGGGAGATCAGTGGCGGAATTGGATCGTGTCGCACGTTACAAAACAAGAATCGAAATCTTTAAATTTATTAGGAATCGTGGTACTTACTTAAAATTAAAAACCCTTTTTTTGTTTGGGCGAATGGTTTGTGGGAATGAAGATGTTCTTAAGTGACAGACATTCAGGATTCTGTGCGTTGTGTTAAATTGATTTGAACCCAATTTTTTCCTATTTTGTAAAAATATCAACTTTGAACTCTAAATTTATCATAACAAAATCATTAAATTAATTTGTAAAAATAGAATTCATAATAAACTTAAGAATTTCTAAAGTGGTGTTTTTCCTTCGATCAATAACCTGTTCTGTGAAAGAAAGAGTTTGGTGTAGTGGAAAATACTGGAAGTTTCGATTAAGAATCCCGGGTTCGAGACGAAGTTCGGGCGAAATATTTTTTGAATTTGAATTAGAGTACAAGCCTAAGAAGTTAGCTTTCTTTCCTTGTCAGATCGGAACCATTCCTGAAATTATTCACCTGTTCCAAAACCAATCTTATCCAAAGTATTTTCCAAACCTCGCCTTATCCAGGAAACTTTTTGTTATATAATGTGAATTGGAACCACAATTTTTGTTTTTATGCTTGTGTTTTTACACCTAATATAAATGTAGGTATATAAAAGTTAATATAGCTTCATAAGTTTATTGTACGTAGTTTGGTAGTTATAGGTGGATAACTTCTCGTCTACAGCGGATAGAAATATATTGAAAATAATTTCAATCAATTTCTAAAATGCATTGAAAATGCAGAAAAATCAAAAAATTTGACCAAGCGATCAGAGAGATCTAATCAGTATGGTTATCTCTGATCACCTACTATAATAGTTCAATGATAGGTCACCCAATTGCCCATATAAATACTTTTTATCAAAAGCAAGTGTGAATTATATGAAAGCTACAATTTCGCGTTGTAATTTTCAAATTGAGTGATTATTCCGACTATGGGGAAATCGCAATTTTACATCCGGATATGTGTCCTTGAAACCAGAATATATATCCTTACGATTACCTAGTACAAGTCTTTTTTGAGCATGTTTCTTTTGACCGTCGACTTTTATTGCTACGAATTTTTTTCCAAGCGTAATTCTGTTAACATCGCCAGAATAATAAAAGCTACCTCAAAGTTTCATAATTTCCCGCCGAAATCTTTTCCGTTGCGGCAATGTTCCTTGTTCTTTTCCAAAGTGCTTGCTTTTTTCGCCATATATCGAAAAGCAGCTGGAAATTCCTCTATTATATCTCTCTGCTCCATTCTTCTGGGAACATAGTCAATATCATACATTTTGTATTTTTATCTGTCGTTTCGGCATATTTTTCTTTCAGCTTTTGCAAAAGCATAGAGTCAATATCATATCCTTCAAGGTCCTCCTGCTAGAGCATACAAAACATTTGTTTAGATATTAATTCCATGGTCTTCTTTAATATTTTCTGAATACAGGTTGTATCAGACATCCGCTTTGAATCAATTTTTGATTTCCGCAAGGAACTGATAGAATCCTGAAAGAAATTAAGTGACGAAAAATTCTTCGTCAACGTGCTCCATATTCTGCCGAGAATGCACCACAAGTCATCATGGAGACCGACGACGAAGATGAGGCAATGACATGAGTGGAAGCCTATATTCTCAGTGCAAAATGAGTTAAGGGGTAAGACTAACGAAGACTATTCTGAAGACATCTCAACCGACGCGGACCATCAAAAAGAAAAAAATAGTAGAAACATACATAGTATGGGCAGAAATTCCAGAATACAATTTCAAAAAAAAAAAAAAAAAATCTGTGGCGATACCATAATATAAGAAATGCGCTTTGAATATACAAAACTACCATTATTATGTAATGAATAATTACAAATTATATTTTGAAATGAGACATTCCAGCAGTTGAACGCCGCTGTAAAGTTACACATCAGACTTAAAAATAAAGTGTTTATACAAAAAATGTCGGGAATTTGTAATTTTAAATTTTTCGTTGGACTATTGAGAAATTATTTTGTACCGTTAATCCAAGATGGCGGTCCGCACTGACTCCCCAAGGTCGAAAGCTTGGATTTTTCATCCGGGCCTGGAACAAAATAACATATTTCAAAATCGTTTCTACCCTACATTTTCTAGGGCAAAGGCTTTTTTTAGTCCCTATTGAATGGGACTATTAGGTATTTTCTCAGGTTAGCTGTATCTAAGGTTTTAACAAACATAGGAAAGTTTACCTATAAATAAATGATTCTTTTCACAAACTATTATCGAACTGTAATCATTTTTTTTAGGATTTGGAAAAAAAAGATAACTTGTTACAATTTAACACGATTTCAATTTTTTGCAAAAAAAAAAAAAATAAAATTTCAAGGATTTTCTAGAAAAATTACCACAGAAACCGGAACTATAAATTCATACAGTATTTTTGAGTAACTTCACTTTTTCGACCATAAATTAATTTCGAGCATGACATATATTCCAAAATTATGAACCTTTAAGCTAAGCAAAATTGTAGTGGCCACAAAATGTGCAAATAGTCATAGCCCACTTCCCATAGGTTGTGCTCATTTGGCCCACTCTTAAAATCCAACATGTGAATTCGTGTATAGGTACTAAAGGGCTAGCACTGATTCTTGACCTGAACCTTTCGCCCTTGTACAAATGTCGTAATGCGATAAGAATTTCCTACTTAGCCCTCTTAAAACCATCAAGAGGACCATTAGTTACTTAATATTCTGACGGAGTTATAAACCTCTCTAAAGAAGGGAAGCAAGCAAACAACAAACATACGAACATAAAGGGCACAACGATAAAACTTTACGCAACCAAAGGACTTTTATTTCGGGTTTTTGTGCTTAATTAAAAGGGTCATGATATACTTAGAAAGATATTTAAACTAACATTTTGCTGTACTGGAATATTCAGTAATTCCCAGAACTGGGAAAATGTTACATACATTCGGATGCATACATACATATGTAGAATTATCATGAATAGGAGAAAAACAGTGAAGGAAAAGCAAAATAACATAAAATCAATCTACTGCAAAATTAACGACAACAGGTAAATAGGTGAAATATTAGCCCAATAGACTTTTTAACACCATTCTGCCACCGGTGCTTTTGAGATGTTAATGGCAGAATTTCTGAGCTATGTCATGTAATACTCCTGTCTAGAAGCAAGGAAACTTGTTCCTAGTCCTTGTGGGCTTCCTTACTACATTGCATTGAAACGCTTCAAAGATCGATACAAATGTTGCTTTCTTTATATAGAAAGAGAAATCCTTCACTTGACAGTTATAACGTCCTTAAATGACAAAGCAAGTTTACCAACAACATAAGATAGCTGCAATAAAGCTGTTTATATTCATGCGAGTACAATATCCTGGTCTGCTGCCACGTTCCAACTTTCATTTCCAAGATGATAATAAACATTCATTTAAACGCTCGTAATAATATGCTTAGTTATCTAGTTGGATTCACTTGAGTTAAGCGTAAAAGAGGTAAATTGAGACTTTTCGAATACGGACCTAACGCAAGTCAAATCTATCTGTCCCCATTACTTTGTTAATAATTCTTGGCTCACTTTTAATACGATTCTCGCAATTATATTTCTATGAATCTAAGAATAAAAAAAATTAAAAAAATTATAAACTGTAAAAATCTTCGTACTTGTCTTGATAATCTCTTTCAGGATAGATGAGATATCCGGAAAAGTTATTTTCTTAATTTGGCTATTATTAAGAATGTAATTCATTCTATAGTTGTTCTCTTACTCGATTACCCATAATCAAAATAAAATCGCATTGGAAAATGAAGCTTAAATAATAAATGACTTTGCTCGTATGTCTCGGAATTGTCTATATGTAAATTTTTGTCGTCTTGAGAAAAACGACGTGCTCATAGCATTTACCTACCGGCTCCAGTCATCGTACTGTTCTCTAGAAATGTATAAAAAGTCGCAAGAAGCAACAACAGTCTAAAGAAATAAAAGAAAAACGTTTTCTCAAAGTTGAACTTTTGAATGAAGTGTGAGAGTAAGTTGTAAAAAGTGATAGTATAGTTACGTAGTACGCTAACAACCCAAAGCAATAGTACGACCCCACAATATATAACAAAGCTTACTCAAGTAAAAATATCGCAATCGTTGGCAGAGTCACCGCAAAGCTCGGGGTAGATACCATCTCGAGGCGCATCAGCAAAGTACGAACGCAGGACTTACGAGAAATTTAACGCAGATGAGTACAATATCAGGCGAACACAACATCTGCTGCGATTCCGCTACCAGTGTCGAATGGCCCAACATTCAAAAGACAAACCGTCTCCACTTAGACGCCGCGTGAACTAAAGTGCAACCCCTCAGGGCTAATTGGAAGCAACCCAGGAATCCTGCAATCTAGAGAGAATCTAGATTCATTATACCCAAAAATGGTGTAAACGTAAACCGCCTTAAGTACAACAACCCACTATGAGACTCTACGAATTGGAGTAACATGAAGCGAGAATATATTTTCAGGTTGCTAGGAAGTAAGAAATAGTATGACCATTACATTTAGAAACATATTTAAAATTAATCGACGAGAAAGCTCGATAATCCTTTAAACCCATAATGGGCGCTATTGATAGACAGCTAGCAGTCTCATTAGCAAAGAAATAAAATAAAAAAAAAATTAAGCACAAAGCATATTATTTAGTTAAGCTCAGGCTATGTGATTCAAGGTATAGCTTGGCGGGAAGAAGATAGGGCCATGGAGATTAAGGTCAAAAGAAGACTGCCGGAAAAGCTGATGAATTTCTGTGTGTAGATTGTAATCTGGAGGAAAGACAGAAAATGGTATATTGTTCCATATTCGCACAGTTCGACAGAAAGGTGTTTTGATTGAATGAGTGCTGTTTGCATTATGAGTATTGGAAGCAGGAATTAATGTAGAGGGGTTCAGACAAGATATTTCATAAGAAGATTAACTGTACATGTAACAATATGGGAGCGAGAGGCATCCGGAATTGCAGCGATCTTCGAGTGAGTCGATATGACTAGTTATTGCCATATTGCCAATGGCCTTCCAGACCCTCTCTCGGACAATATCTATTGAAGCTACACGCTGTGCGACCAGCTCCAGCCCAGATGTGGGAATCTTAGATTTTTGAAAGGTTTCGCACATATATCTATGTATATATCAATGGTTGATTATATTAATTTTCATAGGATTTCATAGTTTAAAGAAATTTTGAATACAATAAAAATTTCCAGGACTGATCGTTTTCAGAGCATCCGTAGAAACCTAAATTTTTATATAACAACACCAAGAAGGGGTTACCCAATTTTATTCATTTTTGAAATTATATTAACTATTTTTATGCAAACGCCGTGTACAAGATTTCAGTTCTCTGCGTCAACGCGTCTTCAGGCGGTGTCCAAATATATAATGAAAACCCAAATTTTTGTATGGCAACCCTACAAAGGAGTTAGTCGATTTGTCTTATTTTTGTTTGAACTTAATATTACATTCTTTTTTAAAGTTCGTGTACAAAATTTGAATTCTCTAAGGGACGCGTTCTCGAGTTATTGTGAGGACAGACGGACGGACATGCCAAAATGAAAATAACTTTCACTATTACGCTTGGATGACTAATCAATTTTGCTCTACCATCATTACACATGGAATGTCAAGCTAATATACCCTAAGATTTCTCCATCTAGGATATAAAAATGAAGCCACTAATAAAACGCAAATTTTTAAAGCATATGACTGACAATATCAACCGACAAGAAAACCTCCAAATAGTTTACAATTAAATTATATAGAAGGAGTACTCTTCACTCACAGCAAAAAAAAACTTCATTTATTAGCATTAATTTCCCTAATTTTGAGTTCTTTACCCCATGCACGTATCCAGGACGAGCTTTAACAGCTGACGAGAAGATTTTATGGAAAACTAATTTGTTAACTCCTTAGGTACTTTACAAAATCATAAAAAAAAATAGTTTGAAAAGATCTCTACCTATTTTGCAATGGTTTATTTCTGGTTTTTATGCCTGAGAGTATTGAAACTATAGCTGTACGATGGGCCTGATTGAATTATAAATTGTGCTGTGCAATTATATGAGTGCTTTTGGCTTGTTCACGGGTTTTGTTAAAAGCGCCCGCCAGTTTTGTAAGATTCACTTGAGCCAATGATGCAGCAGCCTATTGCTCTTACATGTAATTTGTTTTACATGTGGGTGGAATCCGACCATAGAGGAAATGTTGCAATACATTTCCCTAACAGATCCTTACATAATTGCTCAAATTTGCAAATCTCACTTCCACATCACAATGCATACATCCAAAATCCTTGAGAAATACTTCCGAAGCCATGAAACAGGAATCCATATAGTTGCCTCCTGTTCTGATCTGAGATCTGAGTATCTAAAGTATTTTATATTGATTATTATGGAAAAGTAACGAGGCGTTAATTTTATATACAATATAAAAAATATTTCCCTAAATTCGGTGGCAAGTATTTGTGCCACAAAGTTTAGTCATATTTCGCTAACTTGGAGCAAAGGTACACTTTGGGCTTTGCAGATAGGTAAGTTTCACCTATCTATAGGGAGTTTGAATTCAATAGGCTTTAATGAATATTCTATCCGGAAAAGGGAAATTTTTTACATATAATTTGGGTGATATTCAATAAATTAACTAAATGCACAATTAAATTAATGTAAATTTTTCGACATATTTTTTGGAAATACTGTAAAATTTAGAGAAATAAGAAATAAATTAAGGGTAAACAAGTGTTTTTAAGTACCTTTGATAAATGGGCATAAGTAGATGCGTATTGAGTAATTTTCTGCCGAATGTAGGAATTCTTTCCAAGGGAGCAACTATTAAACAAATGTAAATAATACATTATTATAGATGGAAATAAACATAAATTATAGTGAATTGTAGACAAAATGTCTGATATTTTGCACAATATCTCTTTGCTATAGACACAAACACCTCAAATAGTGGTACTTTTCCCTCAAATTAAGTTTTCCTAAAATAATTGATTTTTTTATTAAGGAATAGGTGAAAGAAAACAATTAGTGTACAGAACAAAAATCTTAGAATAAGTTTATTTCAAAGAAAAAGCAAAATATAGACATAGAATGCTTTAAAAATTAGGTTGTATCAACTAAATCAAAATAAACCTATTGTTACGAAGTCGATAAAAAAGTTGAAAAGCGGGTTAAAATTTATAATAATACAGCATCACACTATTAATGCGGAGAACTTACTTTTTGGGCCGTTGAGGTCCGGAGAATTCCAATTCACAGGATATATCCACCATCAAATTTAAAGATAGACTAAATTAACAACGACCTTTAATTTAAAATTTAAATGCTAACTATTGTAAAATTTACTAGTTTCTAATTAATCTCATAGTTGTTATTTATTTATAATGCAAAGATTGTTAAGTAAAAATGAGAAAAGACAAAGGAATTGTAGAAAAGAAAGGCAAGTCTAGTAGAATAGATCAAATTCGGAGTAAGTTAAATTAAGCCCTGTACAGACAATAACGACCGAATCCACTAGCTAACTTTATTTCCGGCATCTACAATAGAACGGTGGCATAAGACAAGATTGCGAAACGGCACCGAATTTCTTTCAGCTTTGCACACTAGTTCCTTTTTACTCACAAATCTTAAGTATGAAAACGAACTTTCACGGAAAGTTATTGTTTCAGAGATAATCGACTTTAAAATTCCCGAACTTTGTACTGCAATTCACAACTAATTTACTCTGCTTCTTCTTCTTTTAAGTAGCAACAAGAAGGCAATACATACCTTCCGAACATTCGGGTTACCAGCATTGGGTGTGTGTTTCTTTAATAAATGCTTTTCTATTTCATTCTACCTAAATGCTGCTTACTATACATCAATCGAATATTTGTAATGAATAAAAAAATGCAATGCTGGTAACCCGAATGTTGGGAAGGTATGTATTGCCCTCTTGTTTCTACTTAAAAGAAGAAGAAGAGTATGTGTACACGCACTAATAAGTTGAATTGCCTTCTTGGTGCTGCCTAAAAGAAGAAGAACAGTAAATTAGTTGTGAATTGCAGTAGAAAGTTCGGGAATTTTAAAGTCGATTATCTCTGAAACTATAACTTTCCGTGAAATTTTGTTTTCATATTTGTGATTTGTGAGTAAAAAGGAACTAGTGTACAAAGTTTAAAAAAATTCGGTGCCGTTCCGCAATCTGCACCTGTTCCAGAACGGTCATATAAAAAGGGCCTAACAGAGTCGGTAGTTCTCTTGATAAGTTGACTTGGGAACAGAGTAGACAGTAGTGTGCAACAAAGGATTTAATTAAAGTGAATTCTAAGTTTAAATTTTGTTTCATTGAAAAATAGAAATTTGTTATTGGCGCCTGTATTATTGTGTTTGGTGAGAAAATAGCACCATCTCTGGGCTCAAATTACACCAGGTTGCGGTGAGTAGTTTGAACGTTCATTACCCTCGGCAGTAGAAAGCTCACTGCGCATATCAAGCCAACCCGGAAGCAGGCTTTTGACGAGCCATGAAAAATTGCAAATTCCCTGCTAAATATAGGAGTATTCTCGGCGAAATAAGATCCTTGGACTCCACACCCATTGGATGAGCTACACATCAATTTATACACATATAACATATAGCACTTAATCACAGCAGCTCAAGTAGCCAGAAACAATAGTTTCTGACAAATAAATACAAATTTTTACATATATAAATTTTTTTTTTTATTTATTATTTGGTCTAGCAAAACAAAACAAATAAAAGCGCACCAAAGTGGCTTTCGCGCACTCAATCTTGGCCCCCTTCGAAGCTCGCACTAACACTTATATGAATAATAGAGAATTGTTACTTACCAAATGGCCGCCATTTTGCCCTCAGCGACTAACCAACAACTTTTTTTCGCTACTTAAATGCAGCGACTCCGATAATTGTGGAGATTGCTTGGAAAACAAATAGCCCAAGATACGATTTTTTTTATATAACAGTAACGGTGAGGTTTCCATTACCAAATTATAAACTTGAGTTATATAGACTAGTTCTCGAAACCTCTTTGTAACCACTATAATCCCCTTATAGAGTTTACATGGAGGTTTATATAAAGGTTACCGTAACTTGATTTGGGCAACGTTATATAACTAAAAGTTTTATAAAATAGTAACAAAAACATTCTGGTTACCTTAATATAACTTATTATATAATCCTTATATAACCCATGGTACTCTCCATGAATTAATTTGGTCATAGCCGTGGTTGCAGTAATGTTTCGGTTACCTTTATAAACTTTGTTTATAATGGTGATGGTAACGTTTCCACAACGCTTAACATTTTCAGATTACTTTTAGTGATTGAAATGTCAGGGAAATTACTTTTCGTTACTTTTATAAAATAAAACAATGCAAATATTTACGACATAGAACTTCGATATTTTTTGTATTGCATTTTTATAATGTAGGGTTTAATATTTTTACATTTTAGAATCACAATGTTTCGGCATGTACGTGGTAAAATTTAGCAGCAGAAATAAGCAATCTTTAATAATTTTAATTAAATATGACAAAATTTAAAATTTTCACTTGGGTGATATTAATTCATAAAAATTACATAACATAATTTAAAAATGTTATGTACCTAAAATGATGTATTTTCTTCATATGTAAATAAAACGGAAGACATACATATATCTGCAATTTAAAAAATTGGCTTATCCGACATTTTCTTTTTTATCTGCAATGGACAGATGAAAAAATGGCGGCATGTACATACTTAACTGAACAAATTACCATTATACAACTTCAAGTAGTTTTATATAAACTGAATGACCCTTATAAAACTTCTAGAAACATTATATAAACTAAAGGATCTACCGTGCCTTGAAAATGGTCCTTATAGTATGCTTTAGTTATAATATGTAACCTTTGGTAATGTTATATATCTTAATTATAGTCACAAAAAACAGACGTTAGTGTTCTTAGATACCCTTTGGTTATATTATGTTATATAAATAAAAACAGTTTTATAATGGTTCCATTCGACACTAAAAGCAATTTGTTTTTCAACCGATCACCGTAGTTACTAAAGGGCCACCAACAATTTTACGATATTTTATAGTGGGTATATGTATTACCGAATGTTCCCAAGTTTTATTAAAGTCACCTAAATTACTGAATGCTGTCGAGTTATATAAGGGTGACCACGGACATCGCAATAAACGCGTATTACAAATAAGTTATATAACGTGGTGACGAAAACAGTTATAAAACTTTCTTATATACCTTCTAGTAATGGTTACTCTAAGTTATATAGACCGGTGATGGACACAATTTCATCACCAATTTATAAAACCTTAAGTAACTTACTTCCACGATAACAATTAGTAACCTTAAAAAACTCTAATATAACTACGTCACCAATTGGTAATATTATAAAACTCTCATATAACCACTGAAATTTTTATATAACCGAGTAACCATTATATACCCATTATAAAACTACCCATCGCCTTCAGTCAGCAAAAATTGGAAAAATTGTTACTTGGTAGGCAGGCTATCCAAGTGCCTTTTTAATATATGGAGTCCCCCTGATCTCCCACGAAGCTCCCGTATCTCTGGGGAACACTATCAGCACACTATCAAAACACTATCACAACACTATCGTTCACAAAATACTTGCGCTGGACATCGATCCTGGATCGCAGATACACAATCACGCACGCTGACTGGCTTAAACAGCGCGCACCCGCGGAATTGTTTGATATAACAGCGCGATTATAAATAATAATATCGGTGGAACCTCCAAAAAGCAGTCACTCAACAGAAAGCACAATTACTACGCGAAGGTCTGAAAGAAAACCAAATACGTTCCACTCGGCCCATTCATTCAACAGCAGCAAAGTTTCATTCAGTACACCGTACCCAAACTACACTCTTTGTTGGGGTACGGAAATCTGTCGAGCATTTGCAGTTCCCCTACTATAACCAGCTTAGAGTGGAACTCAGCTTTGGCACACTGAATCCAAGCTGATCACCTTGAACTCAAGTCAAGATCAAGTTCTACTTTATTGCGCACCTACTTTCTGCTGTACAGCTGATCAACATTCTGCCGCTATATTGCTCTGTTAAAGCTTTGCAACATTATTGCCTACCAAGTCTCCCTCTCGATATTTAGCAAAGCAAGCAAATATTGTAATAATATTGTTATTTTTGAAACAAAAATTAACTACAATATAGGTTTTCAAACATACATACAATTATATAACATTTGCAAAGCCATTTCATATTTTTGATACTATTAAGCTTTTGTAATTAAATAACGTTTTTTAAATATTATCTCACATTATTTGACAAACATATTAATTAAAAAAATAAAATGAAATGGTTCATGAATTCACTAATTTCTGATAAACTTCCAGCTTGAATTTTTATAGCTTTTTTTATCGATGAAATTATTAATTCGCGCACGTCTTAAGCAAACAAGGGTAAGAATAAAACTATACCCAGTGTACACATGCGTATTTCATCGTGTTATAACAAGATAATGTATGACTTGTATTTGGGGTATTTTGACTAAACTGAAGGGTTTCGTTTATCCATAATATTATGGAATTCATATTATTTTTCCAAATTTACCAAATGAGAGTATATTTCTATTCACGATTCAGTTTTAAGATTTCATAACTTATTGGCCACAAAATAATAGAATATATGTAAAATACCACAGCTTAGGTAAAAGTACATATTTTTATCTAAAAATTTCTTTTATTAAGGGTCCTATACACCATTTGAAAAGAAATTTACCCAGAATATCTTTTTCAGTGTACTATTTGATAAACTTTTAGTAGCCGAAAGGTATATTGCCAATTTTTAAGGGATCACTAGACTTATCTTATGCAAATTCCTTGCACTCAATATAAGGAACCGTACATTATTTTTTGCAGTGTACGCTATAGTGACTAAACTACAATCCATGCAGACAAAATAGTCTTCCAGATATTTTAAACTTGGCTCGATACCTTCGCAAAGTCTACCCTTACTATATATCTCAGTTAATAAAATCGCTCTCACCCAAAACCCTCAAGAAAGACATCCCAAGCCATGAAACGGAAATCTATATGCGTGTGTGCTAGTCCAATTCTCTAAAATGTTTTATGTTGATTCTTACGGAAAAGTGACTAGACATTGATTTTATAAATGCCATAAAGTCAAAACTACTAACCACACAGGAAAATAGCCTTCCAGTAATTTTAAGATCGGCTCCTTACCTTCCTAAAGGCCTTACTTAACAAAATAATAAAATTGTTTTCATTAAATAGTAACATTACCATTTTATACTCAACTGAGTAATAATTGCAATGGCGTATGTGCGGACGTAGTCCCAATCGATAGCTTTTGTTTGGATAATCGAAAACTTTTATTATGGTTTAGAAGATAAAAAAGTAAACTTAAGATTATCAGAAGACAATTTTTCTGTATGAATAGTAATTTAAAGTGCAAGAGCTATTCAACTCAAACTTTCCCCACTTTTACATAAGATCATTGCAAATATTCTGGAATGTTAGGACTAAGCTAGGGCTCTTATGGACTATTGATGGGGGAGTCTGTTTCATGTCTCCGAAAGGTTTTCTTAAGGGGTACGCCGCTTTTAGCCCCTCTTCACGTAAGAAGATGATGAATTTCATTCGATTAATTCTGTCCTCATAGAATTATATGCACGAGACCATTTTTCAAACACTTTGATCTGTTGCTGTTCATTCTTAAATTGATGAAAGTGAAATCCGCACGTGTAAAATTTCTATAATGAGATGGTTAATTGTTTAAAGTTACACATTGACGTCATTATAGAAAGTTACTTACTTTAAAACATTTGTTCAAGTAGGCTGTATGTATGTATATTGACACTTTGTATGTATGTATATGTATATTGACAAGCTGCTATTGTCTACTGCTGTGTCTGCTTTCTGATGATATCCGCTCGTGATATTCACCAATTGAATTTAGTAGCACACGAAAACTGATTTCCCTCGCTAATAATGCCAATGGGAAGTAAAAGCTACTTAGAAATTGAAAGAGTTTCTTAATTTGATTTTAAATGAATTTACTGAATTTTTTCTACTTCGGTTCTTAACAATCCAAGTACACGTTCTTGACTGTGCTGAGTTCAATACATCACGATTACAATTCGTTTTGCTGCCTATCGATAAATTTACAGTAATGATTTAACAATAGATTTTTTTGTGGAGCAAATGACTAGACTAAACACAGGGTGCTTGTTACATCGGATTAACAAATTCGAAATATTTGCAGATTTAAACAAGTTTATAAAAAATTATTATACAGCAATTGAAATAATTTTATATTCAATTACATATTAAATTGCAATTATAAAAAGTGATTATTATTATGCAGGAAATCAGAAGAAAGGCAGAAGAAGGCCGGAACATAGGCCTTTTTGGGACTCTCTTGGTTTAATATGAATCACTCTCTTTACAAAACAAACACTATTCACTTCCTTTTAGCTCTCAAGAAACTGTTACACTTATTTGTTTGAATTTCCCACTATTAAGATCGGATTATGTATAAAAGTTGTTACGTCAACGATTCAAACGTATGGGTAAACACACTTACAGATATTCAATATATGGGGTTAATATAGAGCAAAGGTTAGAATAACTTAACTTCAAAACACTGACACACTTATTTTGTTTAAATATCTCGAGTAATCGTATTAATAAAGGATTATGTAAATTGATTGGTCGGAGATCAACACACACTAGTGTTACACACCTAAAAACATACCTGAAAAAGGGTAATAAAATAATTACTTAAAATTATAAATTTTCAAAAAGCTAATCATGCTTAAAAACATGATTAGCGTATCTACTCAATCAGTGAAGAAAATTGCATCAGCAAATTTTCTTCGCATTCCATGCATTAAAACAAAATTATCCCCATGGCAAATTTTGCATTCAGATGCGCGCCGCGAAATTACTTTATATGTATACGCGCGCTGCAATTTCAATCGACAGGACGGTGGCCGATGTTTTTAAAAACATCAAATTTCATTTTTTCAATCCTCCGTCAACGAAAAATATTTTGGACTTGCTTAATCAAGTCCAGAATAAATGAAAATTTTCTCAGGGTAAAAATGCAACTATGCATTTTCTACCCTGAACGACGGCTCTTGATCGCGACGAAAGTGATCAAGAGCCGATTTGGATTTTAAATTTGATTAACGGCGGTTGGCGGTCGAATTTTTAAAGTCGAGAAAGAGTAAAAATTTTGGGCTTCGGCTCGGTCACCTCGGGTGATTGAAAAAGAATAGAATCAAGTTTTGGTGTAAAAGAATAGAATCAAGTTTTGGTGTAAAAGAATAGAATCAAGTTGTTGTGTAAAGGAATAGAATCAAGTTGTTGTGTAAAAGAAGCATTAGAAATATGGAAGGAATGAAACATTTGTGTAAAACAAAAAAACGTCTGGTCAAATAAGAAAAATCATTTTGAAGGCAAAAGTTGTGTTTTATTAAGAGGAAAGGTGGTGTTAGTTTCGCCGAATCGTGGATACAAGGGAGTTTTGGATACAATACCCGCCATTCTCACAAAGGTACGTAAAACTAGAAAACACACATATTGACACCGATTTATGCTGTACGATTTTCAAAAATAAATGCATTGATACAAAACTCAAATATATAAGTCAGAGATTTTTGTATTAAAATGGAAAATATATTTATTGGCAAAGGTATTGCAATATATGTAAGTACGTCAAGCCAATGATATAAATATATATATATGTAAAATAAATATAGAATGAAGTAAATTATGATGTTTGATAGATATGTACACGAACTGTATAATATGTAGATATATGTCGAATTATAATCAAATAGATATATGAATAAATAATAAAATGTTACAAGTGGCTGGCACTCACCGATCTAATACCTGGCACTTGAGGAATTTGCTGTAAGCTAATGTTAAGCCCTTTGTTCTTGGTTGGAACAATTCTTTATTTCCGTCGAGACCAGAAATAAAGTGTTAATGTTAGTTATATTATCTCAGACGAGACCCGAGATAATATTCTTTAAGTCAGTAGAGACCCGGCGTAAAGAGTTATCTTAACTTCAGTCGAGACCCGACGTAAGATTCTTTATTTCCGTCGTGACCAGAAATAAAGTGTCTGTTAGTAAAACATTGTATCAGTCGAGACCCGATATAACGTTCTTTAAGTCACGCGGAGTAAGATATTTTAATTTCCGTCGAGACCAGAAGTTAATGATGAATCTAACTACTTCAAACATATGATAATAATTTTAATTTGATCTGCGGGATGAGGCTATAATTTTGTTTTGTATTTGTGCAATGTGTTATGTAGATGACAAATACATGGCTTTGTTGGGTTGTGTACCTGTTTTTTGATTAAGAGTAATTAGTTTAGATTTAAGTTTACTTAAAGTTTTGATGCTTTGTTTTCAGGATGTTTTCGTTTTAGAAGGTATCTATTAACAAAAACATATTTGAATTAATTTGGTCGAACACTTGGTTCGATACATCGCGCGGAAGGTATTAGCTCTCATTCGGTAGTTTGGCCGTCCTTTTATCTTTTGTACGAAGAAAAAATCAAGAAACTATATAAATCATAATCTAGATTTTTGCATCATTTGGGTTTATATTTTTGTCATTGAATTTGAAACTTTCCTCTGTTGTAGATTTTACAGTTAAGCAATTGTTGCTTTTTTGTTAAAATCATGTCTAAATCTAAATCGGAGAATTCCTGCAGTATTCACCCTATTCGTTTTATGACCATCCATAAATGTTAATAATTGTTTGCCAAAACCGGATTTAGAGAAGTTAACGCCATTCCTAAGAATTACAGTTGATAGACTACGATTGAGTTTATTGAAATCGCTATCAACAAAACTGCTAGAGTAATCGAGCATACATTTTTATAAAACCCCTTCCACTAAATAGTCAAATATCGTTTTTAACACCTTTATAGAACAGAGAAAGTTTTGTCACACTTATATATGTATAACTGCTTTCTTCTTTTGTGTCCACAAATCTGGGCAGAACAAAAGCTACACAAAAGAACGCCTCATACATTTTCATAGAAGATTTATAAATGAAGCGAACAGTAAAAATAGGTCGTTTCAATCGACAGAACAATTTGTTCTCTCCAGTATACGGGAGTTTTAGAACAAGATATTCAAAAGAATACAGCTAAGATGTGTTAATATTATTCTAACATCAAAGCTATCGAATATGTCTTTTCAGCGCCTTTCAGCATTTATACTTTCAAAAAATTTTTTTTTTTTTTTCAATACTGTCGAGAAGAAGTAAATTTGTTAAATATTAAAGGATGGTGTACCTACATACATCCTGACACTGGGAACAATGGATATCTCCATGTGGAATTCAATGCCCTGAAACGGTATGAATATGGATAGATATTCTCAGAAAATAAAAAGATAAAAGACACTGGAACAACCGAAGTCAAGGCCACGAACTTCTAACAGCGAGAAGGGGCAAAAGCGAAAGCAAGCAGATAAAAACAAGCATGGAAACAGCTCATACATTTTAAATCGCGAATAAACGCAGAATATATTTTTATGTTATCCTGAATTATTAACAAGCTCTTTCCCGACCATATGTCTGCATGGTAATATGTTTCTGCTGCTCGCACGGGTCCTTACAAAAGTATGTCCTAGCTATAGTACGCAGCGGGTACATTTAGTCGCTTAGATGCAGAGGACATCCTTTTCCCAAAATATAATGTCATCTTCCCTCCTCATCTTCTACAATAGATTAGATCTATTCTGCACCTTTCCTCGTTATTCGCACGCACATTCACATTTTAATGAAATTTATATATATATGTCATTTGCTTTTTCTTCACATTACCAGTTCGCGTCTCGCTTTTATGATTGGGAGATATAAAACAAATGTCGAAGCCAGGAATTCCCGAGGGAAAAATTATAGCACTTATGAGATCATTACTTTCGAGATGAAATTATGCTCCTTCGCATGTGATATGGATATAGTTCTTATACAACTATGCACATAACTGCCAAAATATGTATATAGGACCGCGTATTTAGGATTTTTTTTCTTTTGATAAATATTTCGTCCGCATAATGAATACACTTTGAAGGAAAGAATATACTGCTGACAGAGCGGAGATAGCTTCGCGGTATATTAGAGAAAGCAATTCAAGAATATGAAATGGATTCGTGGGTATGAGACGAAAAATATTTTCAAACATAAAATATTAACGTACACACCTTACCAATTCAGAGAGGAAGATATAACTCAATTACACTTAAGCATCGTATATGTTAGTCCCGAACTTTTGAAGGAAAGTAGTATAAAAGTCGCTGTATAATATTCATACAGGTGAGCTTGTCAAAGTTGATTTTATATGACTAGCAATTAGCATACTTGAAAATAAAGGTAAATTTCTAGTGAAAGTGTCGGGAATGAAATGAAATATTTGTGCATTTCGTATTATGCTATGTCTAAGTGGTCTTGCACATAAACTATTTTTTCGTTGGCCGATGAAAGTATCGACCGCCAGAAGGCACGTCAGAAGCGAAATAACCCTAATGAAAACTGTTATGCAAGTAGTGAATGAGTGTTTAGTAGGCATAGAGTCTAGTCTGTTGACCTAAGTCTGCAGCTCACCTCGTAGTAACAATGTGGCAAGCCTGCACGCTAGCATATCCCGCCTAAGGCTGTGGAGAGTAGTAGAATAGAATAGAATAGAATAGAATAGAATAGAATATTTGTTTAAAGATTTACATATCTTTTTCTTAGCACCAATTAGAGTGGAAATACTGAATAGAAATAAGTAAACTAAATTAAATATTAATACTACAACAATGATAATAGATGGGAGAAAAAAAAACAATATAAACAATAATAACAAATAAATTATACAAAAATGAATTACGAAAAACAATTATAGTCAATGAAAATAAAATAGGATAATAATAGAGTGGGTTCATTAAAATTAACCCACCTATTGTCACACAACATTCAAATTTGTGTCGTGAATGAACAATATAACAATAAGGAAGAAAGATTACAAATAAAAATACAAATACTTTATTAACATTCATTACATATGAGCAGGTGCTCCTTACCATGTAATTACTCTCTATAAGGAATTCAAAAGTTATAGTATGTCTAACTATAATCTAAGGAAGAAATAAAGAAGAAAAGAAAAACAAAAGTAAAACAGAAAGCAAGTCAAAAGATACAAATGTAATATCATTTAGCAAGGTTAATAATAGAAAAAAAAATAATAATAATAAGTAAAATAAAGAAGGGAATCGTGTTGATGCAGTTAGTTGTGCCAAAAGCCTAGCATATACAAGAAAAATAATTTAAGGCAGCTGTTTTAAAGCTGCTGATTGTTGTCAATCTCTTTATATCAATGGGCGGTGAATTCCAAATCTTGACACGATAAACAAAAAAAGATCTGTCACTCTGCCTACAGTTACTGCGAGGAAGAATAAGCTGAAATTTGCGTACAGATCGGAGTAGTTGGATGCTCCTGGATAAATAACCAGGTAATTGGTTTTTAATTATTTTAAAAACAGTTACAGAGATATGATAATTAAAATAATTATCCAGAGTATAATCCAAGATGCTACGAGCAAACTCCGAGATGTGACTAAAGCGATTTATGTTAAAAATATACCGCGCACACGCATTATATGCAAGGTTCAGCTTTTTACGACTAACGCTATCTAGAGGACAACACCATATTTGACAGCCATATAGATTTATAGGTAGGAGCATTACTAATCAACGGCGGGTTTCTGGAGGAGTAAAGTACGCGTAAGTAAACAATTTCCTGAGTGTACCATAAATTTTTCCTACCGCCCTTGCTATGTGTCTATCCCAAGATAGAGTTGAAATACAAATCACACCTAAATTATTAACTGAGTCAGAGTAAAGAATAACTTTTTTACCTAGAAGTAAAGGATTCAATCCATTATTAAGATTAAGATTAACATAAAATACGATAGCCTGGGATTTATTAACATTAAGAGTAAGTTTATTAACATTCGACCAATTTAAGACTCTAGCGAGATCATCATTCATACTGGATATATCATGTGAAATACCATCGACAGAAGTGGATAGATAGAGTCGAACATCATCAGCATATATTTGAATACTTGCATTCCGTGGTACATTAGCAAAGTCATTTATGTACAATAGACAAAGGAGTGGGCCCAGAATTGACCCATGAGGGACACCTGAAGAGATATGTCTATAGTTGGGATGCAATGAATTGATAACAACTTTTTGATATCTGCCACCTAGATAAGAGTACATAAGTTTTACTGCAGAACTACTAAAATTAAAATTATCTTCTAGTTTATTGCACAGAATACTAAAGTTAACACTAGTCGAAAGCCTTAGTAAAATCAAGAAGCACCAACAAAGTCGCCATACGATTATCCAAGTTGCAGGAGTGACGATATTGTGCTGTGACCAGTGCGAAACCCCGACTGAAGATAATATAATAGTGATTGATCTGCTACAAAGATCTTCAGTTGATCACAGAATAGTCTTTCAAGTATACGAGAGCAATAAGGAAGAATAATTATAGAGCGAAATTCTTGCTTGCCCTTAGGCTTCCGCTTTTTATTAATCGGAATAACCTTTGCATACTTCCACCCAGAAGGGAATACAGATGTAGTAATGCAGGTATTAATGATGTGGGTTAATCATAATACAACAAAGGGTAAGATTATACGGAGAAATCGAGGATCAATATCATCTGCACCTAGCGAATCAGATTTAATTGACTTAAAAGCTAGAATCGCATCCATTGGGGAGACACAATGGCGTTAGTTATTTTATTACGGAGCATCCTAAAGTTCTGAAGTAAAAACTCGGTTCTATGAGCTCTCCAAAGCTTATAGGCATAATTTCTCTCACGAATAAGAATCTTAATTGCTTTATTCATCCAAGGAGGCTCCCCAACCAATACCCTAGATTTAACAGGAACAAATTCATTATACAATCAAATCAATTGCATTATAAAAAAATTCAACCTGAACGTTCATATCGCTTGTTTCATACAGGGTCCCCCAGTTAATCGCAGTAACTCTATCTAAAAGGTTGGGAATGTCAATATACTTAAAGTCACGAGAGGAAATAAGCGAAGATGCACGCGGGACATTCAAACTAAAAGTAGCACCAATTGCTTCATGGTCGGTGATTCCCGGCAAGGCAAGTTGTTTTTGTTCCAAAAGGATATCAGCCCGGTTGATAACAATAACATCTAATAAGGAGCTACCAGTGGGATGGTATCTAGTGGGAGCAGAATTAATCACAGTTAGACCCGCACCTTGCATAAGACTTAAGAAAGCGCGTTTTTGGTAATTCTCCGTCAAAAGGTCGATATTCAGGTCACCCAGGATAAAAATAGAAAAATAGAATGATGATAAGGAAGACAGTCTAGGTGACTTATATACACACATGCTATGAAACATTTTTCACTAAGCAACGCTAACTTAAGGAAAATATACTCCACCTCAGCACAACGACCATCAGAAGCAGATACAACGCGGACATGAATGCCATGTGTAACATATGCACCCACACCACCCCCTGCCCCAAACAGACGATCAGCCCTATATAGGCGGTAACCTTTTAGCGCCACCACATCACTATCTATAACCTCATGTAGCCAAGTTTCACTAAGAGCGATCACATCTAAGCTTAACTTAGACAATATATATTTGAATTCCTCGAAATGAGATCGCAGACTTCTCACGTTTACGTGACATAGACGGAGAAAGTTATCTGAAGGATGGAGTGAAGCCATTCCGCGGTGTCATTAACTTTATCACTACGAGAAACCATAATTAAAGCAGCAATCAGCAGCATACAAGGCCAACCACAAATCAGCAGCATCAAACACGATTAAAATAAACAATGAAAAATAATCTAACAATGCTAACTCAATGCAATATAAAAAAGTATCTAAAAATATAAACAAGAAGGAATGAAAAGAAAGTGACTGAATTCTATCATACCAAAAAAACTTGAAATTTAAATTTGAAATTGAAGAACAAAAGAAATGAAATAGAAAGATAACAATTACAATAATAATGATGACCATCATGAAGCTCCGACGTCTTACTCAGTTACTCCGCAAATTCGATAGGAGTGTTACACGTCATTCTCTCCGGGGACTCATCAGCTGATCGACGAAAATAAACAATGCCATTGATAGAGAAGACCGAAAATATTTTCCTCCTCCGCTTCAGTTCCATTGTATATTACGGAATAATTCAAATGATTTGGCAGTGAGGCTCTCCTGAACAAAAGTTCCGGTCGAACGAGCCAATCCAATATCAGACAATTTTGGTTTTATTGATTTAAT
This sequence comes from Dioctria linearis, assembly GCA_963930735.1. Classification (NCBI taxonomy): domain Eukaryota; kingdom Metazoa; phylum Arthropoda; class Insecta; order Diptera; family Asilidae; genus Dioctria; species Dioctria linearis. The sequence goes on along the minus strand of OZ005744.1, from coordinate 154,299,743 downwards.
GGCTCTAATGAACTGCTTCTGCATATACATGTTTGAAAACTTCATAACAATAGCGGGAGTTTCTTACGACTGTTGCGCAGACGAAAAGCATTTTTGAAAAATGCTATTCACCATCATGTTTAAATCTTCTTTAGGCATTAATAACACATCCGTAGACTTAGAGATTTTTTCAAGTGATTCGATTTTCACCTCAAGTACACTGGTCCGGGAACAAAGGCCAACCATATCACCTTTCACCTCGGGAATAGAGGTGAACAATTTATCCATCAGCTCATTCACTTTCGAATTCAGGACATATGAAATTTTATCAGCCACAAGACTGTTGAACTTTTGTTCAATAAGTTTATCAAATTTATTGAATCTGGCCTCAATTGAAGACTCAAGCGCTTTAATACTTTTCATCACGTCCTCTAGGCAGAACTGATTTCTATGAGAAGATGATTCACTACAAAGCGTTTCCTTTACCTTAGGCGTCATAATACTGATAATATATAATCGGAAACTTCACCAAATGAAAATTAAAAATACTGCCCGAAATCGGAAAGCAAAAATTAAATGCGTACTTATATGGAAAAAGACTTAAATAAAGCAAAAAAAAAATTATAATAATTTGACGGAGCAAGTTACGGCACGTCTACTCAGTAGCCATCGGTATAAGGAAAAGATGCGGAATCCTTTAAAGAAAGCTCGGACTAGTGTTAACGTAGACTTAACTTTTTTCCTGAGCTACGTAGGACTAGAATAGACGAAATGTTCCCTGAAGCATCAGTGGGCAGAAAGTCCTAGGGGCTTCAAGTGAGGACCTGCCAAGTATGGCTTAATTCCACGGCAATCTAGTTGCACGAATTAGCTGCAATGCGACAATCAGCGCACTCATGAGACAGAGTATATCCTATAAGTCCCAGTTTGGCCACTGAATTCCTGGCTCAATTACTGGTAAAACCTTACGGCAACTAATTTAGCGCAACTCCAGGCCGAGAGCCAAATATCTGAGTATGCAATGAGCAAGCGAGTATAGTTTCAAAACCTAAGTTGCAGTACGCATTTTATACAAGCGACATACTACCCCAATATCTAGGGTGTGTGCGCCTATGCAAGCTAGACTCTGACACACTCTCTCTGGTCTCCGAATAGCGGTTGGGGAGGGACGTTCTTACAACGATATAAGTGTTATCCCCCAGCCCCTCTTGCCAGCTTCATGCAGCTCGTCCAGGAGCTGTGATCCAAGGAATCTTTAACGCTTTCCTGACAAAGAAAGAGAGTCACCGTTTCCGATTCCTCCTCGCAACACTCGCATATATGATTATCAAGTCTGATCCTGTAAATGTGACCCCTAGAAAAAGAGTGCCCAGTGTGAATTGACACTAGGGTTCTCAGGGTTTGTTAGTTTAATCCCAAGGGATTATTCCTTAGGTCTGGGTTAGGTTTACCCCTCAGAGTTCCTTTGTATTTCCGCACGAAGAGTCATCCAACCAAAGGCGACTGTGTTGGTGGTCAGTCAGCCCAAACTGAAGTAATAGAGGTAAGATGTTTTGGTGAAATCCCGACTATGGAGGAAGTTCCTCCGAGGCTGCACCAAGACGGTCAATCTCCTTCGTTCTTTCGTTCCCGCTCATATTGCTGTGGTCTTGCACCCACAGAACGCATACTCTGTTATGCTGAGAGAAATAGTTCACAACTAGGTTGTAAAGAGTTTGTATAAAGCCTGGGTAGCTACTTGGCTGTCTGAGCAGATAGCAATCTCCTAATTCTTAGTGTCTGAGTTAAGTAGATATTTTCTCGCTTCTAAGATGGCCCTGATTACAGCTTGGAAAACAGTGACATGGCCTTCAAGGTAGGTATGCCAATTTCCATGTGAGGCTCCTCACAAAAAAACGCCTGCACCGGATTTGGAGCTATCAGTGTAGATAATAATAGGGTTTGCCAATGGCTGAAGCCCAGAATGTGATTCCCATTCTGCCGTCGATGGAAGTCTTGATTTAAAATTGCTTTTCAGCATAATCTTGAGGAGGTGGTCGCAATCCCTGTCGATGTCAGGCGGGATGGACTGTACCCATTCTAAGATTGATTCTACGGAATTCTTGTTTTAGTGCGAATCCTGCTCTGGTTAAGATGCAGTCTTAGCGCTGCAATTGACGCCCCCTTTCTGATATGTATTTAAACATGGTTTACATTGAGGATATCTTCAAGAGCCCGAATTCTAGTTGACTTGAGAGCGCCACTTGCACTGAGAAGGCACAATCTTGAATCTTTTCCAATATCTTACGTGGATTGGTGAAATCTATTACTTTAAACTACACCATAGAACAGCAGGTTAACATGGGTCGGATGGCGCTACAACATATAAATAGAAATAGTAAAATTTTATTTGTGTTAGATTTTTGTGGTTGGATCCAATTTATATGTAGCATCATTCGTGACTGTTGCATTGCTCATTTTGTAGTATTTTTAATGACAAATTCATGTGCTCGCTAGATATTCTAACAATGCCAGCGGAATAGTGGTCATATAAATTTTAGTGCTGCCAATTAAGAGCTTAGGTTTTTTCTTTTCGGATAAAAATTATGGTATGAATCAATATATATGGTACAATTAAATTTGTTTGTGTGCTTCAGTTTTTCCGGCTAACACACCCTAATTGTGTGCGCGGCCATTAAACTGTTGTGGAGTTAAAAGTACCTACTTAAATGTGTGAGTTTAATTTCTGAAATTATGTTGAGTCTTAGCTACAAAACACTGGGGACATGGGGAAAAACTATTATGTAGAATTGGAATGCTGTACTGCTTAAAGGTTAAACTAGCTTCATAGGGTGTATCGTTCTACTTACCACAACTAGACTACAACTATTCATAGAACACCCTGTCTATGTACGCATATGGGCTTGCGCAATGTGTTCATCATTAATTATTTTGCATATTTCACTCATGAGTTTAATCTTTCTTAATTCTGAGTACATTTTTTTATACTCAAAATGAAATCTACAGCGTATACTAAGTTTGTCATTCCATTTCCCAAGAAACATTTTTTTTATATAGTAGTAACCGTAAGGTTTCCATTACCAAATTACATAACTTGAGTTATATAGACTAGTACTCGAAACCTCTTTGTAACCGCTATAAACTCCTTATAGAGCTTAAATGGAGGACTATATAAAGGTAACCGTGACTTAATTTTGTTAACGTTATATAACTAAAAGTTTTATAAACTGAGTAACAAAAATATTCTGGTTACCTCAATATAACTTCTTATATAACCCAGGCTGCTCTCGATTAATTCATTTTGGTCATAGAAGTGGTTGCAGTAATGCGTCGGTTACTTTATAAACTTTGTTATAATGGTGATGGTAACGTTTCCACAACGCTTGGAATTTCTCAGACTGATGACTTTTATTGATTGAAATGTTAGGGAAATTACTTTTCGTTCCCTTTATAAAACAATATAATGCAAATATTTACGTAACCTGTCTTGACATAGAGTTTCGATATTTTTTAGTACTGCATTTTTATAATGTAAGGGTTTAATAATTTTACATCTGAGAATTGCGATTAAAATTTTACTGTGAATATCATCACAGATACTTCTAAGAAATACAGATCGCTCAAAAAAGTAAGCAATATTTAATAGTTTTAATTAAATAGTTCAAAATTTAAAATTTTCACTTAGATGATATTATTTCATAAAAGTAACATTACATAATTTAGAATTGTTATGTACCTAAAATGATGTATTTTCTTCATATGAAAATAAAACGGAAGCAATATATCTGCGGATATTTTATTTTTTATGTGCAGCGCTCAGATGAAAAAATGGCGACCATTTCCATTATAAAACTTCAAGTACTTTTATATAAACTCTGGATCCATTATATAAACTGAATGACCCTTATAAAGCTTCTAGAAATATGATATAAACTAAAGGAACTACCATGCCTCAAAAATAGTCCTTATATACCCTTTAGTTATAATATGTAACCTTTGTTAATGCTATATATCTTATAGTGACGAAAAACAGGCGTTACTGTTCTTATATACCCTTTGGTTATATTGTGTTATCTTTGGCAAAGTTATATATAATTGGATGAAACAATTCTGTATTACAAGAAGATGCGATTCCTAGTCTTATCAGGCCGCCAGCGCTGAAACGAACGCTATGGCAGAAACAAATGTCAGCGATGCCCTCTTATTGATTATTTATAAAGCTTACAGAAAACCCTCAATGAACCGATACATAAAATTCACGTTACTAAAATTTTCGATTTTTAAAACAGTCACCTTCGTTACTAAAGTGCCATAAATAAATGAAAACAGTTTTGTAATGGCTCTATTCGACACTAAAGTCCATTTGTTTTTATAACGATCACCGTAGTTATTAAAGGGCCACCAAATAGTTTTACGATATTACATACTGGGTATATGAATTACCGAAAGTTCCCAGTTTTTATTGAAGTCACTTAAATTATTGAATGTTGTCGGATACCGCAGTAGACAATTATAAAATTTCCTAATATACCTTCTAGTAATGGTGATTGAAACATTTCCGCCACGAACTTATAAAATCTTTAGTAACTTACTTCCACGTTAACCATTAGTAACCTTAAAAAACTCTAATATAACTACGTCACCAATTGGTAATATTATAAAACTCTTATATAACCAGTCAAATTCTTATATAACCGAGTAACCATTATATACCCCTTATAAAACTACCCATCACCTTCAGTCACCAAAAATTGGAAAAAAATTTACTTGAGTTGTAACGCACAGAAATATTGATATTAGAGGAAAATGGATTGGACACCAGCAAATAATATTCAAAGTTGTTTTGATTTTTGAATGTCCGTCTGTCAGTCCGTCCGTCCGTGCGCACGGTAACTCGAGAAAGCAAGTACTTAGAGAGCTGAAATTTTGTCGCCGGACTTTAAAAAAAAAGTAAAATTAAGTTCGAAAATGAGACAAATCGGGTAACTCCTTCGTGGGATTACTGTAGATAAATTTGGTTTTCCACTATATATTTATACACTGCCTGAGAATGCCTTGACATAGATATCTGAAATTTGGTACATGATGTTTTCTAAGTAATAGTAAATAAAATTTTGAAAATGGAATAAATCGGGTAACCTCTTCTTGATGTTGCCATATAAAAATATAGGTTTTTCACGGATCCTTTGAAAGCGATGTGTCTGGACATTTTTATTGTACTAAAAACTTCTTCAGAATATGAAATTCTATAAAATTGGTTCTAATTATTTTTTCTGTCGGATGAATCACTATAGAAATATATACGAAAAACCACTGGAAAAATAAGAATTGCTCAAATATGTGACCATACGAAATTTCATACGGGCATTCACCTAGGGTATTATAAGAATTGGTCTTAGATCAATTCTAGCTTTTTTACTTGTTTAAATTAATGTTATTATGTCCGGTTTCATAGTGTCAATGTAAGCTTTTGCTCAGTTGAACCTGAGCAGTAATTTTAAGCTATAGCTTAAGTCAAAACTGTTTCACAATTAGTTTTTAATCTCAGCTCAGCTGAACTAAGTGCACTAGAGTTTTACAGCATATGCTGTGATGCAATGTGTTGTCATTTTTTACAGATTGTTTTTTTTCTAATTAAACAAATTACATCAATCAATAAATCACGCTCACAGCGACTGTTCCAAATAGAATAACGTTGCGCTAACTGATACCCTGAGTTTTGATCTATGAAGCCAAATTCAGTGGGCGCACTCCTGCAAAGCATTTCTGAGATTACGCTATTTAAATACAAAAGACTGTAATTAAAAAAAAATCGTATTTTGATTCATGAGGTTCTATGGATTGGCAGTTCGTTTTCGGTACCCTCTCTCGGTCTCTTAATAGTTAACAGCAGGCCATGCTATGTGACGTCTCTAATAAGAACAATAAAAGGAAAGTCTTTCCTATTTTCTAGCAGGAAATTCTAGTAAGCTTTGAAATTCAACTTCTCGCATTAAGCGCTCCTCCATTCTTGCTTTTACATTATAACGAAGAAAGAATATCACAACAAGGAGTATGGATGTGAGTTCCTCTCATAGTTTTACTGAGCGCCTACTAGCTACAATCTTGTATCATCAAGGAATTCATATTCTATGTACAAACATTAATATTAATTATTTAGAAAACCATAGTTCCTCACAAGTACAGCATCCTTTAATTTGCGAAATTTTCAGAAAGTTGAAGTTAAATTCAAAGTTACTAACTGCGTGCAAACGTGAGAAACCCAAGGAGGAGTAGTAGGATGATTACTCGTGGCATCTTGATATAATCTAAGAGACGTCACAAGCGCTACATAGCATGTCTGTAGATGTTCAGCAGAACGGTGAGGCTGTCAAGATTCTGAATTTTGATTTCAAAATCGACGATAGATAACCCCCAAATAGCACCAACAAATGCAGCCAAGTACTGATGGTATCTTATAAAGCTTAATAAAATATTCTCGCCACACATCTTGGCATGTACTTGCTTTTACGAGAATCTGCGAAACTGAAAACTACTTACAGCGTGGAATATTCCTTGCGGTGTATTATTTCAATTTCATTAAAGTTTAATGCACACACATAAGAGCCAGAAAGGATATAACGTCGAACT